>OZ026628.1:41977636-42039545 GCA_964020975.1 Hermodice carunculata | reverse complement strand
AGTATGACACAGTGTCACTTATGGAGTCAAAAACTGTGAAACCAGTTTCCCAAGGAGCATCAGGGAGTACATTGTTCAAGTTGACAAAATCAGCCCTCTTGAAGTTCCAGACAGAGCGTTTAAAGGGGCGATCCTTGTAATGATTCACAGAAAAAGAGCAAAAGACGACAGAATGATCAGAAGAGGATATAGGAGGAAGTGTGCCGGAGTTAAGGATATAACCAGGGGAGTCAGTTATCATGAGGTCTAGTAGGTTTGCAGAGTACTCCGACACACGAGTAGGTTCGGATATGAGCTGATGCAGGTTGTTTTGAGCCAACAGATCAAAGAGGCGCTGTCCGAGTTCACTGTCGGTGTGGGGAGAATCCCAGCTTACACAGCGATCGTTAAAATCACCTGTTATTAGGAGTATTTTAGGGTTAAGTTCGATAGCAGTCGAAATGGAGTGAGATAAATTGTCCAGAAAAAGGTCTCTCTCTGCGGCAGATTGGCCTGGTGGACGATAATAAACACCTAGAATCAGTTTACCAGAAGGGACAGTAATTTCAGCCCAGATACATTCACTACTGGGAGTTTCCAGCTCCGCACATCGTCTGACAGGTAGATTGTCTTTTACATACAGGGCAACCCCTCCCCCTAAACCAGTTTCACGATCCTTACGTAGCGGGGTTTGAAAGCCTTCAATTGCCAATAAAGCATCAGGGTAGGAAGTATCGAGCCATGTTTCAGATAAAGAAATGACTTCCAATTTTTCAGACTCCGCCAAAATACTTATTTCTTCGAGTTTACCATCAGATTTTAAGCTACGTACGTTTGCATGGCACACAGAAAACTTATTAAGAACAATATTATGAACTGGACCAGGATTTGGATGAATACTCGTGGAGAGCACCCTAAGTATAAGAACCGTCACATGTCTCAGATGGCATAGACATTCGGTAAGTAATATTGCGGCAAATACTATGAGGAAGGTAAAAGAGAGGATGAAACTATGATCGTGATATGAAAATGTAGACACGTTGGCAGACATGGACAGGAACATAAACCCATCTTTGTTGTGAAATAACCCTACCACAGCTCTATATTGATTTAAACAAATGCCCATTAGGGGGTATCATACTGGTTAATGTCCGTCGCTGAACACTGTGAGACACAACAGAAAATAAATGCATTCATGTTTACAAAAAACCCAATAAGTATATGACAATGTATGCTGAGAATATAGTCTTCAAAACAACAAATAAATGAGTAAATAAAGTACAAAATACAAGGTATGAAAGAACAGATATAATACACATAACCATCACTGGATACTGATGTGACAGGAACATGTACAATACCAGCTGCAACATGTCGAAACGCTTTGTTACTGATGGAACTGCTTGCTTGATACATGTACAATTCACAGATAATGAATCTAGCACAAATACGAAATACAAAGTATAAAAGAACAGATACAATACACATAAAGAAAAATATGAGCACGTAGCGACAACAACCGTTGAATGTTGAAAGAATGAGAGCTATTTCTGGACATGAAACAAACTACAAAACTTTGTAACAATGGAAGAATAAACATGACATTTCAGCTATTCTTGTATAATAAGATCAATATTAACATGTCCGTATTCCTTAGTTGAACAGAAAGAATCTAAATAAATAAAAAATAAGTAAATAAAAATGAAAAAATTAATAAAAATAACATTGTTAAGGATAATGGCAGAGCTATATCCAGAAATGAGTAAATTGGACTTAAATTGGTCCTAATCATTCACGTAAACAATCACGGCATGTGTGTTGAAAAGGCGGTAAATTAAAGAGAAAAAAAAAAGAAGAAAAAAAAAAAAAAAAATGCAGCACATACCCAGTCAACTAAATCCACATGGTGGATACGAGGTACAAAGAGAATGAAACAGTCATTTGTACAGTGTTCGAATACTTCACGGTGACCATCAACGTGACACTTTGTGAAAGTAAGAGGACAAACATTTCGTCATCGAGATTGTGTCCGGTTACTTTTCTTATCAGCGCAGACGGTAATTCGTGCAAATCCACACGTATATTCGGCCGATCAGCTTTATATGTATGACGTCACACAAGTTCAATAGCTAATAACCTAAATGATACGTTACGCTTAGAATATAACATATGTATTATAAGAGAGAGACCGACAGACAGACTTACATACATACAGAGAGAGAGGAGAGAGAGAGAGAGAGAGAGAGAGAGAGAGAGAGAGAGAGAGAGAGAGAGAGAGAGAGAGAGGAGAGAGAGAGAGGAGGGAGAGAGAGAGAGAGAGAGAGAGAGAGAGAGAGAGAGAGAGAGAGAGAGAGAGAGAGATGCCATCATAAGTTTAAATCTCTGAAAATATTTCATTGTTTTCCGTGATAAACTGATCTCAAATTTTTGTCATTCTGCAGGCGGATGGTGAGATCAAGACATTTATTGATTTAAATTTGAGGTGAAAACTGTTTTTTCTGTGTGTGTGTGTGTGTGTGTGTGTGTGTGTGTGTGTGTGTGTGTGTGTGTGTGTGTGTGTGTGTGTGTTCGGGGAGACCAAATTAGGGGTAAACGCTAAATCTTGATCGGAAGTGTAAGGCAAGCCATGATTCCTTCATTTGCTGTAAAAATCGTAATCTGCTTAGTTATAAATAAATGAATCTCTGTATGTATAGCCTATATAAGTCATGTAGATAAATCTTTAAAAAGACTGACAGGGTAGTCTTGTATTGTGGAACAAATGTCCATCTCATTTACCAATAGTATCAAGGGCCCGCGACTCCTTGTTCCCTGAAAATTTTAATGACATCCGGCCAACGCTATATATTTCAAATCCTATGATAAGTGGGACTTCTCGATATCAAGATTTCATCAAACAAATTAATCATGTGCCCCACGGTTCAAATGACCTTTTATTTTCATTTTCTGTTCTTCTTTGATGGTTCCATGTGCTTCAGTTTTGACAATCGAGGCGAGCGTATTGAGGAGCCTTTTGCGCCATCAACCCCTTACAACTGCTTAAAACGGGCCCCAAGTGGGGATGTAGAACAACAGGCAAGGCTCTGAGTGGTGGTCTAGAGTAATATGGCGAGCGGTGGGTCAATACATCGGGCGGGAATAGTGTATTTATGAACATCTTATCCTCTGGGTATGTCAGGTTTTTGGTTACAATGCTCCTCGTGTATTGCTTCTTACCATGGTCTCAGACCACTACCACCTGGAGGGGTTTTCATTCAAGGGTCATCAGTTTTTTGTTCACGGAATCTTATGCTTGGATTATTAGGATATATTTACTCTCATTCTCATGTCCAGAGCATCAAGGAAAACATTCAACTCATTTTGTAGCTATCCGTAGGTATTGGTTACTTGTACGGACGAAGAAAATCTTTCTGGAGCGTAAGCATTGATCTTTCTGCCTTGAAAAGGCATACACTGTAGGTCGTGCCTGGCTTTCAATGTCCAGGGATATAAGATTCTTTTGTTTTGTGACATTGCCTAACAGAAATGGAGCAATCTGCCATTGTGTCTCATACTGTGTGAAGCATCCTAACGCCATTCCAAACAGCGTCACGAAAAACTGACGTAAAAGCGGCCACATTCCTTCGAGATGCGGCAATAAAATGCACTTTGATTAGAATATGGCTATCGATGTTGCATTGATCATTGTCATCATTGGTCGATATATTATTTTGTTCATTTTGAGATCTGGAGACAATTTGGTAGACATATAACCTGTGTTATATATGTCCAAATTTAGTATTTCTGGCCCCAATACAATCTGAATAAAATCACAAAATACTTTCAATGACAACGGACCGTGTTAGTCTGTGGATCTTGATTACTGACAACAACTACCTCTTCTAGAATGTCCGTTTCACATTGATTTTTCTCTAAAACGAACTGTCTGATTTTAATCAAACAAAAACTGATTCACTTTTAAAACTTTTCTCGAGCATAAATTTACCAGATATTTTCTCAGAAATGATCAGGTTTTTTTTTTAATGGATATCAAAAGTAAAGCGTTTCACATACTTTACCTACCACATTTACAAAAACAACCATTTTTGTACTACCATTGTAAACAAATACAGTTGCGAAAAAATCATGATACGTTTTTGCAGATACACGTGTTGGAACAGTGCAAACTTGCAGTTCTATCTTGAATTTGTTTCAAGAAAAATTCAAAACTTTACATTTTTATTGGAATGCTGGCGTTTATATAACAACTTTCAATTTAGAGCTCCACCTTTATTGCAGACAGGTTATGCCAAACTTGCTGTCAATGGAGTACATAAGTTCATTATGTCAGATATATATGTTTCTGATATTTACCTTCAGAGTGAAGTCACTTTTCCAGGTTGGACATTACCGTAATACAATTTTCTGGCTTGTTTTATCAATACATTGAAAGCCTATGGCACAACGTTGTGTTTTGTGTTTCTTCTGAAACTCGACTTTTTCCCACATATCTCGCCCAAAATTTACACCATATGCACCGAAAGTATTTTAAGCGCTTCCTGTTCCAAACTGTAACAAAAAAAATGCTAGACACATCTACACTCGATAACTTTTTGTATATATGTACATATATATATATATATATATATATATATATATATATATTATATATATATATATGTGTGTGTGTGTTTTCATACAAACCACATATACCTGGTATCTGGCGGCAGATCAGGCGGAAGATTAAACCCACGGTAGATTAAACTCCATATGTTGCTTAGCATGTCGACACAACTCCTTTTACTGAAATGAATTTTGCTGCTGATCTTTAACGCGGGGGAGTTTTGAGCATTGGCATTGAAAAGGTTAGTGGACATTTTGTATCGGAAGACTTTGGAGAAACTCGAAACTATTCAAACCTAACAGACTGAATAATTCCAACATGCTTAATGTGATTTCACTACCGACCCCGTATGCGTCACTGCAATCCAACCGTCGAAAATGTACTAGAAATTATGCGCATCCGATGCAGAAGTTGATATCAAGACAGCATGAGGCTGTATCATGTGAACAGTGTGGCAAATCCATTCACCGTGCACTTCCGATTGATAATTCATGAATGGGTTACCACAGACTTTTAAACTATCCTTGAATCATGGACTATTATTCTGTTCCCCTGGCGCAGTTGATTGTACTGTTCCTGCGTTAACTGGGGGTGGGTAGGGGTTCCCCGTACTGGGGCTTTTCATTTACCGTACTGGCGTACTGGAAGCCCTCTTATTTTACGTACTTCGTACTGTCCAAAATTTTGAAAGATTTTTATTTTCCGTACTGCGTACTCCAGAAAAATAATTACCTGTACCGGCGTACTGAAAGCCCCCCTTACCCCCTTCTTAATTTGAGGCTTCCTGTGTAAGCCCGCAACTATGTGGACCAGTCTTTTTCATTGATCACCTGGCATTTTCACAGCCCCCTAATGATATATGCAGCGTACCAACACGACACAATCGCATTAACTGCGGGGTTGTTTGATACCGTATGGCCCAGCTAGGCAGAAGCTGTGAACATATATGCGACCAGCCTTGAATCAAGCAGGGAAACTGTGTTGTTAATCGGGAGAATATCACACCTGAGATCCCCTACTTCCACCCCAACCCCCAGGAGTGATGGTAAATAGATATCCAGTAAGCTTGAATAATGTTTAAAACTTTTAACAAAAAATGTTTATGTCACAAAGTGCAACCGCTACAGTACGCATCAATACACCAACGTTATGCCGGGTGCTTACCGTAGTTGCCTAGCGACAGAACGGATTCTCAAGGCCGTTCCCTGGCGATAGGACAGGCTATTTTGACGGGAAAACAGTATGCATGTTTCTCATTTGTTCAGCTTGGTGCACTAACATTGAAGGAATTTCGGTGATTTTGCGATTGCTGAAATCAGCATCCTGCACCCGTAAGGTCTTTGTATCTGATCCTGTGAATTGATTAAAACAGGACTGTCCATTAACTACTTTATGCCTTTGCAACTTTGAATCCGAACCAGGTATTAAAATGCAATTATCCACGCAAAATCAACATGGGATTCCCATTTCTGGAACTTGGGCTAAAGTTTGAGCTCGGCTTGTCAATCAACTGAGCATATCATCGTCCGCTCAAAGCTGCATTTTCAACTTCCCTGAAACCCCTTGACCTAATCCTCTTTAAACCTGATGGGAACCTACCTTGGGTGAGTCTCTACCATGATTCATGCGTCTAAAAATCATTATATGTAGTTTTACAAACACAACGTAGCATAAAATCTACGCCACTTTCGAGATCCATACTTACATAATTCTCATTAATTCATATGATTTGATGGCGTAATTACAACATAAAAAATCAGACTAAAATTCACAACCGCTATATATTCGTCCAACTATTGGAAAGCACTTTACAATTTTGCACACCTCAATATAGCAATAATGATGCGATGATGATGATTATAATGAAGAGATATCTTCGATTAAAAAATATAGGTTGTTTATAATTCTACGTCTGTGCCAGGAACAGTGAGCAGATATCGCTGGTTATGCGGTCTATCACATCCCAATTATTCAGACAGTCTCCGGGTCATTCTATACAATCAGAACAATCTAGGGTGATATGGCATTAAATGAAGCAAAGGTCCCAAGCACATAACAAACTTAAGTATGAAATCACTGTTCAACTAAACTGGTTTTAATGCTGTCCCAACGTATAGCCGAAATAAAGATCCAAGCTGTAAACAGACGCCAAAAATACCATGTTGTCATAAAGAGAATCAAACGACCTCGATTTTGAGGACAAATCTATATAATTCAGAAAATGTAAGTCCCGAGTTGAGCTATGCAATGGACACCGAGTTATACCGCAAATTGGAAATAATTCAGTATCATGTTAGTGATTAAAAATACGAATGGTGCGGTCTTGAAAGCAGTCTCAGATCACGAGAACAGAAGTAAACAAGCCAAAGTAAGCATGTAAGTCGAGACATAACATGCCCCTATCCACAAGCTATCTAGAGATACAAGCTACACTAGGATCGCGTGATGTATGTATATAGTAAAACACACACACACACACACACATATATATATATATATATATATATATATATATATATATATATATATATATATGCAAAATCTTCGTACAGATTTGAATAAATGCTCATAAACTCATAAATAAGTGCATTTTTACGCTGGTCGCGATCGTTTCCGGATATATATATATATATATATATATATATATATATGCAAAATCTTCGTACAGATTTGAATAAATGCTCATAAACTCATAAATAAGTGCATTTTTACGCTGGTCGCGATCGTTTCCGGAGTTAGTTGTCCAGTTTCAAGCTTCAACTGCATTTTGTTTCTAATAGCGGTATTCGTACAATCGCGGGATAATATTTACATTTAATCTAACTTTTAACATTGCAGGTATAGGAGAGAGCCTGGTGTGTTAGGAGACCATAACACATTAGCCTTGTGTGTTATGGGACCATAACACAAGTGTCTCGCCCACATTCCAATAAGCCACGCCCACCTGGGTTTCCGGAACTTAACATTTGAACATGCTGGATAAATCAGTTTCTGGACGTTTCTCTTAATTTTATGTATTAAATTTCTAAATTTCGTGTAAGTGAGCAGAAAAATTAAGAGGGAAATGTAAATATAAGCAATGAGGGTCGCTTTTGTGAGTGTTATGGCATAATGACGCGGGTGATTGAAGCTGGCAACGGACGAGGCGCACTGGTATGCGCCACGCCCACGATGTCAGCTTCAATCACGCGCGTCATTATGCCATAACACACACAAAATCGACCCCCATTTCTTAAATACAAGCAAATACTACATCTGTGACGTCGTGTCCTCGCTGACTGTGTAGGAGGAGAACGGGGTTCAAATTCTGCCCATCCAAGGAACTTGAATGTTTTTGGTTTTTCACATGTAGTGTGGACCTAACTGCTCAAAGGCTTAGTGGGATATGTTTGGCCGGGCTTACCGGTGCTTTAATAGGGAGCGTCAGCGAGCTTTTACCAGAAATACATGTGAATATAGGATATAGCAAAACAGGAAACTATTCAATCAGAAGAGTACTCTGTATGTATTCAACGAAGTTGATTTTCTTCGTCATTCCTTACTGTGCATGCGCACATGGGCGCATACATTGCGTTTTTAGGCATCCCGGGTAATTTTCACAGTTTTATTTACACCAATGTCTCACATTTACCGGCCTTCCTTGAAATCATGTCAACAATTCATAACTGGGCTTCAGAAAAGGTTGTCGGATGAGTGTAATGAATGATAACAATTCACCGACCTGCGTCGTTAACACCTCGATGGAACGTGGACCAGGCAGACACGCTTCTGGGGCTGGAAGTGGGTTTCCGTGGAATAGAAAAACTTGACAGGTGTGAGGGTAACCTAAATAAACATCCCAAAGTATGTAGTATTTGTTGCGCATGTTGCGTCTCACCTTACTAATATCTTCACACTGTGCAGTCACCAGGTCGCTTCTCGGAGCCTTCCAGATCGTAATTTCCAGTCACACTTATCCCCCCCTCCCCCGGGCGGGGGGGGGGGGGGGGGCAAAACGCCATGTTGCCAAAGCACGCACCGATTTTGGTGTTGTCTACAACAATCCAACAATCACTCTCCGTGCGCACAACGTCTCTGCCACAGGATACGGCACTAGTTCAATCACGATATAAAAATCTTGGGAACCATACTTAAATTTGTGGAACAGTGTCTAACAAAAAGAAAGGGGGGTATACGGTAGATAATTTCGTTCGTTTGTTCAAGGTAGTGCGGCACTATCGATACTTTGTAATGCTGACGCTCGCATCTTAGGCTATGCCTACAACATATTATTAGCGAGCGCATATGAGGTCTTATGTTTACGTGAGATTTAAATGAGATCTGTACAGTCATTACTGCGAATTTGTTGTGCCAAGATGGCGGCTAATGGGGCGATAATATGGAAACTACTCTGGCTCTCTGGGTAAATGACAAATAATTGTCAATCGCTAAGAAAAAAAAAGAAGCGTATGTGTATGCAGTCTTCAAATACATTCTTCTAATTAACAGGAATCTTTATCCTTGACCACTGGTTACCCGTGCCGTGGACTGAACTTCGGAGTTACGAATGCTTCTGGGGCTGCGAATTGGTTTCGGAGGGTAGAACAAGTTTACAGGTGTGAACGTCACCTAAGTAAACAGCTCAAAATATGTAAGCCTAACATTTGTTGCGCATGTTGCGTGTTATCTTAATTAATGTCTTCAGACAGTGCAGTCACCAGGTCGCTTCTGGAGGCCTTCCAGATCGCAATTCACATTATATCCCTTAGCGGCCCCGAAACGACATGTTGCCAGCTCAGATTTCGTGAGCGGATCGTCGATCCACACTCACCGCTACGCACGATTCCAGAGTTGCTTACAAATACTGGATTCGCTGCATATAAGAAGCTACAATTTTGTATACCGCAAGAGCAAACAGTAAGCTCTGTAATGTGCGTTTTCTTGATAAAATTACTTTGTTAGGATATATTTCAGAGGAGCCTAGGCCTAGAACGTGTCCCTGCCTGGAAAGCTGGAGAAACGACCGTCCGGCCAGGCTGGGATTTCCCGGGTGACATTAATAGCCCGTCTTTTTGTTGAGACTCGTTGATAATTACTACTAAAATTTGGTGCAGACCTTCTCTTGAAAGGCGTAGTTATTTGCATGGGTTGTCTGGTGTCTTAATTATGATTTAAAGGAAAAAGAAGTCGATACATGAACTTGTTAAGTTTCGATTTACCAAGTTAGACCTATAGGCCTGTATACAAATTACATTCACATTTATATTCAATCGAACGCTTACAGTACGGCTATTAATTGTGGTGGCACTTTACACTTTTTGCGAAATATAAGAAGCGAGTGTTTAAACCTTCTGTAGTAGGCCTATACCTCATTTAAAATATTGTGGTGACCACCAATGCCAACGTCATATATAGGATTGTGGAAACAAATGGAAGCACTACATTCAGTATATGTAGGCCTACTGCATTTCAAAACCAGTCAATTGATGAGGGCCACAGATACCTTCTCTGCAAACGCGTGGACAATTTTTATCATCACTTGCTACACATGTTGCAAAATTACCAGGTGGGAATCAGATGTAAAAATATGTGTCATTGCAACATTATTATGTCCAGTGTATGTGTTTTGTCAATATGATGAAACTCTTCAATGGAAAAAAAAATTCCACTGCAAAGAACTTCCACTACCCCACCAGTATCATGTATTTCCATTGCAAACACTGGGGTACATTATCATGCTGTGTCACCCACAGCTGGCAGTATGTGCCTCTTTGCCACCTGAACTCTTGGTTGGGCAAGAGTCAACTTGAAATGAAGATAAAACGACAATCAGGGAAGTAGTGATGATGATGATGATGATGATGATGATGATGATGATGATGATGATGATGATGATGATGATGATGAGTGGGATGGTGATGTGGATTACAATGCTGACAAAAAACATGAAGAGCGTCATGGTGATGGTGACAATGATGGTCGTGGTGACAAACAATGATAAAAAGCAATAAGAACAAGGGGATTATAATGATCCTGTGCTCTGCTGACTGGAATCTGCTTTTACAGTTTTGCAACAGACGCACTGTAGTCTGTATAGCTATAATATACATGTGCAGTGGTAGCAAAATTTCATATATCATAACAGAAGTCGAAATTAGCCTTAGGACACAAACCATCAAAGAAGAGGTTCGTGATGACCGTGTGCAGGTTCCGGACAAAGGGAGTTTGCTACTATAGCCACTGCTCCCATTTTGTGGAGAATAATACATGTGCATTAATGTGGCATGTGACCGCACCTGATAGGCATCATAATCAAGATATAAGTTTTTATGTCATTAAACTTTATTTTTATCTTGGCAGGCCATGCACAGCCAAGCGGGACCACCAAAACGAACCCCACATTGCCATTTCTTATCGATATTTAACAGGAACACAGGGCATAGGATCCACAATTACGGAAGTATATTGTGATGAGCCAATATGATAGTTTGACCTTTCAAGGTCACTTAGTCAAAAGTAACATCACGAAAAGATACTCCGATGGGTATTTTGCTATTAATGTCTAAAAGTATCGGTGGGCTTGTGATGTGCCATTACCATTACGTGTAATATCAAAACAATTGGCCAAATAGCTCTTGAGATGATGATTTTTTTCTAATCAATTACAAATGCATGAAAAACAGAAATTTATTGCATCATTCGCTTTCGCAAACTTGGCAGAGGTCCACCTGGGGAACATCCATGTGCAGAATCAAGACATTCCATACAGCGGTTTCTGAGAAGTCTAAAATATAAAAAGGTCTCAAGTCAAATGGAACCAAACGGATTTCAATAGCTCTGCTGACTTGTTAGTCAGCAGAGCTTTATGAAAAGACTTACAATGAATCATGGTTTCCCAAAGAAGTCTTGAAATATATCCGAAGGTGGGACAATCAGTTGTAACATCAACACATGCACATGTAATAAGCCCCTACCCACCCACCCCCCGCCATTGGCGGGAGTTTCCACTAAAAGTATGTTCTTTATACTAGTTGAACTGTTAAGTATGTCAATACCCTTATTTGCCGTAGGGCCGAGAGGACGATGCCCGGATGTTATCCCAAACGTCATGCAGGAGGGCAGCGAAGTGCCCACGTATAACCTACAAAGCTCAACAGGTGTTCCAGGAAACCTGGCTATATGCCAAGCGAATATTTAATCTGATTTCAGATCTTGAAGGTATACCGGTCCCAAGAATTCAGCGCTACACCACCAAACCCCCTGGGTCTAGTTATTCGTGCAAATAAGATTAGTCACTACCGAGTTTTAGAGTACTTACATTGAGCCGGGGACGAGGCTAAACGTCGGCCACCACGCAGACTGCCGTGCTTTTGACAAAGATACAAAACCCAAGCTTACCACCCGGCTACAGCACTTCAGTACCCTGATCATGGTATATCTATGGTTCTATGGTGTGTGTGTGTGTGTGTGTGTGTGTGTGTGTGTGTGTGTGTGTGTGTGTGTGTGTGTAAAATGAGGTCATAATGCAACTAAAAACTGATTTTAAGAAACTCTAATTTGAATATTAAAACTTATGCAGGATGTTTCGATACAGACGCTAATATGTCAGCATGACCCTCATACTGACTAACGTTTTATTTTTACGATCTGAAAATGCTCATCGTTTCGGAAGCATGTTGATGATTCGCAAATGTCACTCATTAGTTAAATTTATCAACAGTAGTACTTTAGATAATTGTTTAGTTATCTTTGGTTTTGTCAGGCAAAACTTGTTCCCACGAGTCAGTCTTAAATAAAATCGCTGTTTGATTGGCACACGTGCATAGTATATTACTAAAACCCCTTCTTTTTGAGATTGTTCAATGATGCAGAAATCGTGAAGGGTTTCTATATCCAATCATGTCATATATGCTTAAAACACACCCTCTGTTCTACTTCGAACCACAACACACAACATGTAATGGGATTATTCATATTTTATTTTACCTGTTAGCGTACAGTAAACGTGTTGTGCTGATGAATAGGAAACGATATAATGAGAGGCAATGCAATGAAACCCAAAACAATTATACGGAGCAGGATAGAATCTCTCTCTCTCTCTCTCTCTCTCTCTCTCTCTCTCTCTCTCTCTATCTATCTATCTATCTATCTGTATGTCTGTCTGTCTGACTGTCCGTCTGTCTGTCTGTCGGTCGGTCAGTCGGTCGGTCGGTGTGTCTGTCTATCCATTCATTCATTCATTTTGATTGTTCTGTAATTCATCCAACCACGGTTTTTAATGGACAACCCTGTACGCTTAATGTTGTTCACTTGCATAAAATATTCAAGCACACAAACTACAAATGCCATACAGATACAATTATATACTCTCCAGACTAGCAAGTCATTCGTCAGTAATAATAATGATAATAACAATAATACAGGTGTCCTGAATGCCTACACCACTGAAATATACTTTCGCCTTTTTATGCCTGTGTGCCAACACAGACATTTTTCTTTTCTATAAATTCTTTCTTTCTTTCCGTCTGTCTTCTTTCTTTCTTTGTTTCTTTCTTTCTTTAATGGCAAACTTGTGCGACATTTCATTTGAAAAGTTTTATACGTAGAAATTCCAAACTTGGCATGGTAATACTTCCCTACATGGAGTCTTGTGTTTTGTAAAAAGGTTCAGTGGTTTTGAAAATGATGTAAAAGGGCCATTTGAAAATTTAAATCTTGAGTATTTCCAAAACTATTATAGGTACAGGTAACCAATTCTACTTCAATTAACATGTTTGTAGCACTGAACATTTTTGTAATGTAAATGTGACCTCTAAAGGTCAAGGGTCAAGGTCATTTGGACCTTTGGAATTTTCATCTGGCCATAACTCGACCAAAACTTATCCAATTTTAATCATGTTGGACTCAAATTGTAGCTATTTTAACACTGCATTTTTTTGTAATTTGCATGTGACCTCTAAAGGTCTAAGATCAAGGTCATATGGACCTTTGAAATTTTCATCTAGCCATAACTCGGTCAAACTTTATGTTAATTTTGATTATGTTGGGTTCAAATTTTGGGTATTGTAACACTGTACATTTTTTTAATAAACATGTAACCTCTAAAGGTCGATGGTCAAACTTGGTCAATTTTCACACAATTCAGTTCATGTTGGGATTTAAAATTGTGAGAATTGTAACAATGTACATTTTTTGTTATTACACGTGACATCTGAAGGTCAAACGTCAAGGTCATTTGGACTTTGAAATGTTCATCCAGCCATAAGCTTAATCGGATGTAAAGTACCAAAGGACAAATGTTGTAACATTAAATGTTTACAGCTTTGGAGGGCACACAGACAGATTTGCTTTGAAGCAAATCTTCTTTTTAGTTTCAATTTTCTTTTCCAAAGGTATACAATCAGATTTAAACGTATGTTTCCGTGTGGCATGGGTTTGCCTTAATAATCTTCCCGTGACCTTGACTGTTGACGTTTGGCTGATTTTGTTACCTGTTGAAATATTTTTGTGACACTAGTTTTTGATGTATAATAAGTTTTTTATTATAATTATACCACATTCTGTCGAATGATTTTTTGTTACATTCAAGTTAATAGTCCGATAATGTTTATACAGGTGGTCCGGTGTTAGCAGATTTATAATTATTAGTTTTAATTGTTCTGGCAATAATTGTACTTTAGCTTAAAATATTCTCACCCGCACATTAGTGCTGTAAACAATTTGTGTATATTTGGTAACTTGTCAAATAAAAGGTGCAATGCTCTAGTCTCCTTTTTTCCACGGACACAGCTATATGCATACGTCTCTCAGCCTTGCTACAGTGGGAAACAAAACACAAGAAACTAGAGAAAATGATTTTTTTTCAGCAAATTAGTCTCTGTGCCTCGAACACTTTTACATATTGCCGATCTAGTAACTCCTGCAACAGTTATCGTTTCTTTCGGATATGTCAAAAATCTATACATTGAAGTTGGAGACTACAACGACACACCAATCTATTATAGTTTTGAAGCTATTCAAGATCTAAATTTTGCGTGTTTGCCTAAATAAAACTGCTACAGCTTTGATTAATGGCTCATTGGATGCAACTATCCTAAATATCTATCAACTAAAGTTTGAATAACACCTCAATCCATAATAGTTTTGTAGTTATTTGTGGTTTGGATTTTATTTATTTACCTAATTTGCATTAATTAGAATGCTAGAACTTTGGGTCATGATTCATTGATTGTGGCTAGGTCACAAACCTTTAAATTTAAGTTGAATGGGCACGTCTGGATATACTGGTTTTAGAGATATTCAACATTTAAATGTTTCAAGTGCTGCTTACTGGCATAATTTCGAATAATACAGTTTTTGTTCACCGTCCATTACATTGACAGGTGTCACAAACCTGTATATTCTTCTTTTAATTTTGTATCTATCAGTAATAGGTTGGATGATATGGAACTTTAATATTTTTAAATGCCCCTAATTTGCACAATCTTTAACATGACAGTTGAATATGATGCTAAATTCATTTAAAGTATGAAGCAAAAAATTACTCTATCAATGCCAGGTTACCATGCTTTGCAAATCTGGGACATAAAATGACTGCTATAGGTGAAACGTGTATACATTGGTATACATGTACCTGTAGTTATAAGTACGTATATTAGATTTTCACTGTTTACAGGAACATAAAAACCATTTATATGACAATCTCTACTTATATTAACTTTTAGGCTTACCTGATCCACTGTCATCAATAGCATGCAACTTAACATGGCTCTTGCCGAAGTCTATGTTTAACTATTGAGTGTCACCAGCCTGAATGTGTCAGCAAACTTAAGTTAAAGTGGCGATATCAAACTTTACATAGCTCCTGACAAAAATCTTTACCATGGTACAGGAACATATTTCACAAGATATGTATTAAGCTTTGAATGCCAACTCTATCTAGAAAACTGTTGACGATACGGAAGCTTTAACATTTCCAAAAATATGCTTGTTATTTGCATAATTTTCAACATAATGTCTGTTCCAATAATGTGCAGAACTTCACTACAAGGTCTATCATCATGCCAAGTTTGGTACTTTTCGAAACAATAGTGTCTGAGAAAAGCTGACCTCAAAACTCGCACACAGAAATAAATAAATTACCAAATAGATAGATAGATAGATAGATAGATAGATAGATAGATAGATAGCTAGATAGATAGACAGACAGACAGACGGAGAGACAGACAGACAGATAGATAGATAGATAGATAGATAGATAGATAGATAGATAGATAGATAGATAGATAGATAGATAAGTAAGTGCATACACATACATACAAACATGCATACATAAATAAATAAAGTAATAAATAAAATAAGTAAATGTGTAAATAAATAAATAAGTGAATGAGGAAATAAAGACAGAAAGAAAGAAAGAAAGAATAAAATATTTGAGGAATAACAAGAAGTCTGTGTTCTGACACAAAATTAACTACTCCGCTTATTAATAACAGTTTGCATGTTAACCACGCTAATATATGAGCCAAGTCATTATACCAAGACTACAATATAAGCAATGCCGCACTCACTACGTTTTTTTTTTTTTGTGACCAGAAGAATTGATCAAGATGTGCAGCTTTTCATACTATTTTAACTTAGAACCTTAAAGGGCCACAATATCGTTAAGCTCATGCCCGAGGTGCTTCTTTTAAAACGAAGAAGCTTCTTTGCACTGTTAACCTTCCCATGAAACCCTGGGACAAAATCACTGCATGTTGGTCTTGTTAATGGCAACAACAGAAAGGGCATTGGATGCAAAATCATTGGTCACAGCAAAACCAACTGCATACGAGTTGCCTGTGTGGCCACCGATGTCACTTTCGTCAAGCCTTCCGAGCAAAATGCCCATATTAACGCCAAACAGCAGAGGAACATAGCACATTGATTACACCAAACTTGTCTCATATTACTTTATTCTGTTTAAACTGCAAAGCTTGATTTGTGTGCATGCTAATCAAATGTGCAAGCACAATCAGAGGCATGAAATCATCTTTAAGCTCCTAAAATGTTTACAGTATTGAATCATATCACATAACATTGCAGTACTATTAACGGAGCTAAATAAATATAAAAAAGTAAACTGTATTGTTGAAAGTCCATTTTTAAAACCAAATTGTAACCCATTACTAGCCAGTGTGCTTTGGTTTTCTGCATAATTATTGAATTTAACAGTTTATTGTTAATGCTGATGAATACAATTGTTGGATGGTTCTCAGAATCGCTTGTGGGCTTCTCTTTATTTTTGCAATAGGAACCACAGCACAAATAATCATAAAACCATGGAAGACCCTATGTACCCACAAAGCATTAAAAATCAAAGACTAACATACAAATAATGAAACTGAATTGATTGAAATGATCTGACCATAATTGTTCTTCGCCACAGCCTTTGCCCAGTTTCAGATGCGCTGTAACACCAACGGCATCACTGGTGTTTATATGGTGACGAGTAAAAGTACCACATCTAGCTTTTATCTTATTATCTATCAGTTCTTTAATGTTTTGCATATCATGTAGGCCACATGGAACAACGTTATAAGGTGTCAAATAATTGTTTGCAAATAACTGAGCAATATCCTCATTGGAATTCCACTGTCAGTGCAAATAGTGACTCACAGGGTTCTACCTGTGTGGGTTTTTTTTATACGTCTGCCATAGATCACTAGCGTTATTGTTAATTAATGTCTTTGCTTTTTTCGTCCTTAATGCATCAAATTTATTTTTGCTCCATTTGATAGCTTTGTGATACTGAGCCCCTGCCCGACGCCGCATCTCAGCACCATTTACCATTGTGCGAAGAGCCATGAGCAATCCGCACCTTGTGCTCTGATAATGCGTTCTTCTCATAATGCGCTACATGTTCCGTCGTGCCGGTTGTTGCAGTATTATTACGAGGTGAAGTTGTAGGCGCACAATTCGATGGCATTAAACACGCTTGTATATTACATCGTTGAATAATATTCACATAAACAAAATGATGATAATCAAACATTATATCATAACCAATTAATAGTTCCATACCATAATGCATATTGCCGAGTGCGTGGTCTCCCCGTGTCCTATATTCCTGAATATCAGCGGCAGTGGTCTTATGCCGTGCTGCACGTTTCGAATATTTGCTACAGATATTTATCATTCACTGGTGATTCAAAGATCTCCCCACTTAAAATGTCGAAGGATACATACACAGCTGAGACAACCCACTTAAAACGTTGCAGAATTTGCACAAAGCCACGGACACCCCGCACGGAAGAAATTGATCGTCTGGTCTACATCGATGCTGTTCTTGAATCTGGCCGAGAGAAAACTTTTTTAAGGGTGGTAATTGTATATACAACCAGTCAGGATAGCATGCCCTTTCCTTGTCGCCAGTAAATCGTTCAGGAAAGCTGTAAATTCTGATTCTAAATAAAAAGCGGATTAAATTGGATTCTATATGTACCGGTGTATTAATGTACCTAAAAGCGATGCCTGTGGATAGTATGCATATAACTGGTCATTATTTTATTGGCACATGTTATTGCATAGTGAACATCAGTCTGATAATTCTTCGTGTACAAGTGCAATGTCAATAAAAACACGATGTAGTCAAATGTGGGCAACGGTTAAGAATTTCGTGAGTACACTTCAGCTTGTCTGTACTCCCACGTTTCCGGCATCGACTTGTTTGCTTCGTATATTTAGATGAAGTGAATAATGTAATTATTGGAACAAGGGATGTGGTAGCAGCCAGGACCATACCCTGCACAAAATATTCAAAGTCAAACAACTTAATACCACCTTACTCGTTAAGCATTTTTGTACCATCACAGGTCAACATCAGGGACCCTTCAATCACATATCACACGCGACTGAGAACAAAAAACAAAAAACAAAAACAAAAAACAAGAATCATCGTACGCCATAAAACGCTGCCTTTCCTTCCAGACACTAAAATGTTGGAGAGGATGGGAAATATGGCCCATCACATTATCATGTCATAAAGTTTCACAAAGACTTCACGCAATGGACACTTTGTTTTTTGTTCTTTCTTTCTTTTTTTGTGAAGTTGACTTCTGCCGTATGACAAAATGTGGGACAGCGGTGTTACTTTCTGATGACATTCAAACGTACCGCTGATCTTGGGAGAAAACTCACCTGCAAGACACATACAAAGATTAAATGTTGTTGGCCGTGGGGGAAAAGTATTAAATTAAGCGCGATCTGGGTACAAAGATCCGGAAATGAAGGTTTCTTCTTGTCCGCAAGAGCATTTACCGCTTAAAGCAATTGCACATTTCCCCCCGAAATGTTTTAATGTTTCCAAAGGATTTCATCTATGCATTCAACTGAAGCAGAGACACCATGAACCGGACTGTGAACTCGCGAAGCCCAGAGTTAACAGTCTTTCAACTTGGGCGAGAGGGTGAAACAATGCAGCATAATCAATGAAACAAAGGCGGCATTAATGAAAGATAGATAAACCTTGCAAACAAGTATCAAAATACGGCAACGGGTAGATGAGATATAGTTCACTCACACTGAAACTGAAACTCTCTGATGTGTGCAAGTACCGGCTGCAAGGTGTACACTGTAAACAGAATGACGGGATCTGCCGTCAATCAGTAATTACTGACAACTTAGCTATGGTTGCCAGAGGCGACTGTGACTTTGTCAAACCGTAACATGAGAAGGCCAGGAAAACGAGTCACAAGTCCCATAATTGCAGTGCGTTGGTGATATTTGAGCGAACCACACGACCAAATCATTGGATTTGTTGTGCAGCAAAACAGCACGGTGAACTTTGATGGTAAAGGCTGATGTGAAAAAGTCACTCTCATAGAGAAAAGATGCCAAGATCTGGTCACATGTAGCTTGCCGTAATTGTGTGGGAGCATCCAAGGATGTGTTACGTCACAGCCTGCATATGCTGGTGATTTTCAGACGGACATCAGTTGTCACCGAATTCAGGTCCGTTTGAGAACGTCACAGCCGTTGCAAACAGCGATGAGATGGTCGCTCCAAAAGGAGTCAAAATAAGTCACACTAAATTGCTTTTGGCTCCGAAGCAAGTCAGCTGTCCAGGACACTGCACAGCATCCCCCCACCCCCAATAAAAAAGGATGAATCAATGTGTGAACTCGTCAACGTTTGCAACTGAGTGTCACTGATCTGATATGTCAACACTGTGGCTTCGCTGAATAAAAAGAAGGTGTTTGGGCTTGGGGTTTATGACAAAAGATTTTACGGCAGTGCTGCGGCATACATACATACATACATACATACATACATACATACATACATACATATATATATGTGTGTGTGTGTGTGTGTATGTGCGTGTGTGTATGTGTGTGTACGTGTGTTTTGTGTATAGAAAAAGTAGTTATCACTGCTTTCACAATGACAGACACGGTGACAGCGCGGTGAGCACCAGTCGTAGGCGACAAGCTGGTCACCAAAGTTCAAAGTTCACACCAGCCAGGTCAAGTAAACACACTGTCACTTTCTTGCTGACCTTTACAATGTGCCTGAGGAACAACTCACTGAAATATCATAGGCTGGACATTGATCATACGTGGACACTGGTCTTAGATGCTTCAGTATCACGTTTCGCTCTCTGACTAAACACTTTTGTGTTTATTTCAATAGTGACATGACAATAAGGGAATACAGCTTTTTGAAAACATTGCGGTACCTATTGCCTTTGCAGAAAAATTGAAGATACTAAAGCTTGTCAGTTCCATACAGTTTCTTTCTGCAAACTTTTCAGGCTTTCTCATGAACAGTTAAGGGAGAGGGCCCGCAAAATGTTCGAACTAGACTCTAATTCTCTATTTCTTGTGCGTGTTTTGGTTTTGGTTTTGTGTTTGTTCTAGGGTGCTTTTTTTCAATTTGTGGATCATGGCCAAGATTATATATATATATATATATATATATATATATATATATATATATATATATATATATATATATATATATATATATATATATATATGTGTGTGTGTGTGTGTGTGTGTGTGTGTGTGGACAGGTATTACGTATGTATACCTTTATCCTTCTGTAAAGCCAAAGCACAGAACTTTGAAGTGGGAATTTGTTGTTGTCAGGGATTTTATTGGTGTCCGTCAGGGCTCTAAGTTAGAGTAGGACCCCAATTAATCAAAATGTTTAAGGATGACGTATACATTAAGTGAATTCATATAGGTGTGGTGCCTGTTTCACATTTTAAAAAATATGTTTTAATCAATTGCGTATACTTTATGATTAGGATGTGTGTGTGTGAGAGAGAGACAGAAAGAGAGAAAGAGAGAGAGAGAAAGAGAGAGAGAGAGAGAGAGAGAGAGAGAGAGAGAGAGAGAGAGAGAGAGAGAGAGAGAGAGAGAGAGAGAGAGAGAGAGAGAGAGAGAGATTACTCGGTGTTGAAATTGTCATGCTACAATTTGCTTATCTCGCAACTAAGAAAATCACCCAGACATTTAAGTAAATGTCCATAGACGAATCAGCATTACCTGTTTGAAACTTCTAAACGTGTGCTATTCATCTTTAGGCCTTGTACCCTATCTTCTTATACATATGGCCCCTTAGTGTGATACTTTGTAGCGCCACTTTGCATAAAGATGGATAACTATCTAGGGAATGTGGATTTCGCTGTGTGCACAATCCATACTACTGACCACCTTTCCCTCCTGACAGGGACGGCGCTTTATCAATATGTACTGTACGCTCGATGCTAAAGGAGTCTGCTGGGGCCTGGGTGCAAAGGTTTAAAAGTGTCCAAATTTGAAACAAAGCCCATTCATATATATATATATATATATATATATATATATATATATGAATATAATGGTGACCCATATACACATTTATGTATGAGTTACCAGGAACAATTATGCAATACTCTATCTGTGCTCTAATTAATGTTCATTATTTTATAGTAACCTTGTTAGTGACCTATAAGTTTGGTCGTACGTAAGCATTCTGTTTAGCCGGGGCTGAAGTTTAATTCTTTGCAGCCGCTTATAATAGCCTGTTAATGCTGTATTCCTGTTTATGTACCAAGTATAGATAAAGATTTGTGGCTGAAATCAATTTTGCACTTCAAGTGTGTGTGTGTGTTTTGTTTTGCTTTGTTTTGTTTTGTTTTTGTTGGTTTTTTTTTTTTTTTTTTTTTTTTTTTTTTGTTTTTGTTTTTGTTTTTTTTGTTTTGTTTTGTTTTGTCTTTGTTTTTGTTTTGTTTTTTGTTTTCCTTTTGTTTGTTTATTTTTTTTCTCTTTTTACAGACTAGCTCGAAACTCTTCCTGCCCGCGAACTGGTAAATCTTACGTGTACCTAGGGAATCTTGTGAATAAAATGGACACTGGATATGTCATTCTGAGACCAAATATGTTTGCCCTCAATGAAATGTCTTTTAACACCGAAACCTTATTTTCGACAGTAATGAAATATATACATTGAAGAACTGAGACCAGAAGAAAAAGCATATTACTGACGAATCGGAGATTCTGTAAATTCTGAACCACAAAAGAAAAAAGAGTTGGTGGCGGACTGTAAAATGCGTTATAAATAAACACCAAGATTTCAATATCCCTTCACTCTGCCACCGAAATCAAAGAGCAACGAAAATGAAGGTAAGGCATAGCTTGTAAACCAGGGTTTTTCTGTATCCCAGCCTGCACTTCAATTTTCAAAATAGACCTCCCACAGGGATCGGTACCTGTTCCCTTTTATCTCTTATTCTATATATATATATATATATATATATATATATATATATATATATATATATATATATATATATATATATATATGGTATTGTTCGCGTTGAGGATTCCTCCATGCGATTGTTTCCAGATGACGCTGTTCTTTTTATCACTGTCAAGGTGAGAAGGAGCCTGTAGGTTCAGTATATTCGTTGAATTTTGAATTGCCCGATGTAGAATACCGGCATTTATGAAAAGCTAGTGTCATTTAATCCTTCCAAAACAGCAGTAAGATATCTTTAAAAAGCAAGCAAAGCAAAACAAAAAACAAAAAAACAAAGAACAAAAAGCAGTCATCCGGACATGGTTTTTATGAACCAATCTTTACAGAATGAATCAGCACATAAGTAGCAGGGATCACTCATACGATCACACTTGAGCTGGTCCAGTAGCAGGGATCACTTATACGATCACACTTGAGCTGGTTCAGTCACATTCATGAGTTAACACCCAAAGGCATCAAGAGGTAAACATTTTGCAACATAAGCAAAAATATTCTGGAAACTCTTTATAATTTTCAGAGCATGGGTCTGTGGTGTGGGGTGTGGGTGTACAAGTACTGACTGTCAGGAACTGGAAAAAGTCCGATCTAGCTAATGCATGAGTCGTCACAGGAGCGCCAGCTGGAACGAGTCATTATCCAATCTATCAGGAATCTGGTTTTGACAAATTGTCAGATGCGAGAAGTAAAAATAAACTTATTCAGTTTTACAAAATTCCCAAGGGTGATGCACCCAAGTATTTGACAGATTTGTTGCCAACTTCCGTCTGCCAGCCAAACAGGTATAATGTGGGATCTGGGTGGGGGTTTTTTTGTTTGTTTGTTTGTTTGTTTTTTTTTTTTTTTTGTTTTTTGTTTTTTTTTTTTTGTTTTTGTTTTTTGGTTTTTTTTCCCCCTTCAATTTGGGCACCTCCAAAATTAATATTCGATGCGTTATTTCTCCTTTGGCTGTTCGTCTCTGGAAGGGTTTGCCACCTGCCACTTGTAATGCCGAGTTTCTAGACGATTTCAAAACTAAAAGAGATCATAATAAGCCTAAAGTTAATCCACTGTTTTAAATTGGGTCTACAACATTAGCGGTTTGCCATGCCCGTTTGTGTATGAAGTGCAGCATGCTAAAAGCAAATTTATTTCTTCTTGCTGTGTGGCATTGCCGTTCTATCTATGTGGGTGTAGTTGCGATCATTCTGACAGTGGCGTTTTACTCTTGTACCCAATATCGTCGTTTCTTCCTCTTTGTGTGTGCGAAAGGGATTTAGGGTTTTGCCATTTTTGCTCCGATCGCTTTTTTAAACAAATGAGCCAATATGTTTAAACCAGATGTGTTTTAATGATGAATGTGAATCTGAAATGGTTTTTATAACCTAAAATGAGGGTCAATGTACCCATAACAAGATCTCAGAGATTCAAATACAAGGCATATATGCCTGGTAACAGGAAACTAATGGCAACGGAATTAACAGTAGTTTTAATTTTAATGCCGGCCCAGTCTTTGGGTTTAAACGTATTTTATTTTTATACCTGCCATGCGGATCCATGTATATGTGATGTGGTGAACTCGAGTTTGATTTCTTAAACCATAGATCCCTGGTTTAACCTATCTCTATGTTGCTGAGGATTGAAGTAAGGCCCAACCTAATGCGTAACTTCTATATTGATTTTATTTCTATATTTTTATAGCATTACTAAAATGATTTGGTAAAAAAATGAAATGAAAACAGACATTTAACGTTCACATACTTCCTGTTGCTTCGTGCTTTGAATGATGGTGAGTTGATATTATTGCATCAATGACCACTCCAAATGATCCTACGGAGCAGAAAATAAAGACGCCTTTCATTAGGAACTATATCAAAACCCGCCGGTACTTTTAGATTTGTATCCGCTATTAGGGCACACTTCTATACAAAGCTCCACCTTTGACTCAGCGGGGCTCTTGACTGCTGTGCCCATTGGTGCTACTTAAATCACAGCCAGAGGGGCGACTTAAGTGTCTGATGCAATATCCCTATTCTGGAGACCACCGTCGCCAACAACTGCTAACGCCAAGATCTTGTATTTACATTTTTAGGCAATGTTCACACTGATAAAGACTCATTATGTATTGTCATCACATTTATTCGACAACTTAGCCCTCCGTTAACACTGATCGCACATATATTTTGGATACTTTGTCCTCAAAATAACCAATCGGGACTGGCCCACAGGCTTGGCTGCAGTTTTGAATATTGTGGATCCCGCACCCAATGGTTTGTAAATGAGGATACTAATGAGTTGATCTTGGGGCAGTTATTATATAAGAAACCAAACGTATATATTTTACAAATATTTCAGAGCATCAATAATGGTCTGATATATGCTGTGGCCGCGATTCACTTTGACATCCAAATCAAATGTATTTTTGTGCGACTGACCCGTAATGCATTGCATGTCAAAATCGTGCCCACCGCAAATGGTACCAGCGTGCATGATTTGTATTACTGGGATATCGCGTCACATTTGGATTTATAACCAACGATGATAACTGCTTCAGACACAACAAAGCCGGCAGATTAAATTTCAGAGATTAAGTCATTTTTAAAGTATTTTGACGACCGTTTGCCCTCGGAGCACGTGGGTACACCTGGAACCTAGCGAAATATTACGATAACAATCACCGCACAAACGGGGCCATGTTGTTTAACCGAGCAAGCGTGGATATGCAGCTGTATTGTTTCCCGGCGCAAATTAAGCCTCCACACAGTATGAAATAAAATGCTGTGTTTGAGATGACTTTACTGAAAAATAACGGCACACGCTGGCCACTTCTCGACAAAATCCTTGGCCTGCCAGAGGCATTTGGGGGGGGGGGGAGGTCCCCTCGATTTATTTATTTTTATTTTATTTATTTATTTTTTTTTATTTATTTCATAAAATTTATATAGGGTCGGGCCTTTTCAGTAGGGTCGGTCGAACTACCGAAACCACATATGTAATTCTACAAGGCCGTAGGCAACTTGAACATATGTTCAAACATATTTAAAATGAATGTTCTTTTCCCCTTTTACACATTTTCCCCTTTAACATCAGTTTAATTTATAACCTGGGCACAGCAAGAGGCACTTGTTCTATAAATAAATTTACCTCAAAATGGTATCCATCGGAGGGAAAAGGGGAAGGATTCTGGTTTATATTGCTTGTCCGTCGTGCTATATTGCACCGACGTAACAAATGAGCGCTGGCCTGTTGCCGGCGAGTTGGCGGGGGTCGGCTTGGTATCGGAGCTCGTGCTTTCCCACGTCAGGAAACGAAATAAAATATACAGTTCACTGCTTTTCGTTTTAAAATGTGAAATATGAGAGTACAATCCCCAATATTTACACAGAAATACGAGTTGAAATTTTATTCGATAACGCTTCAGACGTCGCCATTTTCGTTGATAAATAAATGTGTGACGTTCAAAATTCACGCGTACTCATGCCAAGCACACTCAGAGAATATTTTGGAGGATCGAATTTTGTTTTTGCCATTTAAATGCCCTGTCTTTTGTGTCTTCTATCATTAAACCCTTGAATGACCACGGAAATGGGGGATAGATGCGAACAGTAATTTATCTGTGTGTATGACAATATATATATATATATATATATATATATATATATATATATATATATATATATATATATATATATATATATATATATATATATATATATATATATCGTGTAGGCCTATGTCAAAAGGTGTGAGCCGCAACTGACTCGTGTCGTGCTATACGCACAGTCATCTAGTTCTTACTATAAACGTATAAGCGATCTCTAGTTCTCCCATAATTATAGAATTCTTGATATTTTTTACGTACCTTAGAAATAATTAACATCAGTGTCGTCATCATCATCATCATCATCATCATCATCATCATCATCATCATCATCATCATCATGGGGGGGGGGGGGGCAACACTCAACACTACCCATATTATCACTCTGAATTACGTGGTATGGTAATTCCCGTCTCTTGTTATGTCTTCAGAAGATATTATATCCGCGTTTATAGCTTCATTCTCGGAACTCTTGGGTTAGAGATAACAACTTTACACAATATTATATTATAGCCTAATGTGACGATTGCGTGTTAACATATGTCTTTGCACTATCCTTTATTAGCAAAACAAACCAGCACTATAAGTATGTTTTAAACATAGCTATGAGACTTTGGGGTTTGTCAGATATTAGACTATTGCACTTTCGCGTGACAAAGAAGAGATTATTTATTTGAAACCGAATGGATTTTCGCTTCAATTTTCAAATCTGGCAATATCAGTTACTCTGTAATCGTTAGATATGTGGACTCCTGTCCGTCTCAATGATGTCACTGAAATTTCCCGTCAGTAAAATATCTTCAATAATAATTTTACATGGGAAAATGCGAATGGCATCCGTCGTGCTCTGCATGCTTCGACGTTAACCTTTTTCAGGGTAAAGCATATTTTCTAAAGCTTCTGGTTCCAATCTTCAAGTGCAGACCAAGGTTGTTCTATGTCGAAAATGGATCAAGTCGTAAAATTAAGAACAGAAATTTTGACAGTTCATGCGCAACCAACTTGTATCATACAAATCAGTAGCTGTATATAAATGCTGTTGTTTCACAAAGAGATTATTCCTCAACAATATGACACATTTTGAGCGCCCCCTTGTCACAGACATGACACAACAGAATAACCAGGGGCGCTATACTGCTGTAGTCCGAAGATGTCCACACCCACCGGCAAGTCCTCGAATCAAGTCGGAATTACCCAAAATGATGGTGGTAATGACAGGAATATTGCACTCAATACAAAAACAGATAGAGGGCTATTTGTTTATTTACATTTGCGTTTGGTTGCAGCAGTTCTCCTTACCAACACTAATGTATTATTTAGGATATAGTTGTTTCTTTAATTATTATTGATGGAACTCAGCATTACAGAGCCAAATGCTTGGTACTTATATAAGTACCGAGCTTTGGTGGGTACTATTATGCCATTCCGGAATGAAATATTGCTTATGGGCGACTTGAGCGTTTTCCGTTTCAGAATTGAGGCTGACAATGTCATAAAAGTTTTATACCGAAAAGTACGGTCGATCCAGTTATTTTTTCAAGTCACGAGCATGAGCTCAATATGACTGTATCAGACTAAGAACTTTAAACTGAACCACCGAGCATGACAAGTGGCGTTTCTTAATATATTGGACAAGCCAGCAGTTCGTTTCACTGTGTATTGGCAGTACCAGTTATCAACTTTGTTATTAAATACAGCATTTAGTCTCCTTGTAGAAACAATTCAGCATCCCTCAAGATCAAGAGAAAAAGCAATCCGCTTGAGCAGCCTCCTCGGTCCGCTATGCATTCTAAGTGCGAGGCAGAAAGTTCTTGGCTC
Organism: Hermodice carunculata; assembly: GCA_964020975.1. Classification (NCBI taxonomy): domain Eukaryota; kingdom Metazoa; phylum Annelida; class Polychaeta; order Eunicida; family Amphinomidae; genus Hermodice; species Hermodice carunculata. The sequence continues at coordinate 42,011,802 of OZ026628.1, read as the reverse complement.
CATTTTTCAGCTCAAAACTAAACGGTTCACATTCACTACAGTGTTAATACGCAAATTGCCAAGATATCATTGCCCTTACCTTTGCATCGCGCAGGTGTAGGACTCTTAACTCATACAGCTTTCAAAATATGCGAATGTACTCTATCTCTGGGGCCAGTGAGATAATGTCTAAAAAGTAAAATAAATGACGTCAGATTCTACGACGGTATTACCCATTTATAGAGGCAACTGGGGCATGATCAACCCAACGCGGAGTAGAGAGTCCTAGCGTCATTTCTTCGTATGCACAATGGAAGAGAAACATATATTACAGAGATTCCAACTCCCCCGCTTTGGGCAGGAAATTATCTGCTTAATTGTGGTTAAATAGTAATAATCTAGTCCCGTCGCGTCGATTAATATTCCTCCCATTTAAAATACCAAATTCCTTGCGTAAATAACCCTTAATCGACAGAGTATGACGTCTGCGCACCTGTTGCCCCCTCCCCATGCTAAAGTATCCAGAATGGCCTGTCTTGACTTAGTTTTCTTTCCCCGAGGAGACGAGCCACAAATTTTCTCAATGAATTATGCGCTCTCTCTCTCTCTCTCTCTCTCTCTCTCTCTCTCTCTCTCTCTCTCTCTCTCTCTATCTCTCTCTCTCTCTCTCTCTCTCTCTCTCTCTCTCTCTCTCTCTCGTTAGTAAATATTCTTTTAATTCATCAAAATAAATTAATTTTAAAAAATGCTCAGCATCTTTTTTTGTATTAAAATTAAGTGAATGACTGTTTGTAAGTTTTTACTTTTCCAAGTTATTTCTATCATAGATGTTCATTTCATTACTACATAAATCTGATCTCCTTCCCGTTAGGCTCCTTGCTGCGATCTAGGTAGCAGTACAGGATTACACTGAATACGGACACCTCCTAATAAATGTAACGCCAGATAGATAGATAGATAGATAGATAGATAGATAGATAGATAGATAGATAGATAGATAGATAGATAGATAGATAGATAGATAGAAAGATAGATAGATAAGTAAGTAAGCAAATGAATAAATAAATAAATAAATAAATAAATAAATAACTAAATATAAAGATAGATAGATGCATGAATAGATAGATAAACAAATAAATATATAAATTAAAAAATTTAAAAAAATATGAAGATACATAGATAAATAAATAAATAAATAAATAAATAAATAAATAAATAAATAAATAAATAAATAAGTAAATACATAAATAAATGAATAAATAAATAAGTAAATAAATAAATAAATAAGTTGGCATGGCATGTGGGATGTAACTTGTGGGATATTAGTGATAAATTCAGGGGCGAGGCTTCAAGGTTCAATAGGTAATCATGTATGTATGTATGTACGTATGTATGTATGTATGTATGTATGTATGTATGTATGTATGTATGTATGTATGTATATATGTATCTATGTATGCATGTATATATGTATGTATGTATGTATGTATGTATGTATGTATGTATGTATGCATGTATGTTTGTGTGTTTATTTATGTATGCACAAAGTTTCAGCTGTGCAATTTTTTTATATATGGCTAAAATGCTGTCAGAGTAACCTATGATTTTTGTCCTTTCCGCAGAAATCGCTACGTACCTGGGCAACATTCGTCCCTACTTTCCTGTATAATGCTTCGTTGCACGTAAATGTCTTGTTTTTCCTTGCCAAGAATCATGTATTGATTGCTCGACGCTGTAACGCGAAAAAACTCTTGTCATGTATCCATCACATGGGCTATGTACATTATTTGTTCAACCTTAATTTTCACCTTGTCTGGCACCTCAAGGGCTGTTATAGAAACAGAAACACTCGGTACGTTGAAGAACTACGGCATGATAAGTCAACTTTAAGATAGTAAGGTTCGGTTGAGTGTACAAACACCATTAACTGATGTATAGTCTCAGTGCTGCTGGGAGACAGCAAGGTGTGCTTCCAATTAAACTTGCAGTTTTTTTTTCGGGGGGGGGGGGATTGGTTGTGTGTAAATGATCCCTTTGATGAAGAAGATATGAAATCAATGACCATTACGTTACAATTCGCTGCATTAAAAGAAAAAAATCTTATCGCAAGCTGAACGAAAATTTTCTCCAACGTTGTCAGTCGACTGTTCCGTTGACAAGTGCTCATGTTTTACATTGGAGATTCCACCTATTGGATATCAAAATATAGATGTGGGTCAAGTACCCGACCGTGCATTCATTTTCATCATTGAACGCCTGTCGGGAAACCAAATTTGTCTTTGCGGTAGATATATCAGCATCATGAGCACATACATAATATTTACCACCTTGAAGACCTGTTATGAAAATGAAGAGGCCACGGCATAGCAAAGCATAAGCATATTTACAATATATAAAATGCGTTCCGCACTTGCACCTCCCGTCCAGATAATTGCTGCATTACCAAACAAGCATGGCTTTTTAATTCCCCGTCAAATCTGTGAAGCTGTTGCCAGGAAATTTGTGTGCTTGGGTCTGTGATCATATGTATATATATATATATATATATATATATATATATATATATATATATATATGTATGTGTGTGTGTGTGTGTGTGTGTGTGTGTGTGTGTGTGTGTAAACTGAAAACAAGAGAGAAAGAAAACTATCATTGAATACTATGGTATGAACAGGCGAGATATATGTGCTTCACAATGCTGTATAACGTGCCCATATCATCAAACTAATGGGACTCCACCCTGCCTCAACACATAAAACGATGCACTTCTTTGTACATGCGTACATAGGTACATACATGCATACATACATACATACAAACATACATACATACATACATACATACATACATACATACATGCATGCATGCATGCATGCATGCATGCATGCATGCATGCATGCATGCATGCATACATACATACATACATACATACATACATACATACATACATACATACATACATACATACAAGATGACCTATCGAAGCTTTGTCCCGTGAATTGATTACTCTTATGCAGCCCTTTCTTCATTGTTTTCATCAAGTCATCCAATCACGTCATTGCGGACAGTTGCCATGGTAGATTTCAGAACACTTTGGATATCTTTATTTTTATCCTGTACGTGTCTGATAACTGTGGGTCACAGAGGAATAAGTACAGTTTCAATGGAAACCTGCGTTCTGTCGACACAAGGAAAGCCAAGTATCACGATCACACAAATCAACACTCTAATAAAACTTCAGCTACATGTGATTTTCACACATGCTGCGGCAGTTGTTACTTTTCACCTTCAATGACAGTCTGTGAGAATAGCCATCAAAATCCAGGCCCAATTCTTACATAAGAGCAAACGAATAACTCGAACAATGAAGAGTCAAGATCGTGCTGGTAAGTTTCAAAACAAAAGGGGGAAAAACTCAAAACAAACAAGCAGAAACAAAAATTAATTCATTAATAGTGAGTGCGAATAAGGGAAGCAGGAACCTACTGCCGGGACTCTCAAGATGAGGCAGTTTATTCGCCCTGGTAATATATATTGCGGTCATGAAAGTTTCCAAGGTTGTTATCTCTAGGTGTGGCATTACCCATATCAGCCGATCGTATCCAATGATCAACAGTCTTTACAACACAGCCACGATAATGTCAGCTTCTTGACATTTCTTTTATTGCATGGGCAAGTCCGTGTATTCTCTCGTACGTTGGACTTGAGTGATTGCAGTCATACAGAATAGCGAACTTTTGGTGTCCATTGATTTATGTGACCACCATAGGCCTAACCCACTTATAATGGTCCAGTGTAAACGACGTTCAGGTGCAAATGGTGACCATTATTGTCACCATGTTTCCTTCACTATCTTAGCATTTTCTGTAAACACGAGCAATTCCGATGCCTGGTTGCAGTTGCTCGGCCAACAAAGCGGACTGACAGGGGCGTGCGTGGCAACAACTATATCATTGCCTCGAATTGAGCAATCTCGGTGTCATTTGCAATAAACAGGAGTTAAATATTCAGCAAATGGTACATATATGGCGTCTATAAATCCAAATATAAATCCTACTTATACCTTTAAAACTGAGTAGTTACAGCCTAGAAGATACCTTAGCACTCATTGATCTAGAAAACTCGACGTTTTGCCGAAAAACTGTGGATATTGAATGAGCCCGTACACGACATTTACAAGCTACTATATTGATAAAATAGATATACATCTTTTTCACTGTCAATGAAAATGTGAATTGCCAGTGTGTACAAACAAAACAACCATATGTTCTTAGATTGCCTCACTTCTATTATGCTATATCATTCCCACGCTCATTTTGTCGCATATTTCACACTTTAACTTTTATTTGCAAACTGCAACCACATCTCTCTCTCTCTCTCTCTCTCTCTCTCTCTCTCTCTCTCTCTCTCTCTCTCTCTCTCTCTCTTCTTTAAAATTTCAGAGTTGAAATTGGAGGAAATAGGCCAAAGGAATTTGTACTGAGCGAGCAGTATTGTTCCAGAAATTTAGTTCATGTCCAACAGACTGAAATTTCATACTTAGGAGGGCTGGGGCATCACGCCCTTTTCGATTGGCGGTAAACAATCTATCCTAATAATCCTGCCCAATGGCCGCAAAGTTGCTTTGATGATTTCAGTTTTTATACGATCGGAAATTATGATTGAAAATATGTTGGTATGTGCATAAAAAGACTCTTTCAATGAAATATTTTAATATAGACTACCTGTTCACTTATTCCCAAGGCCCAGAGTCTGGAGAACCTGGTTCGACTTTCACCTCTGCGACCCTGGTTTGATTTGGGACCTATAGGAAATTCGTAGAGACAATTCCGACCACCGTGACGATGTACGGCGTATTTTTCCTTGTCCCAGCGTGGTTTCCTCCATCCACCCACAAAGCAAACAGTGGTCAATGAATATAAACCTACCAGTTTTTAGCTCTACTGATTTGTCAGACAGCAGAGCTTAGAGAATTTTGCACATGGTTGTTTCCCAGGTGGACCTCTACGAAGTTTGCAAAGGAGATCATGATGCAATATTTTTTTCTATTTTTATGATGTTTTTTATTTACTTTTGAAAAAAAAAGTCTTCATCTCAAGAACTACTCGCCAGTCGCTTTGATATTGCACATAGGGTCACCTGGGGTTAACTAGTCCTTATTTTGGCTACCAGGTGGTGCTGCGATTTTTTCCTATTTCTTTTTTTAAAAATTGATTCTTTGTATTTTAAGGCCATTTTCGACTTCTCCAGAACGACTAAACACAATTGCTCAAAATTTTATCAGAATACAGTTGGTCTTTTGACAATGAAAGTTTGCGAAAATAATGTGGATATGTTAGATTTTGACAAAGTTACGGGATATCAAACTTTGCGACTAAGTGAGTGCCGCCACTGTTTATGTATACATGGCAATACAGTGCATATATTCCACTATTGTACTTACATTTTCGACTTCTTCTCAAAAACAACTGCATGGACTGTTTTGATTTTGCTTATGGATGTTGCCAAGATAGACCTATTCCAAGTTTCCAAAGGAATTGCGGATGTAATATTTTAAAAAAATTTTTTTTATAATTTTTAAAAATTTATTTTTAGGAAAAAAGTATAATTTCCTTGTCTCAAGAACTACTTGTGCAATTGCCTTGATATTGCACATACGGTCAACCTAGGTTACCTAGTTCTTATTTTGGCCACCAGGTGGCGCTATAATTTTTGTCAAATTTTTCACAGAATTTTGTGTGTTTTTCAACTTCTCCAGAATGGCTGAATAGAATTGCTTAAAATTTTATCGCAATATAGTCGGACTTTATGCAATGAAAATTTGCAAAAAATAATGGGGATATGTTAATTTTTGATATCATACTTTACAAACGTAAGTGAGTGCTGTCACTGAATAAATATTTATAGCAATATAGTGCATGTATTGCACTATTGTATTTACAATTTCGACTTCTCAAATACCGATGCTTGAGTGTTACCACTGTATATGTACATAGCTATGCAGACGACAGTGCATGTATTGCAATATTGAAAAAACAGATTCCAGTCAGCAGAGCACAGGATAATCACGATCCTCTTGTTTAAGCGATCCTCTCTATTGTGTTTTTTCTAAGATAGAAAGGCTGAATATGGAAAAAAAAGTACACGTATTTTCCTTCATCACCCCCTATGCAGCTGTAACGAAGCTATTGCACCTGATACCTATTTCCGTTGTCGATTTTTTTTAATGGAAAAGGAAGCATACGATAGACACAATTGCAAAACGAAACAGTTTTTGGCGGAAGCTAATGGAAGTTTGTTCGGCCTAAAACAGGACATGTAAGAATATGTTCATAGTACAGATAAGAAGGTGAGAAACCCAAACAAATATGTATACGATTTCCCCATATTCAAGCGACAAACAGAGTGTCATGCGTAACATTGGCTCAAGCGCGCACTAAGTTGCCGGTCTTGAGCTGTGTACCACCGAAGGAGGCTCAATGTTTCAGGAGTTACTAATATTCCGATACCCTGTATATAAAACTAAACATATAGACCCAGGCATTTGATTATACGTGCAAAGATATGTAAAATGAAAGGCAAATGCAAGTCTTCCATATATTCAGAAGAATATGTAAAATACGACTAAGTGATTACAAATATTACTTAGCATACAAGCCCCGACATTTCATATATCATATAAATATGTATATATATATATATATATATATATATATATATATATATATATATATATATATATATATATATATATATAATATTCGGACGGTAGTTACACGTTTGCCTAATCGTACTAGTATCCTACTTAAGAAAAAAAAATATTTGAAATACTTTCTCTTGACTTGAATCTTATGACGTTCACCCTTTCCTGACATGTCTAAGTACACATTTCTTCAAATGCCACACACTTGAATATTTTCTTCGAAACATTAACTCAGAGGTGGCAGCAAAATAGAGCTTTTATTGTTTGGAGACTTTCATAATGAAGAGTAGGTGTCATAATGTGGTCTGTTTTACATTTCTGGTGCAGGATGTCCATTGTTGCAGTACTTGATAGAATTTCCCTCGGTTCGTACAGGTGTCTAGCTGTAACTGTATATTTTGTAATCACTGGGACTGAACATAATGCCCCAGTTTGTTTCTACTTCAGTTATACACTGGCAGGTGGTTCAACTTAGGTGAGCTACCCAGCTAGAAATGGAACACACTAGTTGCGGGATTGGTCAAATTACTCTTATCTGAGCTTGTACGATACAAATTTAGTAATTATGTTCAGTTTGACAGGTATTCTTTAATCATATTGAAACTCTGCATTTATAAGCAAAGCCTTATTTTTTTTAGCTAATTCACCATTTGACACGTTCATCTTTATTTATCATTATGTGGTTTGCCTTTGCTGAATATTAAGCTTAGCCAAGAAACCGCTACTTGGAGAGACATGTACGGTTACGGGCTCTGAAACATATTCAGAGCAGTTACCCGCTAGAGACCCCCTGATGTATTTGAACTAATGTAGCATATGTTATAATTCTGCACAAGAACGTGTGAAATATCGACAATTGTACTTCGACACTTATACAGGTTATACCGTAACAGGTTAGCTTATGAAGTGTAAAAATTAGGGTAAAGACAACCAAGTTTTCGTTTTGGACAAAACACAGAGAGAGAGAGAGAGAGAGAGAGAGAGAGAGAGAGAGAGAGAGAGAGAGAGAGAGAGAGAGAGAGAGAGAGAGAGAGAGAGAGAGAGAGAGAGAGAAGAGAGAGAGAGAGAGAGAGAGAGAGAGAGAGAGAGAGAGAGAGAGAGAGAGAGAGAGAGAGAGAGAGAGAGAGAGAGAGAGAGAGAGAGAGAGAGCATAATTCATTGTATGTGTATGAAGTGCAAGGATGAATTGCATTTGTACGGCCGACCATACACACCCAAGTACTCCTCGGGTATATCTATTCTAGGAAAATTATCCTTTAAGAAGGCATTAGGCGTGAATAATCAGAGCTTTGTGTGCCAAAAATCTAAAATGTCAGGACAATCCATTATTGATATTATGTTTTTACCTGTTCTTTATTTACTTATTTATTGTTAACAAAACACTTTGCATCAACGTGCGATAAAGGAGATTTAATAGTTCATGTGATTTTGTTATACAAGTGAGCTTGTCTTAGTATAGGAAGAGCAAGCTAGGCTTAACTTACAATATAAATCAATGCTGCAGATCCAAATTGTAAATGTATTTTTGGTAGCGTTGTAATTTGATTATATTTGTACGACTAGGGTGTTAATTTGGAAAGTGTTCAGTGCAGAGAATTGTAGATCAGCACTGTGCATAACCCCAGTCCAGACTCAAACCAATGCTAGGTGACAGAAATGTACTGACAGACACATTATATATCGTAGGTTGTTTTGTTTGTTCACAAAACAAAACAAAACAAAACACTGCACGTAACGTGTTTGTGTAAACGAGGGCTGGCTGAAAGGGGGGTGGGGTGATCCCGGATGCTTCCATTATTTAGACTGAATTTTGGTTTCTGGTTCAAAGTGACGAAGCCAGGTCTCATACATGGTTACAAATCGGACTTAAAAATCATACGGATCTGCTTCAGAAAGGCATACATTGTCACGGGACGCCAGGAATCTGACACGTTTCTGATCCGTTGTCAAGAGCTTTGGCAGCCATCTTGCTTGTCATTCCCAACTCCTTGGTGATAATGTGCTCAACCATCTTATGAGAGATACCCACAACATTGGCAATATGTCGAGTGGTCAATCGTCGATCAGTCATCACAATGTCATGCATCCGAGTAATGTTTTCGGGAGTGGTCGCTGTTGAAGGCCTTCCGGGACGCGCGTCATCATCAAGGCTCTCTCTGCCACGCTTGAATTCCGCAGCCCACCTCTTTACAGTGGAAAAGGAAGGGGCATCATCCCCTTAAGTGGTGACCATATCAGCATGTATCTGTGTTGGGGTTAGCTCTTTTAGTTGTAGGTACTTGATCACTGACTTATAGACAATTTTTTCCATTTCTGGTGATTTTAATGGGTAGGCTCACAAGATAGTCTGAAACAAAGGCACTAATCACACTACAGTTGCAGTTCTTATATGTCTATGATTCATTAAATGATAGTTCTTGTTGGTTGCAAAAGCTTGTTTCAATCCGATTGAGATGTCCCACTTAGGCTTAGAACTTTTCTGCCAGCCCTCGTATGCGTAACCGTGTGGCAGTTGTTTGCTGCGTATATGCTGCCATCATTCAATAATATCTCTCTGTATATATACAGACACGCACACACACACACACACACACACACACACACACACACACACACACACATATATATATATATACATATATATATACATATATATATATATATATATATATATATATATATATATATATATATATATATATATATATATATATATGATTGCACATATGTATTGGTTAAAAAGATCTCATATGTATATGCAATTATATTTTTATGAGAGTCGTGCGTGGCTTGGTTTTCCAAACATAAATAGCTTGTCATTTGCAACAATTGATGTCTGCCAAAGCTATGACTTACTTCAGTAAGGGTTAGACAAACAAACGCCTAAATTTTCTACCAGGGCTTTTGCTATGTGTCAAACGTACAATCGTACTGAGACACCGGGCCTGCGAAAAGAGCAGTGGTGCCAACTTCCCCTCTGTACATTAAGGGCCAACAGTTCTTGTAAAATTAGTTCATGGCAGAACAGATGATACACGTAATTTGTACAGCGGGAAACAACGAATAGGCTGAGGTACCCGGGGGCAAGATGAAGTATTATGAGACATACAAGTAATTACGCCAACGGATATGATATCCACGGGGAAATAGATGTAACACTTCCTTATTAACTTGACTTTGCCTGTGAAGGTACTTTAAATTAATAGCTGCCACCACAACGTCACTTGTTTGCTGAAACTTAGGGACTCTGGATAATTGTAGCGCGAAACAAAAGAAACGGATGGTTCTATATTTGAAGGGACGAATGGAAGATTAGGACTGAGTGTGGTTTAGACATAACTGTACCAGTTTGTTTGTCTCTGTTTTTGAAAAATAATGCTGAAATCGCCGTATTGCTTTACAAAACAGCAATAACACTCATGGCGTGAACACTGAATTGAATATTGTACCAATGTAGAGTTAGCGATCTTTTATGAACAGGCCCTATTAAAGCCTCAATGTGCTCTTGATGAAGGACACTTCGAGATCGACCTTTTTGTTGGTCTTGAAGACGACGGAGTCATAGGCCTACTTTATTACCTTCGCATACTCTGTTAAATTTTACTACCATATCTGAGTGTCCAATTTCTTTTGGAATATCTTGAAAAAGCGGGGCAGTGTGCGCAGACGACACTGACTGAAGCCGGCACTTCTACGGGTGTTGAAATGTCATGCTGCACACAGTCACCCTGTGTACGATAATGTTGCAAATTGTAATAAGGTGCATGAGTAGCGGTCTGCTCCATGACATCATACATGCATGTTGACAATGTGGGCTACATCCTTAAAAGCGACGAAGGGCTTAGATGCAAGAAAACATAGAATAGAGTGTAATCTCGCAATTAAGACCACATAGGGACCTGCAAAATATGGTCTTCATGGAAGTGGTCTTAATACGAGCTATAGGTTAACTGTTTAAGTGCCAACTGCAACTTCAGGTGAACTACTTAACACTAACAGCTCTATATTAAAATAAGGGTGGTAGATTCATATTCCTTGTGAAAAGATCTTTTTGATTCAAATGCATGCAGTCCTGAAGGTACATAAAGTATGATATTCCAGGTCAACAGCTTTCCTCGGAGCGCTTTGGGCGCATTGCGCCTAAAGCACGCAGAGGAAAGCTGTTGACTCAGTCTTAAATGTAGCACTAAAAGTGTTAATCAAGGATAAAAACAAACGAAACTGTAAATAGGTGGTCTTAATAAAGATATGGTTTTATCATGGACGTGATCCCAATCGGTGATTTTGCTGTGTGCCTATGTCAAAAAGAAAAAAAAAACAAAAACAAAAAAAAAAGAACAAAAAAAACATGAGCTTGAAGTATTTGATCACACATGAACCTGGTGTTTAAAAAAGTGCAACGCGCCCGAGTACCATAAACGATATATGTGGAAACACACGAAAGCCGTATGGATTGTTTGGTGACAAGGAGCCAGCCGCAAAGACGAGGACAATATCGAGGAAACAAAGCAAATCACGCCATAATTAAATGACAGTTGCCCCAGGGCAGAGAAGGGCATACGGTTACAACACAGAGGATGAAATTGTCTGGAGACAGCAATGCCTAAAATCCAGAGCCAGGAAATAAAACATAACAGTGAACAGGCAAGGAGAAGACAAGGGAAGAGAATAACAAGGTCTGGACCACAAACAAAACTTAAATCTACAGCCAAGCGACGCCGTGATCACGGAAATGGACTTTATACGACGGCCAAGTGAAAAATAACCGAATACCAGCAGATAAAGAAACTTGGGTGGAATGGCTCCGGTCAAATTAATCAGATAACGTTCTCCCTAGAATGTCCGTCATACGCAGACACTGGGAGGTACAACAGCTACATTTATCCCAGTACAGATGTAAATAACAGGCATGGCGTCAAACTGCTGTCCCGGGAGCAATTGGGACATACTGACTGATCTGCTCCAGAGGTCCTTGTTCTCTGCGGTTCAATCCATGTGCTTCTTGAATAACTACAGATAACCTCACCATCCGTAAACTGATGCATTTGCTCTTAAGATGGAAACTTTGACACTGAGGTCTTTATAGTTTGTGACTTGGCAAAATCGGCATTTTAAATGGACAGTGATGTCCTGACTCAATTCCAAAAGGGCCACAATCCTATTTCACTATTACAAGGACGGAGAGAGAGAGAGAGAGAGAGAGAGAGAGAGAGAGAGAGAGAGAGAGAGAGAGAGAGAGAGAGAGAGAGATGAACAAAAAAAATAAACAAATATGATCCTTGGGTATGCAAAAGTCCAGAAGGTACCTGCAATTCTTGAGTCAATTCCTATGACATAGGCAGCGACAAATGCCTATAACGACATACCAATTTATATTTGCTGATAACGGAACACATTTTTTTCTCTCTGAATAAACAACTTCTGTCATACGTTGTGATCGAAAAGAGAAAAAAGGGAAGAAAGAAATCACTTTTTTAAACGCCTTCATTTTGGGCCCAAAACAGGAAGACGTGCAATAAAAATATTGATAATGTGTGTACTGACGTTGGAGGAGAACAACCAGACAATATTCTTCAAAGATCTGAAAAGTAGTTTGAAAAATATTTACTTCCACTTGCAGGAGGAGGTATATTATAAAAATATTGGGTTTGATTCAATCAGGAGATGCTTATCTTTAAACAGAAAGGTATACGGTTTTGATTCCTATTTAGAAATACCTTTTTTATTTCTGCATTGCGGGAGGGGGGGATGTGAACCATATTATGGGCCCGGAAGTAGATTATAGAAGCTTTATTGACACAAGCTCCCCCTACGACGACCGTTCTGAAGCGATGGACGAAAAGTAGAACATAGGAGAGAAATCAGTGTATGCATCTAAGCCTGAGTAGAGACAATGCCGGTGAGACGTTAACAGAAGTTCCAAGAACAAGAGGACACCCATCCAATGTATTCTGTCCAACGTACAAGTTGGGCATTGTTTTGAACAAAATACTTACGATCGTCGTTTCCGTCGAAAACTGTTTACTTTTTTTATTATTCTTTATTTATTATGTTTTTTATATAAACAACTTTTTCCGGTTCATTGCAGCTCCATTCAGAACAAGACTCAGATGGGCACCAAATCATCATTTTTTTTACCGGTGATGTACCTATCCTTGCTTACTCACGACAGCAGCTGCAAGGCATGTGTAAACAGCCTCACTTTCAGTGAATATGGGCACCCTAAGACCAACTTGGAATAAATTCAGCGCTGATTTTCAGAATAAACTATTCGCGACATATAGAGAACACACTTTGTCCTGGTTCTACATATAACGAAAACGATGCGAAAAATTATCAATTAAATGTTGGTCAGTAGCCTTATCTCATTATTTCTGGTGTGAGTTGGTTTTTTTTTTTTTTTTTTTTTTTTTTTTTTACTCAAAAACTGCAAACAGTTGGCGACTTGCAAATAGAAAGCTGTTAAACGACGGAGATGTAAACTTATCACAATATACAAGCTTTTTTTTACATGTTCCCGCTGTGCCAGTTATTACCCATCGGACCTAAAGGACGGTTGGGGGTGGGGAGGCTATTGCAATAGGCTACATCAGATCCTGTGTGTCCGTTTGTCCGTGCGTCCCTGTAAATACCTTGCACTCGACATCTCAAGAACCGGGTGAGCTAGGGTCACAAACTAAAAAAGGGTTGATCACCCTTGTAAGAGGTTACGTTGAGGTCGAACGACAAATTTCAAGGTCACCAGCGCCAATTATCTCTGAATTTCTTGCGAGCGATTTGCCCGGAACCAAGTAAGGTACGATCACACATATACATGTGACCTTCTTTTCCCTGCGCGGCCGAATGGTTTCAGGCAGTACCGGTTATCTTATTCTCTAAATGTGAGGTTTCGCGGACTGCATCTTATATTGGGATGCCAAACTGTCGGACCGATAATCGCCCGGTTGCGTTAATTGCCCAACTAATAATTAAATCCCGTTGACTGATGTTGTTTGGCTGGGCCTCTGAAAAGAACACACACTGTGGTTTAATGGCATGGTTCTCGTCAAAATCACACTTTTTGGATTACGAACGCGTACATATTTTACAAAAGATGATCAATAAAATCCTGCCATAATCAGAAAGTCATGTGTATTTCCCAATATGGGACATGGCTAGGTGTTTGATTCCAGGTTATTTCGGTTCATTTCCAGCTGCAAACTGTACTCCAGCCCTTGAGATGAAGACTTCTGCATTTCAATGCACAAATTAATTAATTAATTAATTAATTAATCAATTGATTAACTTAAATATTTTTACTTAAATATTTATTTTATTCATTTATTTATTTATTCATTTTTTTATTTATTGATTTATCTACTTATATATTCATTTCATTAAATAATTTATTTACTTATTTACCATGTTAATTATTCATAAATTTATTTGTCTGTATGTATATGTATTGTTTGTTTATTCATTCATTCATTCATTCATTTATCCATTTATTCATTCATTTGTTGGCAAACTTCTTCTAGAGGGTGTTGAATAATACGTATAAGAGATTACTGCGGATAGAACTGCTGACAAAACTGCAATTTTCTATATAAATGCTGACATTTTGTCTAAAAAATGCAAATTAAAAAAAGATTCAAATTGTCTGGGATCCCACTTCAGTCTCTCTGTGCTTACTTAATTCATAATTTTTTGAGACCTCTAGTTGATGAATGTCAAAATCTGGGCCAATTTCCGGGAATTAGGCACACACTTCCGACAGCAGAGCATGACACTGTTCCTCCATAAGGCAACGGCCCTGACTAGCCCGCGCTCGTAAATCATAGCAAATAGAGTCCACAGCCAACATCCAGCTTGATATTGTCAAATACGTTCTTGATATGGAGCGAATTGCTTCAAACATATCTACACCGGTTGAACTCAGAGAGATGCTTTTTAGACATAGTATCAAAGAGAACAATGTAAACCATTTGTTACGATTTTTCAGTACTTACCAGATAATATTTGAAAAAGTCCTACCCGAATGTTCTTCAAATAGATGCTAGCGATGCTGTTGTTAATGCAACCACAGTTCGATTGATCTTTTAGATGGAAAAATGGAAGGTATCATATTTGTCCGAAAGAGATAACAGCGGATAGAACTGACTGGGACAGTGTACATAATGCATTAAGCGACAATTAACGAACCAGTATTTGCAAATTGTAAACAAACAGATGCAGAGCGGCTATAGAGTGACTCACGCGGCTAAAACTTATGATTTACCAATATATTAGGTGCAAACTTCATCATGTTAACAATGACCCTTTTTAGTCGTGACAGCCATACCTTGATACCATCTGTCGCCTTTATTTAACCAAAGTCATAGGTTTGTCCGATAGTGTTCCAGCAGCTTAATTGGAAGAGCTACTGTAACTGTATGAATTGACCTGAGATTTAACCCAGTTCCTATTTTGTCACTCATTACGTTTTGAAGTCACGGTGAAGCAGTCCCCAGGCAAAGAATACGTAGGGCCGATAATTCCGGGATCAAATTCGTGAAGGACGTCGCAACAATAGAATAGAAACTGATAATATGATACATATCTTAACCTATTCTGATGCTTATGTTGTTGTTTTCATGATGCAGGTTAGCGAAACATACAGTGTGCATGACACAGAGTTTTTTTTTTCTTTTTTAAACTGAAAAACTTTTCACCTTTCTGCCATTGGGAATTCCTATATAGCTGGTATAAAAACCTATTGGGCGTTGTAAGATGGAATAGCACACACACAGTAGTATCTTCGGCATTTATTTGACGCCTGCTGAACCATATAAGAGCCACGTGGAAAACCGTATGCAGAACTGTCGACGCATCTATTTTGGTGCGAATAACGTTGGGATGCACTACCCGGAACTTCATACAGTTGTTAAAATGCACCTGTGGAAAACTGTGTGCTTACCTGTCCTTACCTACGATACTGACTGTCTCAGCCTCTCGGACCATGGAATAAGAAATTTGTACTCTCTCCAAGCTACTTTAATGAAACAGTCGTAGGGACTTGGTAAACGTTCTCACCATAGCAATCTGTTGCGTGCTCTAAATATGTCTCTCGTCCAAAGTGTAATTAAGCAACGGACTGTCTCTTTATGTCATAAAATCTTCAAGACTGTCTCCCCATTGCGTAATTTACTCTTGCTTCAACTGTCCAAGTTTATTTTACATGGTACTCTATACCCTCGATCCTTAATCTCACGTATTGTCTCATTTGACTTATCTCCTTTGTCTAAAGCTTTCAAGAGCAATTGCCCTAGACTCTACAGTTGCTGTTTCGCGGACGCTAGTGCACCTGATGGACTGGTAGGCTCATTCAAACGTTCAATTCACTCCGACACTTTTTTTTTAAATTCTGGTCAGCGGAGCACATTCTCAACAGTCTTTTCACCAGAGCATTTTAATTCCAGGTCATGTACCTGGCATGTTGTTTGTTCCTTTCTTTTTTTTATATATTTATGTACTTATTCATTTCTCCCTAGCGGAGGTCTTAATAAAGATAATAATAATAAAAGTGAAACTATTTATCGTCTCTCTGACCTTGGCCAACTGGTACACATTAAACTTCGTTTTGCCATTTTATCAAACAATGTTGCCTTACTTAAAACTGATATTTCAGATGCCAAAACAGATATATCATGCATATTGGCTATGGCAATACTATTAACGACCGTCGGCCATTATTGTAGCGGTGCAGACAAGTTGGTCTTCGAGGGAGAACTGGCGTACGCTTTTGCATGCAAAAGTCTCAAAACTGTGACATAATACATTTCAAATAACAAAATACGTTGCGCGGCTTTCTGGTCTATAGTTGAATAGATTAAATCGACGACATCTTCTGACCTACCCATTCGCTCGCACATCGTAGTGAAAATATAATCTCCACGGCTACCCGATCTCTGGTGGCTAAACTCGTTCTCCTGGTGACTCATGAAAGCATGTTTACCTCAGGAGCCTGCCGTCTCTGCTGAGTTCAATGAAATTGTTTGATCACCAGGTAATACAAAGTCCACATCTTATGTGTATTGTCTTCCGGGGTAGCATTAATATGAAAGAGGAGCCGGATAATATAATGTAAATCTGATGGTCTTTACGAAAAGGAAAATCGGTGAATATATTATTACTCAAAACAGAAGCGGTGAATTGCAAAATATACAAACTTACGTGCATGCATACATACGTACACTCACACACACAAACACACACACACACACACACACACACACACACACACACACACATATATATATATATATAGGTGCAATACCGAGGGACAAGGACAGTTTGTAGACTAAAATCTTCCTTACAGGCCATTTTCTCCTTATATTTTGTGATCTCAACATGACATATGAATCCCTAAAAAAAATCATACTATAGATTCCTACAGCCCTATATGTACACTCCTACAAAGTCAAGAACAGCTGAAAAGTCGTTTTGAATAGCATGGGGATTTGGATGGCAAAACTCGCGTCCACGAGCCACTGGAAGTGCTGAAAATTGTAACTATAAAACCTATTGTGGACACGAGTTTTTAGTTAAAAGTGCTATCCATGCCAGCATATTATTTGCACGTATGGGTTTGGTGAATCGTTTATATATATATATATATATATATATATATATATATATATATATATATGTATATATATATATATATATATATGTATATATATATATATATATATATATATATATATGAATGTATGTATGTATATGTACAGCATGGTCAATTTCAAAATAGGTATTTGTGTGTGGTTTGTGAAGGGTTCGGTGAAGCATCTTTTCTCTTAGTCACAAAAAATTGTTGATATCTCGGGCAAAACACTTTTATATGGTGGCAATGACGTATGAATTCTCTGAGATAGCCATTACGCACAAAGTGCTGCTCTACAAGGCTACACTCGAACATGTCGTTTGAAATGAGTGAAATATGTGAGGAAACGTTGAAATCCATGGCGTATTGGCTATATGGACATCGAGGTTCAACCATGTAGACTTTTTTTGTTGTTGATATTTTTGCATCAAGTTTATCATAGTGTCAATATTGGCACAGAAACTCTTTCAAAATTAGTTCTTCAAGGGAGCCGTTCATCGGTTCGTAATTCTTAAATAACTTCTGGCATAGATATAATTTTTGAAGGCCCAAGTTCTAAGCGACAGTGTAAGTTGACCCGCTGTTACTTAGCGCCAGTAAGGTCAAACAAATACCAATAGAAAATAGGTGCAGTTGCCAACATCATCCGGGATATGTGTGAAGTTAGGGGTGGTTATTGCTGCAGTAACCTGGTGCGAAAAGAATGCAGAGACTTTGTGTAATTTTTGGCACCTCAGGGGGTTTTTTGGGGGGGGGTCCATAGAACTGTTAGTCTATATAATAAGTGACTAATGTTTTTTAATATTTTTTCCCGTCTACTTGTTTTGTCTTTTCGTGTACATCAGTGTGCTGAAAGCTACGTGCGTATACAGGTATATAATAATAAATGAATAAACATAGATATGGCTTGTACATCAATAAATTTACGAACGTATTTATTCACAGCAAAAGAAATAAAATAAAATAATGAATGAGACAAACCTCAAATGTCCAGGACAGGGAGTAATTTCAAATGATTTTCATTTGTTTCTACGCACTACTCCTATACTGGGATATTTAAAGAATATGAGTAAAAAGAACCAAAAACAAAAAACAAAAAACAAAACAAAACAAAACCAAAACAAAAAAGAAAACAAATAACAAAAAAAAAAAAAAAACAACAACAACAAAAACAAAAACAAAAACAAAACAAAAACAAACAAAAAACCAGGATTTGAAAATGGGATGTCATTACGCCAGTCACAACGAGTGTAAAATAATCAGATAGCTTCAATTTGTTTATTTTTGTTTGAACCAATATATCAAGGAGATAACATTTTCAGTACCACCTCCAACTAAAGTTAAACTACCTGAAAGGAACTGTCCTAAATTATGATAGAGGCTCTTGATTTATGTTACTTTTTAAAAGACGTTTTATTGAAGCACAAGCATGTCTGTAGTAACATAGAGTATACTAGTCCAGGCCAACGCTTAACACGGCGCGCTTTGGGCACATTGCGCCCATAACGCATCGAGGAGAGATGTTGACGCAGCCCAGAATATGGCAGTGAAGGAGGCAAATATGTAGGTGTGAACCAAGGTAAGCTCTTGAGAGTAATCCATGCCGTCTCTCGATTCACGTTGAGAAACGTATAACCCCAAAAGCAGTCGTCAGTTGTAAGACCTTAGGATAGATCTCGGTGATTTTTTCAGGTAGGAAAGTAGCGCAAGTGCGCTCCAAGCCGGACAGCGCAGAAACAGTCACCAATCGACCACAACAAGCATTGTCTCGGTCGAACCACATGGCGGATCGACCGCGAGCAATGGTGAAACCAAGATCCTTCCGTCATGTTTTATGCTCGTGTATTATATTTCTTTGCACAGCAACCCTAGCAGACGAGCAGTGCATCTATGGATTTAGTTGATGCATACAGAAAAGGTTACCGCCAGCATATTGGCGCTTGTGTTCAATTGTCGAGTATCATGTGTTGTTCTCGTGGCAGAAGATCACCGATACCTCTGCATGGATATTATAATCGTCATAAGTTGATAAAAATAATGTGTCTATAATGCACTCAAATTGGCATATTTTTTCTTTGTAGTGACATTGCTGTTCTTGATACAGGCACATTAAGAAACACGATGAAAGCAAATCAGTTATATGGCTATGGAAGTATCACTTTGAAACTGAAGATGCACAGTTAGTAAAGGGTAACACGTGCTCCCTCCACTTCCACGACTTGTCACCAACCCTGGGCCGGAGCTGGAGTGCTAACATGGCTTCATTGCCGGAGCCAGTCTCCAGTAACTCTGACTACAACTAGCAGTCCAACATTTTGCAATCCCATTGGTGTGAATACTTGGGCTTTCCTAAGAGTGCAAATGTGTCATATAATTTTACAATGACATCTTTTCAATTTCTTTCGGGGAGGGGGGGGGGGTTGCTTGTCTTTTTTTCTTCTTAATTTGACTTTTTCAAAAAAAAAAAAAAAATAATAAAAAAAATAAAAAAAATAAAAAGATCCCCCCCCCCAAAAAAAAGAGTAATATACAGGTCGAGAATAATGAACCTTGTATTTCTTCTGTGTTTGTGGCTCTTGAGTTATGAACGTTCAAATCTGAGAAGCGGGTATATCATTCAAACAACAAAAGGTCACAGGAATTGGCTCAAGACCACTGCCACTATTCCAATTTCATTATCGGCGATCTCACACGTTTAGTATACCTAGGCATTTCCCGGCCTCGTTTGGTATATCACAACAGAAACGATTTTGTCATGCGCTTTTCTGTGAGAAATTCTACATGTGTTGGTGGCGGGCGTCGACCAAGTTAACTGCACATGGCAGGAAAGACCACCTGCTGCAATGTATTTCAGTGCTCCGTGTTCAAACACTGTGTTCCCTATCAGAACATGATTGAGCAAATGTACAAGCCACTTAATCATGTCACACTTTATTTTTGTCTTGGGAAAACGTAGATTCTATGCTACGGCCATTAAATAATTCTAAACTATGCTGAAAGTTCTGTCTAGGCAGCCCAAATGTAAATCAACTTTGTGTAAAGATCGGCAACATTCGTTTCGAATGAAACGACACTAGCCTGAAGCCATTTGAATGTTTCTCGTGCCAAAATATGCCCAATAAACTAAATTGCCAACTTAAGAAATATATGTCTTTGTTCGTTTACTTGTTTGTGTGTTTATTCGTTCAGTCGTTATTTTATAACATAGAATGTGTATAGAAAAAACTGTTTCAAATGTTGCTTCTCACTCTTTTCCATATCTTGAGGACACGGCGTTAAAAGCAAATTTTCTAATCAATTAAATTTTCATTTTTCTACTCAACCCCTGTCTTGTTTGACACTTACTTTATCTGTTGCTATTTTCCCTGTTGGGAATCTTCACGACTCGTAATTTAGGGCCTTTAACTGGTCACGAAATTTCAGTTTCACTATGTTGGACATAGGTTTCAAAAAACATATCTTTAATGCTATTCCATTGTGTTTTTATTTGCACGGTTTTATGGTATCAGCGATTTAAGCAAATACATCTATCTACCTGTCTGTAATTCTGTCTGTCTGTCTATTTAAGTTACTAATACAAATAAACAACCCCCATCCCCAAAAAGTAGTAGAGGGTTAATAATTCCTTTAAATTCCTATTATGCGTTCGTATATTGCAAAAATATCATTATGGTGTATGTACAAGCTGGGTGTTGTAGCAAAAGCCAGGGGAATTGCTACTTTAGTTCTTAACGAAAAGACACACAGTATTACTTCTTTCAATGGTGCCCACATAGAGAGGGATTTCTTGATTTCTCATGGTTATTAAACAACAACAATGCAAATATTGTTTTATCTTGAAACATTTTGAAATCGTGACGGCAGATAATGTCATTTCAATTAACGTATCGATGTATTATATTAAGCCCATCTGTCTTGGCCTCTGGCTAATCCGTGATGATAAGACAAAAAAAAAAGAATGGCCAGGGCAAGTACATTTACAATGGGACAGTGTAAATTACAGGGGAGGTTGTCGCCAGGAAGAAGAAAGCAAGGCCCTCCTACATAACACAATTGCTCGCATTTGAAAACACAGTGTTCTTATCGCCAGTTATAATGTATCTAGAATTATGTTTGTGTGCCAACTCAGACATTCAATTTCTTTCTTTCTTTCTTTCTTTCTTTCTTTCTTTCTTTCTTTCTTTCTTTCTTTCTTTCTTTCTTTCTTTCTTTCTTTCTTTCTTTCTTTCTTTCTTTCTTTCTTTCTTCGTCTTTATTTCTTTCGTCTTTCTTTCTTTCTTTCTTTCTTTCTTTCTTTCTTTCTTTCTTTCCTTCTTTTTCTTTCTTTCTTCTTTTCTTCACCAACAATTTTGGCCAACAATTATCTCTTGCACTATTGCGTTTAGAAACTGCTCACTTGGTATGGTTATAGATCCACACACGAAGTCGAGCCTTTTAAGAAAGACAGTTGAGTGCGTTTGAAATTATGCAAATTAGAGGTATTTTATTTTTTTTAAAACCTCGAGTATCTCCAAAACTACTGTAGCTAGAGATGGCATCCCAACATATATTTAAAGGTGGATGCGCATCCAAAGAAACACAAAAAAGGGTGGGGGGTTGTTCAGTTTATAGCGTTGTTCTGGAGGCGTATCTAATGAACCACAAACAACAGTTTTAGAATGTGTAATTCATGCTAATTCTGGGCACTTTCAGACTGTAAATATTGAATATCTTTAAAACTGTTATAAGTAGAGATGCCATTCTAACTTCATTTATGGGCTTGCCATGTAGTTGCATCTAATGGACCACAAACAAAAGATGTACAATTTTAAATTTATATGAATAGTGACACTTTGAAAGTTTTCATATTGAATATCTTTAAACTTATCACAGGCAGAGGCGCAGTTCTAACTTAACTTTATAGGTTTATGCTGTAAGCGCACACAATAAATCACAAGAAAGTAATTCTTTTAAATGTGCTAATCAGGATCAGTTTGTGAAGTTTTAGTATCGAACTTCTTCAAAGCTGTTATAGAAAGAGGTGTAATTCCTAGTTTAAAACATACGTTTGTGCTGAAGGAGCATCTGATGAAACACCAGTAAGCGTATTCAAATCTATGCAAGTTTTACAGGCATACAGACAGATTTGCATTCAAACAAATCTACTTTTCTGTTTAGATTGGATTTCGAAAATTTTGCAACCTGGTGCAGATGTAAAATTATTCCAGAAAATTTAAAAAGGACACTCAGTTATGTTGAAGACACACTTAACAAATGCAAGGACATAAATCTATTGACATAAACGGGAGTGTTCATACAACTTATTTTGCTCTGGCAGCATCTGCAATGCTCATTTGCCTATCAACTCATAGGGAAAGAACTAATATGTATATGTCGACAGAAGACAGCGCTCGATAAAGCTATAAAAAGTTCTTGGCATTTTTTCACCAGCAATATTGTAACGCCAGACAAATTTTAAATTAGCATTCAATCACCAGCATATAGAATTGCGCATGGCTCTGAATTACTGGCTTATCTTGTCAAGAATTTGCCTTTAACTCATTCAGCGCCAACTGCAAAAGTTGAACTTCCCAGAACAAACTACTCTGAATTATACTACGGATACTAGATTCTTGTTCCTTGTAAATATGCCTTTTATACAAACACGAGTATGTCTGTAGTTAGAGGAAAATATAATAGTTCAGGTCAACAGCTTTCTTCGGCGCCTACAGCGGGCCGCCGAAGAAAGCCATTGACTCAGGCCAAAATGTGGGACTGAAAGAGTTAATTCCAGGGCATTTTGCAGTGTTCACGAAGAGTAAAGTTGATACATTACTTCGATGAGAAACCTTTGACTAGGAAGACGTGAACCACTACGCAACGTTACCGTAACGTTGTTCACTATGCGCTTTATATCGGTGGGCATACAACTCCTTTAACCAGGGCGCCTCACAGGGAGTGGCTTGCAATTAGGCTTGAGCATCCGAAAAGTTAATATTGAATGCAGTTAAGTGGTTAAGTGGCTACATTATGTAAACGGGGGAAAAGGCTCTAGTTAATTTCATCGAAAATTCCAAACGGCTGTCACATCGGCCAGGTGACGCCTTCACTCAACAGCTGAATATTGGTTCTCTCTCGGTACACAACGTTGACTAAATTCGGGACTTTAATATAACGTAGCGGACGTTGACCTTACATTAATTCAATAATGTGGAGTTGACAAAACGTTGACATAATACCGTTTGCCATCACACTCATGGAAGATCCGTAGGTTCTTTTAACTGATGTCGCTTGTCGGAGTAATTTACGCAAATAAGAAGGTTTTAAGTGGCCAACCTTTCGGGGATATAGTTGGATTGCCTATGATGCTAATGCATGAAAAATGTGAAAATGAAAGCCACACAGGAAGGCAAAATTTCATGCTTTTGTGCCTACGTTTGATTTGTCTCTTGTTAGTACCGCAACAAAGCGTATCACACAAAGTGAGTGCCTCCCTGACTGTGTCGAATGTGTTTGTCCGTCTGTTTGTCTGCTGTCTGTCTGTCTGTCTGTCTGTCTGTCTGTCTGTCTGTCTCTCTCTCTCTCTCTCTCTCTCTCTCTCTCTCTCTCTCTCTCTCTCTCTCTCTCTCTCTGTATGTATGGAAGGATCACACATGTAACATGAACGCGCACTCTCCCTTGCCTTGTAAGATGTTATTATTTATGGTGATGACGGATATATTTTTCCACAATTTGCAACCCGGAATATCTATATTTCCTCACATGTAATTGATGATTTTTATTAACCACGGTGAAACAAGTTGTGCCGCCAATCAGATTTTTTTTTTGCACCTGAGCATACAATTGCGCATAACTCAACGGACAGATCATGTTAAGTTTGCCTTTGTCCTTCTAACCTGTCAGAGCAGACATCCCACAAAGAGGAAGAAGAAAAAGCAGAAGAAAAAGAAAAGGCAGAAGAAGAAGAAGAAGAAGAAGAAGAAGAAGAAGAAGAAGAAGAAGAAGAAGAAGAAGAAGAAGAAGAAGAAGAAGAAGAAGAAGAAGAAGAAGAAGAAGAAGAAGAAGAAGAAGAAGAAGAAGAAGAAGACATTTACTTAGGCAGCTAATACGATGTGGTCCTTTTCGAGATTGATGACAAACGAGTGCACTATAACACGATTTTGATAAAATTTTAGCACAAGCCTGAAAAAATGCAGCTGATGACTGGACAGCAGCCTGCAAGTCTAATTCTAAGGCCTGACGACACTGTGCCATTTTGCCCCAATGAACATAGCAATCATTTGTAAATGTAGGGAAACTCCTACATAAGAAGAAGTGACAGGAGTATATTTCCGCAACTTTGGCCACACATTTCTTCATATCCTTGAAAAAGTTATCAAATTAAAAAAAAAAAAGAAAATATGTTAAGTTTGCATCAAGTTTTAATACACAGTCGGTCCTTACTGTACCTAACACGCGTTTAGCCTTTTGCCAGTTCTTTGCTTTGGAGCTTTGAAAATAACATAGCAACTTGCCTGAATAGTACAGGTAGAAACACTGTCCTGGAAATTGCACAGGTTACGGTCAACAAGTTACAGCGACGTTGCAATCGGATTCAGCAACTGGTTCGCAGTACTTTTTTCATTGGTGTGTGTGTGTGGGGGGGAGGTTATTTGTTTTTTCGTTTGTTTTTTTTGTTTTTTTTTTGTTTTTTGTTTCTGGTTTCCTTTTTTTCAGTTTTTATTTTGTTTTCTCGTCTGCACATTTAGTTTAGATTAAACATATCTATTTTCACTGGATTACCCAATAGTACATAAAATATAACTAATCTAGGGGTTCTCCAGACACGGAGAGGCATAACATGATATATACAAGACGCATAGGACAATACAATGTACAAACATGTGACTATGCACTCTGGTAGACATGCTGTAATACAATTAAACGACAAAAACAATATCTAACATTCCAATCCAATTAAGAGGCATGCATATATACACGAATATACTTAGTAGCAAGCTAATCCGACCTCAGCACAGGGAGCGACTGAAGGGGAGGTTATACCTTGCTGGGCGCCCTGGCTGCAGACTCACACTGCCACTGTGGAGCGCCCAGTGCGCCTAGTAGCTCGGGAGTTCCTTCCCGCCTTGTCATTGTAGACCCACCTGTGGAGTGTTGACCGGTATGTGAGAGCATTATACATGTATTTTTACAGACCTATTGGATAAACCAATGATCGGAGGAATGAATCTGCAAATGAGACACGATAGGGAACATGGTAGTATTAAAGGTACACACGTTGAACATACAAATACACTGCAATGGTATATGCTGGTTTCGGGATACATATATGGGATAAGATACTACCCAGGTACAACATAAATCGGCGTGTTTCAACAATAAAATTTTGCATTGCTCTGCAAATTACTGTTTTGCATTCTTCTGAAAGTTCTTTACTCCCGAACAATAAAATACTACATAGTCTGTCACTTGCAGCATGCATTATCAGGTTTGGATTAACACCAGTGGCTAACAAAGGAGGGATGGTAAGCAGGAGCTTCTTTCTTTCCTGGACATATTTAGGGCAGTAGAGACAAAAGTGTTTGAAATCCTCAGTTGGGTGGGAGCTGGCACAGATGGGCTGTTGAATGATATTTACTCTATGGAGATCTGAATTAAGTCTAGAGAATCCTAATCGTATCTGGGTATGACAGATGCTAGCAAATCGCTGACCATGGGAGTAGAAATCTGGAGCAATGTCGGCCGCTATCAGAGTGGCTTTAAGTTTCGACTTAAAGATTTGAAGGGAAAGGGAGTTACGGATATCAGTGGGGAGATTAGTCCATAGTTTGGTGACATCAGGGAGAAAGGGATTTTCAAACCGTTGGGTTCGGCATTTGATGAGGGAAAGGTTGCTGATAGGCCTATGGCGGAGAGTAGGCCTACGGCGGAGCGCCAGGGATGGCGGGGGTGCGAGGTATAAGGTTGGATAGCTAGGAAGGAGTTAAGGTTAAAATGTATTTTGTAGAAAAAGGATTAATTTGAAATATTTGCGTCTAGTGGCTAGTGTAGGCCTACCAAGTTCGTCTAAGAGTTTGTACTGGGATGTGTGCCTTAGTGCGCCAGTGCATACTTTAGCTGCCTCGTACTGAATCGACTCAAGTAAATCACTCAGACCTTGCCCACAATTATCAAAGGTAACACACCATATTCAAGAATTGGCCGAACCATTGAAAATTTATAATGCATATATGGTGGAGGTGCTGATACAAAGTTCATCTAATGCAAAAGTACCACGAGAATAGGAAGCAACGCAAGCATACAAGAACATTGCGCCTGTTATGGGTCTATCTGACGCTGTGGTAATTTTTTCTGTACACAACACCCGCAAGCTCAACGGGCTTTTGATCATATATGGTTTCGGAACAGGCAAGAGCGCTTTTGACACTATATCTTGGCAATTGGTTTCATTTATTCTGGGCGAGTGTTCAAATCCATTAACATGTCAATGCAGTGCATGATTGATTTTGTTTTGCTAAGTATCACCGCTGAAATTTTCCATACATTGGGGTCATCAGCATGTTCACTCACCGTGACAGAGCTCAGCATTCACCACTAAACACATTGCGTATTGAGATTTATGTATTTGATTATTGGGACCTCTCAGTCAGTATATTGTCCCATCATGTCTTTTATTGGACATACGAAATTTGACGATAAGTGGTCATCAAACACTTTAGGCAGAACCGTACATAATGTTAAGCTCCTTTAATCTCTACTAGGCCATTAAGCTGAGGTGCGTTCTGTGTAATGGTAGGTCACATATTTGAATACCTACATCTCTATTTGGCTGTGAAGTTGAGGCGAGTCGTGTGTGATATCTAAGAAACGAGGGTCGATTTTGTGTGTTTTATGGCATAATGACGCGCGTGATTGAAGCGAACATCGTGGGCGTGGCGCACGCCGGTGCGCCTCGCCCGATGACAGCTTCAATCACCCGCGTCATTATGCCATAACACACACAAAAGCGACCCTCATTGCTTATATTTACATTTCCCTCTTAATTTTTCTGCACAATTGCGCAAAATTTAGAAACTTAATACATAGGATTAAGAGAAACGATCAAAAACTGACTTGCCGAGCATGTTCAAGTGTTAAGTTCCGGAAACCCAGGTAGGCGTGGCTTATTGGAATGTGGGCGGAACACTTGTGTTATGGTTCCATAACACACAAGGCTAATGTGTTATGGTCTCATAACACACCAGACTCTCTCTTATACTTGCAATGTTAAAAGTTAGATTGAATGTAAATATTATGCCGTGTATTTGATAACCTCGTTTGTACAGTAACGACGTTTGTGTATCCAAAATGTAATTCAAGGGAAGTGGTCACGTTTTATACCTTAATAAACCGATTTATTTGGAATGGTCATCATCCTTTATTTTACTTTTGCTGTTTTTAAAACATTGCATTAGGGTGATTAATCATTAATCATTCCACAGTATGGTGATTTTCTTGCTGTAATACACATTTTTTTCTTTTCTGTAGAAATCATTCTCGAACTGTTGTATTATTAGGTACTGGGAGCAAGCAGCGCGATTTCCTCGCATGATTTGTTTCCTCTGTATGAAATGACCACCTATCTATTATACCACAAAAGTCTCTCCATGAATCATTAAATTAAGTTCAACTTAACTCGTCAGTGTCTTGTCAAATCTTTACAAAGTGAAGCATCGTTTATGTTTATTATACCGTTACCCTGCTAGTTGTGTTGCTTGAATTACACGTCTGGCTGCGCTTGAGGCGTGCCTGTGCGCTCGCGGAAGACGCGATATCATCTTCAACAAATCTGTATTGTTCCAGGCGGAAAAACTTGTATCAATCGCATCAGTATTACCCCGTTACTTCTCTGCTTTCATCTTGCGTTGGATGAACATTGGGTAAACTATACCTACCTCGGCCAAACGTTGCTCCAATGCAGCATGCCTCCAGTGTTGTACTCTCTAGCCTTACAGCAATTAAAACCTAGTTTTTGCAACTGGTTGCAGATGTGCAATTACAAAAAAAAAAAAAAAAAACATTTTGGATAGTAGTTGTAAATGTTGACATTTTCTTGTCAAGGGGTTACCATTTGCTGCCTGTGGTAGTGACGTCTAGGATTGATTTTTCTGTTCACTAAGAAATTATCACTTGGCATGAGAAATAATATCCTGTGTTGAGAGACTTCAAAGATTTGAAAGTTACTTTTTATGTCTCATGTTTCTCGTTATCATTTCTGAAACTGCAGTTGTTCATACCTCGCAAGCGTCATTTTATATTCTTAATACAGGGAAGACAATTTTGCATGGTTTATATTTAGGAAGTAAAAACAGTGTTGTGAATGGTAAACTGGTTTCCAGGTGCAAGAAGCCCTATCTGAAATTTATCTCAAAATAAGGAACTTCCAAGAAAGAAATTAATTTCTTGATGCTCTCTTTTGGTTCTGTGGCCACGTATTCACATAGAATATCCCCAACAAAGTTTTGTTCCAGAACATTATCATAGACGATGCATAGTCGTGCTTAGTGCTGGTCAACTCGAGGACTGTAAACACCAAGATACAGAGATTAGTTTAAAATGGTTTTGAAAGGATAGACAAGCAATTTAGAAGGAACTGAATGATCACACTGTAGATCGGTATAGGACAGATTGTGTCACAACTGGGAGTAGATATACCCGTGTTCCGCCAATAATGGTGCTTCCAAATTGATCAAAACAAGAAAGAGCCGTCAATTCTGTCTCAGCATGCAAAACGAAAGGTTTCAAGCAATTATGTACAATAACATCCCAACAAAAATCCGTTTCCATCAAAAGCCAAATCAGCATCCCAGTTGGCCTCTGTTTGAGTGAGAGTTAGTTGGGGAAAGAGAGTAGACTTTTCCCACTGAACATGATAAGTTACCCTGATAACCACAATAAAACTCCTCTTTGTAATCACTTCCTTCGTCCAATTTAATAGAAAAGCCTAAACTGTACATCCTATTGATAATAACAAACACATCCAAAATACTAAATAAACGAAACTTCTATCAATAACAGTTCTTTCCGTTGTTTTTAGTTACACCTTCTATATGTCTATTGCATTTGTGTCTTTTTATCTACAACCATTTTCTAGTTGTAATTACACTTTTCCGCTGTCCGAACTCTTAACTCTCCATTAGCTAACCTGTCACTGTCTAACCTATATACAAAGTGAAGTGATATTGTTCATATTGCACACGTTCTTCAATAGAATCCTGAGAAAGGCTGTATTAGCCCAAATAGATTAAAGGTACTTCAGCGGGTAACTACTCAGAACAGGTTTCGGAGCCTGTACCTGTACATGTCTCTCTGACTAGCGGCTCCATGTCTAAGATAAGTGTTCAGCAAAGACAACCCACACAATAATGAATAAATATAAACGTGGAAAATGATGAATTTGCTAAATAAGTGACGTTTTGCTTATTAATGCAGACCATCATTATGAGTACAGAATATCTGTCTAAAATCTCTAAAACTGTTGAAGCCAAACTTTCTAATAATCTCTGGATATTTACAGCACTATCTGTAGAAATATTTGATTAAAAGTACATCTTTAAATCCTCTTGACTTTTAAGTTTATAGTAAATAAATTTGGTACCAGATGCAAGGTCCTGACATTTTGAAACCAATGCGACCAAATCTCAAAATTTGTGACCAAAAAGTTATTCCATCCAATAGTTCCCGAAATATTACTGTCAGGGAAAGGATAGTTTACTACATGTACTTCAAAGTTAAACTCATCAATTTTTGTAATAGACTGTAATGCATAGCCTGGCATTAGTGACCCGAATATTCACGTCCAGAAACACATCTCTGAGACCATCTGAATTAATACCTTACAAAGAGATATCTTTTCGGTAAATTGCTTTAGCAGTTTCGCTGAAATTATTTACATTTACACAAGCAATGCCATCAATATATCTTGTCTTGTTTGATTATTTTGTAGCCATTCGAAAGTCCTTCTTCATCAATTTATCCATATACTCAAATTCAAGCCAGGGGAAATATAAACCAGCAAGGAACGGGGAGCAGTTGTTACCCATTAGCATGCCTTTTATTTGTTGAAAACCCAATCATCCACATTGAAAAAAAAATATATATCTTACCCAGAACAAATAGTATAGCATCTATCAAAGTTTTAACCGTGTAAGATTGAATGTTATTTTTTGGACATTTATCATGCTACCAATATGCCTCCTTTGAATATTAATTGATGTTTATGTATGCCATTTACCCTTATGTTTAAACGTTTTGCTATTAATCCTGAAAGAGAACTTTTGACTTTATCTATGGGTAGATTTGTATTCATGGTGGAAAAATAAAAAAAAAATGCTATATATGAATTTTAAATCTTTGATTTTAGAAACAAACTTGGCGAAAGAACTGCTAATACCCCAAAAGCGATTTATTTAACGGTTTCATAGAAATTGCGTTACAGTATTTACGAAATGATTCTTACTTGCAGTCAAACACAGTGTTACTTCATTTGATAGTTGTTTTGTTGTGTATTTTGTAATACCAGCTATGACTCCAGTTTTAAAAGGGTTTTATGTTGTTTGGGTAACAGGAGTCCTCTTCAGAAATTTTGATAATAAAATTCCTTTTTATCTCAACTAAATGTGAATCTATCAAATTATCAATGGATTGGTCGTGTAATTCTATACGTCATGTATTCTTATATCTAAAATATTGTTTATGCCATGTTCATTTTTCAAAACGTCCAGAGCATATATTCTTTGGCAGATGATCCCAAAATTGTTACCTGCCTGACCAATGTTTATAATCAAAGATTTTTCTTGTAGTTAATATTTTTTTTGGCAGATGATCCCAAAATTGCTACCTGCCTCATCAATGTTTATAATTAAAGACTTTTCTTGCAGGTAATATTTTTTTGTCAGATGAGTCCAAAATTGCTACCTGCCTCATTAATGTTAATAATTACATTTGTTTCTTGTAGTTCTTTGACTGCTTTTGAATTTTTAGGCTGCTTTAAATTTACCAAGTTGAAATTCTTAATGTCGGATTTGAAACGATAAATTATGTTTCTAGAGAAATAGCCATCCTTCAATTTTCTGAAATCCTATTTTTTTTTTTTTTTTTTTTTTTGGTCTTTGTCCATTTGATACAGTGAGATCTAATGCATTGCATGTATTCTTTGCATTCCTAGTGAATCATGTTCCTAACAAATTTCAATCTGAAAAGGGACTGAATGTTCAGTGAATCAATAATTTAATGTTTGAAAAGAATGCTGCAAATCATTTGATCCAACTTTTTTTCACTAGAATCTGGTTTCCGAATAGTTGTTGTGTAAGCATACATAATTTCACCAAACTTTTGAGGAAACGTGTGTTCAGAATAAGTAAGACCCAAATACTCGTTGATTGCGGTTACATTATGAAATGGGAGTGTTTTACCAGCTATCAGTAAATGAGCAATGCAATTGAAAAGAGCCTGAAGTAAACTTTGAACAAGGTCTTTTGCATCGCGTTCCTAAAGTTTCTCTTTTTCAGTGATTTTCTTTGTCCATGACTTCTTCTTCTTCTTCTTCTTCTTCTTCTTCTTCTTCTTCTTCTTCTTCTTCTTCTTCTTCTTCTTCTTCTTCTTCTTCTTCTTCTTCTTCTTCTTCTTCTTCTTCTTCTTCTTCGTCGTCGTCGTCGTCGTCGTCGTCGTTTCCTCCTCCTCCTCCTCCTCCTCCTCCTCCTCCTTCTCCTTCTTCTTCTTCTTCTTCTTCTTCTTCTTCTTCTTCTTCTTCTTCTTCTTCTTCTTCTTCTTCTTCTTCTTCTTCTTCTTCTTCTTCTTCTTCTTCTTCTTCTTCTTCTTCTTCTTCTTCTTCTTCTTCTTCTTCTTCTTCTTCTTCTTCTTCTTCTTCTTCTTCTTCTTCTTCTTCTTCTTCTTCTTCTTCTTCTTCTTCTTCTTCTTCTTCTTCTTCTTCTTCTTCTTCTTCTTCTTCTTCTTCTTCTTCTTCTTCTTCTTCTAATACCGGCCTGATTATTATGAAAAGATGTGTGCCTGCTATCAAGAGTTGCAAAGTCCAGACTCCTAACATCACCGATGCCTAAAATCCTGTCATTGAGCCAAGGGAAAAAACTGAATTAAGTGTTTTAAACCAAAAATCGTCGATTTGTAATAATTTTCTTTTATTAACATAATCATCTTGCTTTAACAAATCTGACTTTATGTGATCGATAATTTCTACCCGGCAATCCAAAAGTGAATGTTCTCAGAATTGAAATAGTTGCACAAAAAGGTGTTTCATTTGTCATTTTCAATTTTGGTTTTGTGTCTACTAAATCTGTTTTAGTTTATTTGATAGCTAGGCCTTATGTTAAGTGATAGGGTGCTATGCCTGATACGCTGTAGCCCACATAGTTACTGGACTTCACTGAGCATGCCACCGTGGGATGCTAATTTGGCTTATTGAGAACACTGTGAATTTGTGTTTGTCATATATATTGTTTTCCATTGCGGTAGGTGTTACCTGAAATGACCCGACTGCTATATTCCTATCCTTCTAGCTCGTCCCTGAGATATCAGCTGCTGAACAACGATAATTGTTGACACAAAAAAAGTCGTTGAATTTCTTCAAACGATTTTCACAGCCGTAGTCTACATTGTGTTCGTTGAGAAAAAAAGCGTGTGTGTTTCTCGGCGCTTTGCCAGTCCATGAGCATATGATCTTTGAAACCTGGGAGATCTCACATTTCCTTTCTCGAAGGCTAAAGAAGCCATCTCGGTGACAACTTGTTCCTCTATACGTAGATGAAAGGTGACAAAATCGGCGTTACACCGATTGTGCGTGGCTGTCCCGATTGACCATGTATGGGTTCCTGGCTGTTTATCGAGAGCTACTTTCAAAGGCAAACTGAATTGCCAAAGGAACAAGGTACGTGATTGTTGTTGGGATCAAAGACCATGGCATTTTGTGTAATATATCAAAGCAACATCTGATAAAGTATGTAAGTTATCATTCTGACGCATTAATGCAGAAGACAACTTGCAATTATTCAGCTCCAGAAAATGTTTAAATAATCGGAAGTTGTTCCCTTTTAGTTGGCTTAAGTTCCCCTACGAAATGCTGTTTGTAAGTCAATCCACAGGGGACTGCAAGTCGTAAACCTGTTAGTTTTTGACGCAGAAAGCCCGAGGTGTGAAGAGGAAATCATGTGCCGGCAAATCAGACCCTTCCAGAGCTGGGAAATGTCTATTGCAGCACAGAGTTGCCCGTAACGCAAACAAATGACACTTGTTGACTTCGAAGGGAAAGGACGTAAACTGAAGAAATTTGTTTGAATGTGGTAAGAAATTGTCTGTTTATTTCACACCAGTGTTGCTACACCTTCACACACTTTCTCGCATATCCTTTGCAGGAAAGGTAAGAAGGTCAATCGTTATTCCACTGAGAATCTATGGTAAATATAGTTCAGTTATGCATCCCCAAAGTCAGCACTACCCCACAGAAAACGAGCACAAGCGCGAGGACGTAATTAAGCCGAAGAGCCATCTCAGCTGAGCATGCTCAGAGAGATGTGCTGTTCTTATTAAGTCGCAGGCCATTCAATAAAAACTTCATCCACTTGAGACAGAAATGTACAGAGCCAAAACATAAAGCTTTGAAAAGAATTTCAAGATATGGTAGCTCTATTCGTTAACAAATTTACCAGTGTTTGTCTTCACATATAGGTCATATAGTTTTAATATATATGCGTGACATTAGTCTAAGAAACTGACAAAAATAAAGAGTTTGATTCCGATTACCAGAGTACCTCAACAAGCCGAATGTAGAAAAGACACTTCTGTGTTGAATTACCTTAGATCTCAGTCAGCCTGTTTCTGGGCTTGGCTGAG
>OZ026628.1:41965136-41972636 GCA_964020975.1 Hermodice carunculata | reverse complement strand
GTGTTTTACTTTTATTCAAGTCTCCACAGAGCACCTCACGAATAGTGCGCGTATCAAAGTAAAGTGTGCTTCAGATATTTAATTTTAGTCACAGCCTGCGACAAGTAGTTAATAAAATATACAGTGAAAACTCATTTAGCTCCACGTTTTGGCTTTTCTCAGCACTCGTGTTATACGTGGTGCTTAAGACAGTAGCACCGGTATTAACCATGTGATATACGAAACTGAGCTCCATAGCATTTTTTTTTTCATTCCTGTGTGTTTGTCTGTCCTCCTGTATACCTACCTAACCATTACTTGCAGGTCTGCAATGGCATCTGTTGGTTTGTATATACATGATACCGAATGGTGGCAACTGAACATGGTAATAAATGCCTGAGGCAAAGCAGAGGGGGGACGTTACGATACTTACGAGGCTTACCCATACAGGATAATGCATTTTCTAGGATTTCTCTCTTTTTTTTTTCTTTTTCATATGTACCAATCCTGGAACATTCTTTTTAACGTCGTAAGATTTGTTGTTTTTGAATGGTCACTGCTTGTTCAATCAAATGTACCTGGAAATGGTCATGTGAATTACAACCTAACGAAATTTAGTTTTCCCCTGAAATACTTTTGTTTCAGCCTATGAGAGAGCTTGTTCTTAAAATAGACAAGATTCTCAACATGCTAACGACGTGAATACCCTGGCGGGTAGACGAAAAAAAAAATGGAGACCACGACGATGAAATCACCCTATTTTTATGCAGTTTTGCAAATTTACATCATTCAAATTGTCACAATCAATGGCAGATCATTCACTCAAATCATTGTAGAAAGAAAATATTAATTTTTACCGCAAAATCTAAATAGCCACCGGCAAGAACTGACGTTTCTCTACAGTGAAATGTGCGTATTGCATGTAAATAAACAACACTGGGAACTTGAGACGGCCTTAAATCGTTTCAGTCTACTCGAAATTGGTCGCAATAAGAAATCATGCGCTGTTCGAGTACACTCGAAACTGGCATGCTAGGAGTTAAAGCTGTACGGAGCCTGATATATGCCTGTGCACAATTGCAAGGCACCTGTCTGTACCGCTGATACGCGCAAATGGTCAAATCTTGACAAATACTCATGGATGTGTGGGGTTACGTTTTACAGTTTCACAATTAAGCCTCTGCTGTGGTCAATATAGCATGTCCCACTTGGTAACAGCAGACCAGCGTAACTATGAATTCAGTCATGCGCGATCGTCATGATAAGGGGACAAAAGGGAGAACTAAAACTTTGTTAGGCTCGTAGTGTGGCTGAACTGGTTCTGGATATATGGCAACAGCATAGAATATGTATTGAATGTATATTGAAAAGCATATTAGTCTGCCCACCCTTCCTTCTTGTTAAGAAAATATAATTTGTAAAGATTGCATCAACAGTATCTGCAAAATTAATTCTCACCTAGATGTTTGCACAACTATGATTATATTTTTCAACATGAACATTGCCTGACTGGGTGATGTTGCATTGGCCTATGTCTTCAAATAAGTGCAATATCAAATTCTAGAAGTTCTTTGAAGTTCAGGGGCATAGGCAGGATTTTGGATTGGGGGGAGGGGGGTCAAATGATATAAAGAATGGACCTGCAAGCAGCCAAAGGCTAAGAATCCTTGACAGGGGATCCAGGGTACCCCCCCCCCTCCTCCGCACTTTGAGATTGGAAGTGCAAAATGGTCCATTTTAAGTGCTAAAATAAATTCCTATGTGCTTATTTTATCCATTAATTCAAGAACAGATATGCCAAATTTACACGCTCATTAAGTTTGTGGATTTCAGTTCCTTGATATGTTGAGATAGGCTATAATTAGTAAGCTAGGATGGGACGGGACCGGACAGAACGGGACGGGACGGGACGGGACGGGACGGGAGGATGTGCGATAAGATAGGATATGTCGGGATACGATGAGAAACTCGGGTTACTATTTGTAACCTTCGATTGACAGTTTTCCTTTGGAAAAAAATCAGTGCGTTAAAGAAAATCTATGAAACCCTCAAAAATGGCAAGCTATGTATACTGTTAATTGAATGTGAGGATGGGTGGCCGTATTCTGCGTAATTTGACAACCAATAGCGACTGCTATATGCTAATCAGTAGCAAACGCTTGAGACTATTAGATTTTCAGCATGTTGAATCAGAAGGAATCGATGTGTTCTGTGCTGATTTTATCTTGTCGTAAAACTAATACTGAACGGAATGTCGAAGGTAAATAGCCATGTTTCCAGGTACCTACCCTATTAGCGGTCATTTTTGTGGTATTTTGGCATGTCCTGTCGATAGCTTGTCCATTAGGTGAGACGTAGAATAAAGATTACGACGGCAAAATTATCTTGGTCATCACTTAAATGCCACATACCCCGCTGCTAGACACACACATTTACCCTTCCCCGCAGAATCCAATTAAGGCAACGAAACCTCGTTTCTAAAGAATTTAGTGACGTATACTTCAATGTGTCTCAATGACAATGAAACTCCATTATGGTGTAGCTTGAGATCAGAATAAATATTGGGCTAAAAGATCCAAGACGACGGCCAAAGTGTGAAATCAACACCGACAAAAGAACAGCTGAATCAAAATTAGTCAATCGATTGATTGGGCTACCAGTGTAACAGCGAAGACTATTTTAATAGCATAGGATGTTTCCAGGTATCAGATATAAAATAATAAAAGAAATGAAGTGAAGTAAAGTAAAGTAAGGGGAAGTGAAGGAAGAGATCTGTAGTCAAAGCAAAGCAAAGCAAAGCACATCAAGGCAAAGCGAAGTAAAGTACGTTTTTCTTCTCTCTTCCGCAGAGTGCAACAAGTTTTGTCTGTAATAGTCACCTTTAAGAAACATACATGTACACGTATCATACCTGTGGTGCAGGAAACAGCTGACAGACAGCCTCTTAAAAACAGAAAGTAGCCGCGAGCAGTCTGAAACACCATGCTACTTTTACTATGCCCAATATCAGGGGGCTGTTTATCCTTATTAACACTATCAGTGCCAACTGCGATTAACTTTGGACCACTTAGAATGAACTGCTTTGAAATATTATAAGGATAATAATAGATTCATGTTCCTTGTAAGAGACCATTTATTCAAGAACCAATATGCCTATACGTTCACGTCAACAGCTTTCCATGGCGCGCTTTGTGGGTATTGCGACCAAAGCGCGCGAGAAAACTGTTGACCTCGTCAAAAATATGGCATCTAAATAGTTGAACAACTTCGATATGACTGATTGCATGCTTAGCACAGATTTCACAGAAATTACACAATAGTAATGACTTCAGGTGCATCACCAAAAAAGTGCTTCCATTCAAGCCAGTCAGTCCGCGTACTTCAATGTGCCCCTGAAGGTCAGAGATTAAGTCATAGCCAGATTGCGTACTCGCGTATCTTCCATTTTCTCTACAGTTCATATTACGACTCGCTTTGGGCAACTTGTTACTGATGAATGATTATACATTGTGTTTAAATGGCGCATGCTTTTTATTGTGGGAACAAGATACATTCCTATCCCGCATCTAATGATTGGCCTTTACTATATGGCTGTAACCATTACGGATATTGGCATGGTCTAGACGTACCGTAATTTAAAACTTAGAGATGTGTTCCACACAATCGAAGATTCTGTAATGTATACGATATCACCGTGATTTATGTGTGTCTATATAATAATTGGTAAGTCCCCGACCTTAGTACAGTTGTCATTTATACTCTTACAAAGAAAGTGCTTAGCATCCGAAATACAGTGCCTGTGCTGATAAAAAATAGTAAATAAATAAATTCTAATAATTTCCGGTGTAAGTCGCGATCACATATTCACTCTTTCAGTGCCAAATGCCACGTTTTGGTCGGAGTTAACAGCTTCCCTCGGCGTGTTTTATCCGCATCATTATATTCTCTGGACATGCTGGTATGTGAATGGAATGTCTTTCTCCAAGGAATATGATTTTAGCAGCGTTATCATAATTGAGAGCAGTTCTTTTCAAGTAGTTTGACATAACTCATTCCATACTAGTCCCTGATTTTTCCGTATGTTTGCTTGGGTTTATGACGACAATTGCATATTTAAATTCTTCATGAAAAGAGCTTCCATTCAAGTACCAACATGCCTATAGTCTTGCGTCAGTGGTTTTGGCACTGCCTAGCGAGTCATGCTGCAGCTGCCCTTACGGCAGCTGCAGCATGATTTGCCAGGTAGTGCCAGAACCACTTATCAAGGCGTGTCACCATAGTATGGAATGAGGTAAATTTCAGTTGGCGTTGAAAAGTTAAGCCTGCAGATCTTTAAAAATCATTTAAAGTAAATCATTCCCACACATGATCGCCTTTTTGCTTTACTAATTCACCTACAAGTATGATTCTAATCTTTTCTTTGTGAGTTTACCTCACCTTCAGGCATGGGACTGGTGAAAATGATGTGTTTTAGCTGTAATGTATTGTATATTTTATGAATTATCTCACTTTGATGTAGTGTAGTTCAGCATAGTGTGCTCCAGTTAACTTACAGACTATCATCCCCTGTACATGTGGTGCAGTCATGAAAGTCATTCATTTATTCATACTAACCTTTTGACTCTCAACTACAAAGTCAGCTCACGCATGTACCCCCCCCCCAAAAAAAAACAAATGTCTGAGTCAACAGCTTAACATTAAATGAAGAAGTTATTTTTATTTAAGCTTTGTCAATTGCCGCCAGAAGACACAGCTTTTTTATTTCTTTGAAGCCAAATACAGTCGTTGATGTTTGCAACGAGGGGCAGCACCGTACACATTAACAACCGCCATCAGGATATAGATGTTAGTGTTAACCACACGAAGTACACACGCAACGTACGCCTTGGATAAAGACGTGGAGTTTGGAGTTTATTACATAAAAGTACGTCAAAAATCATAAAATTAGCACATATGGTAGACGGCCACCCAGATGGGCTTGCATAATCTTTCTATACATAATACATTATACAATGCTGTTAAAGATTAGGATTGAGGCAGACAGATGCTCTTTACGTGTGTGTAAATGCAACGAATACAGCTTTAAGAATATAGTCTCATCGAGCTACTCGAAAAATAAACAGTTGGAACATGGCAGATATAAAAGAACAGTAACAGCGTATTGTCAACAAGCAAGTTCACACCATGTCATCAATGATCGCGACGTGCCGTAAATCATAATTCTTTCACTTGTCACATTTAACAGATGTATCCAGCTTGCGTGATTACGATTCATATATTATTGATGCGAGGTCCACTTTGACCTGATATTTAGACGTGTAAAATGCGAATCAATGGTTTGAATGGCAAATAAAGTTTAATCTTTAGGAAGCCCCAAAAAGTTGTTCTCCAATTACCGAGACATCGCTGTAAAGTGTTTACCTCAGAATTAGAGGGACAATTTGTGAACTATCTTTTGCGTGCAGATGTTTTTAGTGAGTTACGTACAGCGCATAGACAACAGGACACGGGAATGTCAGGTGTTTGCACTGGTGGGCTTAATATGCAAACTAAAAGAAGTAAGGAAACAGAAAGTCTGGTTATCGTTCCTAGATGTATCGAAAGGTTTTGATATAGTTGAAATTAGCGTTTTTTTCTGGACTTAATGGCAAAGGGAATGCAATGGAAATACTGCCACGTTTTACAAACTGACTTATGATAATTAGACAATATGTTATAAATGTTGCACATGTTTTCCATGAAAAGTGGGGAATGACAGAAGCAAGTTTGAGGTAATGGTAACAGGAACACATGCAGTCTGCACAAAAAAAAATGGAAATTGCCAATACATGCATTGTATATCTCTGAATGCAATTAATATCAGTGTTGAGGTATTATGATTGCGAATCCTTTTACAAACTCGGTGCACGGCAAGGAAATAGATGTACTAATGTAGCGCAGTTAATAGAGTACCGTGCTGTCATAATGAAAATGTAATCGCGTGGACCTCGGAAATATAATATGGAAAAGGGTTATCCTTCCTCGAGACTCATGTTATACCAGATTGGTTATTCAATACCTAGGAGGCTGACTCTTACTGGAAGTCCACCGAATGCACCACAGCCAAGGCTATTCCTGCAGGTTCGCAACTTTGCCCACGACTATGGCTACCCTTGGTGCTCGGGCCTTGGTGAGCTCGGATAGCTACCTATAAATCTTATTATGGATCGCATGTGGAGGTCAAATATTTCTGCTAAATAAAATTTGGATAGAGCAGAAACAAGACGTTTGTAGACAAAGGTTTGACGTTCTGTTGCAAGGATATAACAATACATTCAATCCGACTTTGCATTTACATGTATGGAAGGAGGCAGGACTTTAACAATATAACTATGAACATGCATTTGAGACAGTAAACCCCGGACGGTTGATATGCTTTTTAATAGAATCACACGAAACGTATGAACTAGACATTAGGCATTTTCCCATGAAATTGACAGAAAAAAAATCTAGGCCGCTTTGGCGAAAGCTATCAATTTAGTGCAGAGTGATTTGTCGGTGCAAGAATATATACATATATATATATATATATATATATATATATATATATATATATATATATATATATATATATATATATATATATATATATGTATGTATATGTATATGTATATATATATATATATATATATATATATATATATATATATGTATATATTTATATATATATATATATATATATATATTTATATATATATGGTGTGTGTGTGTGTGTGTGTGTGTGTGTGTGTGTGTGTGTGTGTGTGTGTGTGTGTGTGTCCTGCGTTGGGAGTTTGAGTCTTGGTGAAGATCTGGAAAAAAATCGTGTGTCTGACAGCAAGGACAAATATTGCAAGCAAGGAAAGTAAAAATATTTGACACTTTTTTCTTTAATTTCTGTACCCAGCGCTTTAATTATGTCAAGTTGGTGCTTTAAGAAATTTGAAAGTGTGCTGTAAATCTGCAGTATGAACATGATATGGCATTGTCTGTCGGCCTACTCATTCAATAAGGAATTATATTGGTTCGTAACACGTGAATATAGGATTTTAGACAAGATATTGGGAGACTATATTACAGGAAGTAGTCACTCGATGATTCGGTGTGACACATCTTGCTGTGCTTTGGGGGGGGGGTGTTTTTTTTTTTTTTTTTTTTTTTTTTTTGTTTTTGTTTTTTGTTTTTTTTTTTTGTTTTTTTGTTTTTTTTTGCATTATAACATTTGATGATGCACAAAAACAAAGTTGTAAATACTATGATACTAATTATAAATGTGATTGCGTTGCACTATGTATGGAACTAGTGTGATATGGAGGTACTTACGGTTTCCAAAGTTTCTCCCAGTGTTAATTAACTCTCTTGTTCGAGTGCGGGGATCATGAAATAGAAATTACAGAGAATAATTGATTTACACGCAACACTTTGCAAGAAAGCGGTAAATACACTAGATCACAAAAGATAGCGAGAACAGTCGTGCACCGATAATTGGTGGAGAAACGCCCC
>OZ026628.1:41959936-41964936 GCA_964020975.1 Hermodice carunculata | reverse complement strand
TAAATGATGATGATGATGATGATGATGATGATGATGATGATGATGCCGTCGATGATGGTGGTGATGATGATGATGGTGACGACGACGACGACGATGACGATGATGATGATGATGATGATGATGATGATGATGATGATGATGATGATGATGATGATGATGATGATGATGATGATGATGATGAACTACACTCGCCTGTTTGTATTTTGCTGTTGGTGAAGCTCAAGCAGTGAGTGCGTCGTCGTTGGGGGGGGGGGTATGTGCCTTGGAAACATCCGTCATGAAAAAGACAAGGCAAGTTCGTATTGCACATTTGGTAAATCTTTTGTGTCCGGTTACGTAATTCAAAGAGCTACCCAACAAACGAGAAATTTTATCAATCTAGTTTTGATCACACCATGCAGTGTGATGCGATGGAACAACTTAAAGTATATTATAAATAAACCTCAAGTACGCCTGCGAATACGCTGTACGTAAACTACTGTTTAATATTTTGAACAGCATGTGCATGTGCATGCGCATGTGCATGTGCCGACATCCCTTTGTAGAGCAGGGCAGTATTTTGAAATCAAGGCAATTTGATTTATCATCAATACACGTGTAGACGGGGATGTTGCAAAAATTGATTATTTGTCTACAAATGGAACCTATCTTTTCTATAAACTATTGATGTGGTTTTCCAGGTGTGACCTTTTTATTTATTTCCTCTGTTTCAATTATTCATGATGATGATGATGATGATGATGATGATGATGATGATGATGATGATGATGATGATGATGATGATGATGATGATGATGATGAAATGCGTATAGTCTCCGCCTCAAGGAAAACCAAGGAAACAATGACAAAGCACGTTTACAGTGTATTTCCTGTTTTCCAAAGAATTTTAACCAAAAGGACTGAAATGATTAACAACAATATTAATCACAGAAATTTAGTCAAATAAAGGAATAAAGATGATTGAAACCGTGAGAT
Organism: Hermodice carunculata; assembly: GCA_964020975.1. Lineage (NCBI taxonomy): Eukaryota > Metazoa > Annelida > Polychaeta > Eunicida > Amphinomidae > Hermodice > Hermodice carunculata. Next base: position 41,963,961 of record OZ026628.1, on the reverse strand, counting down.
CAATTATGGAATAGATTAGAGACGAATTTTTTAAGCAAATATTAAGCTGCGTAAGTAGAGCTTTTAAATTTTCAAGGTTTTCAAGAATGAATGAATGCATGGACGCATGGATGGATAAAGTAAGAATATGAATGAATGAATGAATGAATGAATGAATGAATGAATGAATAAGCGAATGAATGAATGAATGAATATAATCCAAAAAGTATAATCTAATATATCGCTGAAGCATATCCAATAGGATACGCTGGTAGAGACCCACCCAAGGTAATCCATAGAAATTTGAAGATAATCAAGATGAAGGTTATTTGGGAAAAAGGTAAACACGTGAAGGACTACCAGCGCAGACTCGACCTGCAAGGTCAACACAGCAATGGAGATAACAATACACAAAATCCTATAAAAACAATAATATGCATAGAGGAACATGGAATTAATTCCAAGTGCTACCTTTGCAAACATCCAAGACACGTGTTAATATTTGCAAAAGCTGAAAACAGGATAATTACATGAAGTAAGAAACCGCCAGAGAAATATTAAACATGGACAATAGAATGAAAAGCACAAAACACGCAAGAGAGTAAACAGCCTTGCATAAAAGTATTATGGCATAAGGCTGACTTGTATCAATACAGGAAAAGAGAAAGGAAGCAGTTGAATACGTAGCCACAATACGTTGCTATTTAAACTCCATGCAGCAATGGTGCTTCTATACATTTGCTTTATTCTGGCGTGGGTTGCGTGACAGCGAAGAGACTATTGTGGAGAGGCCCAATGGACCCAAGAAGCGACTAACTGGCAATGCACTCCCAGAACCTTGTAATATGTGTCCATCCATTGCCAGTTGTTGTCTGTGTTTGCAATATCACTTATCAGTTCAAATTAACCAACCAGATGGACAGCCTTCGTCATGAATACACCACTATTGAAAACATATTGATGAACTGCACAATGTTTGGTAAGAATTCTATCCAAAGCCGGGGAGTTGATGCCCATTGTATATGTTTGGCAAGCTAATTGCTAAACAGGAATGAGTCCTGCAATGCTGACAAATATTGTCCGCTTCATATTGTCCTGTAGTGGTTTTGTTACAAGTTTGAGCCAACAGGGTTACGGCATTATCGGGCGAATTTGGCTAGAGCGGCCAAATTTGTCCCATAATGTTTTTTTTTTCTTCGCGAGGGATATATTTCCTGGGTGGGCTCTTTCTCATCTCCCAACATTATTACTTGAAACGGAAAAGAAGAAGAAGAAGAAGAAGAAGAAGAAGAAGAAGAAGAAGAAGAAGAAGAAGAAGAAGAAGAAGAAGAAGAAGAAGAAGAAGAAGAAGAAGAAGAAGAAGAAGAAGAAGAAGAAGAAGAAGAAGAAGAAGAAGAAGAAGAAGAAGAAGAAGAAGAAGAAGAAGAAGAAGAAGAAGAAGAAGAAGACATGTGGAACTCCAGTCACTTAAGACTGCATTTCTGAAAAGAGAAAATTGGACACAGTCTGGGAGGTGAACTTTTGAATCACAATTTCTTCTGCTTATCAACCACTCAAAGGGTAGAAAAAAAATTAAAACAAAAACAAACAAACAAACAAAAAATTAAATAAAAAACCCAAACACACACACACACACACACACAAAAGCGAAAATAATCAATGACGTGTGCGTTGACCAATGGAGAATGTCCATTATGAGCGTATGTGATTCCATTGTGATTTTGTTTTCTTGGTCCTGTATATTTATCCAGAAAACACTGCTATGGCTGTCACACGTCTAGCTTGAACAAAAGCCTCCAAAAGCAAGTTGACTGGCAGGTCTGGATCTTCCGCGAGACTAAGTCTGCTGGTTGTAATGGATTCTCACGCGCTTGCGCGATCCAACGAATTCGTGGGCACGGCTGCACTTGCTTATCTCCTAGAGATCGACGGAGCGTGGGAGTCTGCACCGTGCATGTTTTCGGAACTTCATAGGAAATCTGTTGTTCAGTAAATGGTTCAGTTCACTCCATCAACGCGTTTTTTTTACATCCATGTGAAGGGGGGGCAGTTCTCGCTCAGCATGCATATGTGCCAGTAAGCGCCACGGTTACTCATGATTTGAACAAGAAGTGTCAAATCGCGAATGAGTAAATCCAGCTTATTTCTCCCAAAACTGCCCAGCCGGCTTCAATTCAAGTTCAGGTAGTCGACAAAGGACTTTGCTTGGTTCCCCTACAAGTCTGCGGTAGAAAATAGAAGTCCCGGAAGTGCAAGTACTTTTTGGGAAGAAACACTCAATGCCTCCTTTTGCAAGTGTTTCATTTGGACATTTAAAAAGGGCCTGATTTGATAGTCAAAAAATAGACGCCAGTCAATATATTTTGTTCGATTATCTCCACATAAATCTTCACTACTTTGCCACGTAATTATGTATGAGGCATTAAACCCTTTGGTCGGTTGCAAATCGGAAACGATGTTTGAAAAATAAGCCTACTATCCTGAGACATTTGTGAAAACTGATGAAATTTTGCATCGAAAGAATCTCGAATTTTAATCCTGAGAAAGTCCAGGATCGCTTGCGGAAGAAATATTTTAAAATATATGTGGGCGCAGGCTATTACTACTGTTACATGGAACTGGAATGATCCGGCAAGTCAACATGCGCTAAAACACTATCTACTTTACGTGAGCACTTTTGGACCACCCCAGGCAAGGAAAGCTGTTCTGTGCAATGATTTAAGCATAAACGCCACTGTTGTATTCAAGAACTTTTTACGTATGCATATGGTTTGAACATTAATATTCTTTGTTTAGCATCACATAAGGTTTGCTAACTGTACTTGCGTGAGTCTTTGAAAATTTTATGATCAAGGTTGGTGTTTATTGGCAGTTTTAAAAGAAAACGACAACAACAATACCAAATTACATGTTTTTGTGTTCATGGAACATTTTGATTATAGACATAACGTGGATTTTTAAAAACCGATAACTATCATATGATCTTTGAGAAGGACCCTTATGCTGTGTTCCAAAATGGTCAATAACATACGCTCGTAAATCCACCTTATGGTCAGCAATCATTCATTATCGTTTGCATATTTTGAGGCCAAAACAAAAGGTACAAATGAAGCACGTCCCTGATCCAATGCAATGAACGTCCCGATTTCCCAGACATCGTTGTGATATGGGCAAAGGTCTGTGCAAGGTACTAAAGAGCAACTCTATTCCGTGGTATTGTGGACTTTTTTTATGGCGGTGTGTTTGATGAATGTTGGCCGGCCTACCATGTGTTTCTACCGGTCACACACACACACACACACACACACACACACACACACACACACACACACACACACACACACACACACACACACATATATATATATATATATATATATATATATATATATATATATATATATATATATATATATTGTACTCGTGTTTTTTGTCCAGAACTACTTCCCAGTAGTCATTACCCTATTACGTAATCCGAACTCTTTACTCTCCATAAGCTTACATGTCACTGTCAAACCTTTCTACAATTAGAAGTACTATTGTCCATATTGCACACGTTCTTATGTAGAATTTTGACATAGGCTATACTAACCCAAATAAATTAAGGGGTTTTCAGCGGCTAACTACTCAGAACATGTTTCGGAGCCTATATCCGTACATGAATGAACTTTATTTCGCTATACCTCAGACAATCGAGGCATTCTGCCGAAAAACAGGAATACATAGCAATGTTTCTCTGAGCAGATATATATATATTTATATATATATGTATATATATATATATGTATATATATATATATATATATATATATATATATATATATATATATATATATATATATATATATATATATATATATATATATATGTCCGCCTTCAAATAACTGAGAATTGGAGCATTGTACATTGGGACACCTGTCGTATGGATAAAACGATTTCACACTTTGACGGACATATTGGTCTACAAACACCTGTAATTTTTAAGACCATCTGCTTCATCAAGTTTATCAAATATCGGCTTTCTCGCCAGATTATCAATAAACATT
>OZ026628.1:41942436-41957436 GCA_964020975.1 Hermodice carunculata | reverse complement strand
TTTCGACTTAAAGATCTGAAGGGAAAGGGAGTTACGGACATCAGAGTGGAGATTGCTCCATAGTTTGGTGGCATCAGGGAGAAAAGAATTTTCAAACCGTTGGGTTCGACATTTGATAAGGCGGAGGTTGCTGTTGGGCCTATGGCGGAGCCCACGACCAGCAACGGTGAGAGCACGTGGTAGAAGTTTGGATAGATAGGAAGGAAGTTAAAATACATTTTAGAGAAAAGAATTTATTTGAAGTATTTTCGTCTTCTGGCTGGTGTTCGCCAACCGAGTTGATCCAAGAGTTTCTCATGCGATGTGTGCGTTACATAGTGCGCCAGTAAATGTTTTAGCTCCCTCATACTGAATCGAGGCAAATAAATCACTCAGGCCGTGCCCACAATTATCAAATAAAACACAACCATATTCAAGAATTGGTCTAACTATTAAATAATATAATCTTTCCAGTGTTTTTTTGGGTAACCTAAATTTGAATCTTCGAAGACGTGCAATACGCTGGCTAGCTTTCCTCGTGATGGGTGTAACATGCGCACGCCGAGAAAGATTGTTGGCGAGGTAATTTCAAGGTGAGTCTGGGTGTCTTCTCTGGTATGGCAGTACCACCTAGACACATTGACACATTACAAGCAATAGACACACAAAACTACCGAATAAATTCAAGTGATTGCAAAAGGGATATATATTTCTACATCCTGTAATGCGGATACAATTATATCACGATATCAGATGACAGATGTATGGATTCATATCCTTTCCTTGGACGAAACGCCTGATTGTCTATCACACAGATGATCAACAGCGTCGTGTGCATGCTTGAGAGGCTGAGAAAGGCTAACTGGTGTGCCATACCCTTACCACCGCTAGATGGCAACAAATCGATGTAGCCAGCGGGCCGCTAACAACTGCTGTATGTGCAATGAAGAGGGCCATGTATGGTATAATGTATTATTATTACTATCATTTTACATACCCAAATAGCAAATGCACTGATAGGTCAAACGGCGTTGATGTTGAAAGATTTTAGTTCAAATACACTTTATATGACAGAAGAAAATCAGGAATAAAATACTTTTTCTGAGTGGAAATTGCACCAAATATATTTAGCGTGTCATGCATGCCGCATTTGGGTAGAACTCCTGCTTACAATTGGAAAAGTCGCAACTGCGCACCTGGTCTGAGTCTGAATGAGGGAATACAACGACATCAAAGCGTCAGGCTACATTTGTAGTCATGAGTTGATTAATTATGCTGGGGAAGTGCTTTAAAGCTTCATGGATGTTTTGAATCACTTATTGGAGCCACTGAAGTATGTCTACTTCAGACAACGCCACAGATTTGATGCGACAACATGATGTAGGCTTTGCTTACAAATTCGAGAGATTTTACATGTTCTACGCGTTGAGTAGCACAGTTACACCATAACAGTCAGTTCACAATGGATCCTTTTATCCTCGGGATCAAATAGGCGCTGAATAATTTTTCACCAACCCCTTCCCTGTTAACCCATTGCTGGTCAGAGTACGACTGAGTCAATAGTTTTGTGCCCAACCCGGGCTACAGAAAGTTGTTGACGTTAGGTGTGTCATCATGAATGGTCCCACATACATATATCAGCATAAATGTTTTCTAGTAACGCCAGTGTAAGTAAAAACTTTAAGACTAACAACACTTTGATCCTGGCGCTTTTGACCGATTTGAGCTGGAAAGGGATAAATTGTAGACTCAGTCAATAACTTTCTTTGGCGCACATTGCATGGGAAAAAGCTGTTGAGTGGGATAATTCTGGATTTACTGATTAAAAGCTGGGTACAATGTTATTTCTATGAATGTGTTTTATGAGTGTTTGGAACTAGGCTCATTGAGATTCAGGTCAACAGGCTTCTGATAGTACTACATTTGCCAGAAAATGCATCCCGGCAATAGATCAAAGCCAACAGCGGCTAATTGTCATTCCACTCCAGTTAGTGGCACAGCGTAATAGCTAGTTGCTCAGGAATATTAGAACCTTGGAAGTGAAAGTAGTGTCTTATCAGCTCTTGTTTCCAGAGAAATATACTCCCGTATATGCTGGTAGAGTATGGAAAAGGAGACCAAGTCCGTTTATTTGTTTATTTATTTATCTATTTGTTGGTTGGTTGGTTGGTTGGTTGGTTGGTTGGTTGGTTGGTTGGTTGGTTGGCTGACTGGCTGGCTGCTTGATTGATTGATTGGTTGATTGATTGATTGATTAATAGATTGATTGATTGATTGATTGATTGATTGATTGATTGATTGATTTATTTATTAATTGATTTGTGCCACGTGACAATTATGGATTGGGGAACTGTCTGCAAGTTTTCTTTGGAAAATTGATCAGTTTTTTTCACATTACTTTATAGTATAACTGATTTCTATTATGATTAGAAAATAACAAAGCAGAGGGAAAGACAACAGGAAACATAACAAAGCACACACACACACACACACATACATACATACACATATATATCACGTTTGAGTCGACTTTAGTGCTATGAAGTGTGTATAAATATCATTTAAGCCAGACGACTATAAGCCCTATAAAAAAGTCATTAGAAAGAGTTATAATAGGCCTACTGTTCGGCAACGTACCTATAACCGGAAGTGGCGATATACGATACATTATTATGGGCTAAACTACTTCTCAGGTAACGATGGCGTCGTCTCCTGTCAGCGAGACTGTTGAATGTCTACTGGAACATTTGCCATCTGGTGCGGTGCAGCTTATTGAAGCGTACAAAAATCGACCCGAGATAAACAGATCATAGCATGGTTTGTTCTCGCTACGTAAAATATCAACTCGCACTACATACCGTATAGCAGATCTCGTTCGCTCACTTCTTGGTGCCGACAGCAAACCATGCTATAATGTGCACTTATATATTTATGTATATATATATATATATATATATATATATATATATATATATATATATATATATATATATATATATATATATATATATATATATATATATATATATATATATATATATATATGTATATATGTATATCCTAATTTGTTTCTCTAAATGCATGTTTAAACCAACATTTATAAATTGTTTAGTTGTAAAGTACATCATGACTAATAGACCTCCGTACCTTTGAAGCATGAGGAGATTATATAAGTCTCAAGCCAGTACTGTAACGTTGGGGGACAGAGCAACATCTATTTATGCACATTATGGACCGCTGAAGCCGATTGTACAATATGATACCATGAGTAAACGTATTATTGTCCGTATTTTCCTGGGAAATGGCTTGCAATAAATAAAGCTTGAGAGTATCATACTGGCAGCGGGACGGTATAAACACAACATGTGCCAAATTATCATTTTTCACCGGTGGATGACGATGCAACTTGATTAATTTTTATGTTACCTTTCCATTAATAGAGAACTTTGTATATGTGTCCGTGTTTATGAGGTTTGAACAGCACGATTCCTGCCTTTTTATTTGTTTATTTATTCATTCACTCATCAATCCACCAATAAATCGCCCATCCATCCATCCACCCATCCATCTATAGCAGGAATGTTTCTTAAAGTTTAAGCAATATTGAAAATGTGTGACTCTTGTTCCCGTTGTCTGGAATCTGCACTGTTATATTTTTGAGACAAGATCAGGTTATGGGCGTCTGCGAGCATTTATGTTTCTGATTGCTCAGGGAAATGTTGGATAGCATATGACTTTTATATTCCCTGTAACGGAAAAATATCTTGGATGTCAAATTAGCAATTCGTAGCTGAGTTATCAATAGATCCCAAAATACTGTTGCGACATTGATGCATGCCACAATTGTTCTTAAGTCGCCTTGCCCCAATAACATACCCATCAAGAAAGTTGGAGAAAACAAGGTGGAAAAACGCAAGTGAAGTGAAAAAAAACCTACAACTATTTCTTTGGAAAAATGTTGCAGAATATATTCTAACAGAATATGCGCCAGAACAAATTTCAGTAAGTTTTACAAAAAGCAGGTTTAATCACGAAACCGCCGGTTTTTTTGGTGATATCCCAGCAAGTATATGCTGGTTTTCTCTGACATCAACGCCACGTGTTATCAGTGTTTCCATTCACAGTGGAGCAATCCTGGTCAAAAGGGCATCATAAGAGAATTTCCTTTAGCGGCATCTTTAAGAACTACTTATTTTCAAATCTGCAGAGGTGGTACATTCAAGCTCTTGCTATGCAAATAAAACATTAAGTTTCACGCAAATTCCCTCGGATTTGCCAATTTTGAATTGACGCAAAGAACATAAGTGTAATATATGCAGCGTAATATATTTTCAAGCCTCTTCGTGAACCATTGTTTTTGCGTATACTTGACAGGTTAACAAAATACTATTATGTAAATAAGAACCGGTGGATTTCCCATATTTTCAAAGATGTTCAAAATTCTTTGGAAAGAAGTTTTAGCCATATATCTTAAATATCTAAGGCCAAACTAATATTATTTTTGAAAAAGTAAGTACAGCCCGGAGGAACCTGTATTAATTGTTGGAGCGATAATAGGTTTATATAAGGAAAAAAAATCACTGAATAGAGAATCAATAATACATCTGATAAAACACAAATTTCCATGATATAACTTTGAACAGCAAATTAAATGCTCAAATATTTGTAACTATGTCATATACATGTGGTTCTGTTCTTCTTTTTGTTTGTTTGTGTTTTGTTGATTGTGTTTTGTTTGATTGTGTTTGAAAATAGGTAAATATATTAAACTTCAGTATTTTCTTTGTGCTTAAATCACGCTTTGCGCCACACTAAAAATATATGGTGACTCTCCACATTCGCATCTGGGAGAAAACAATTATCAGTAACAAAATACTAAACTGTGCACTGGTTTGACTTTCTATTCGTTTTAATGTAGTCGTTCTTGAATAATTGATACTTAACTTTGCGAATACAGTCGCACAATGATTTACACACTATTATTCAAACGTGTTTTGGGCTCCAGAAAACCTTTCCCTCCTCCAGTTCCAGAGCTCAAGGTATACCCCGGACAGCAGTTCTACCCCACATTAATTGGATTTGTGTTTGTTTTTATGCTTTTGCAAATATTTCACTACGCGACTTTTATAGAGAGGGATTCCCTACCTGTGGCGTGATGCTCAGCCCCCGTCTTAACGTAGTACACAGAGAATGACTGAAAAGTAACAATGTCCTGCTGTCAAATTAAGATAATTTAGTGTCAGACCTGAGATGTTCCATTATCACGCACGTATACCTCCTAGGTGGCAAAATGCCACTAAAACTCCTGTAAATTTGAACAAGAGTAGCTTTGCTTGCCTCCAAAGCAGACCCAAGCCGCGTGTTGTGTCGACTCCGCTGGAGTCTGTCCTTCTTTTTCAAGGTCACAGTTTTAGCGTTGGCAAAGTGACTCAATTACTGATTGGCTGAGCATGGCTACAATGGCAACAGGCATCAGTAAGCAAGGGACCAGAAGCTGCTACTGGTCAAGGTGATAATGAACTTTCTGATCAGTGTCTCAGTCTAGGTGTAGGATCACAATATTGTTGTATTTCCCTGACTATTAATACAATACTGTCGTAGAAGGGCAGATCAAGTGTGCTAGATATAACACGGAACTTGGTGTGCTTTGGAAGCAATAGCATAAAGAACTTTGGATTAAAAAGGACAATCCCGAACACTCACAACATATCTCCCGCAGTGTGCTTTGAGCACATCGTTTGCTATGCGAACTCTACTGACGGCTCACTTCCACTTTACCAACGATCAGCTTGTAATCTCAATTTGTAATAAGTTTATAGTGTCTGTCGTTCGTCGCTGACATAAACGCCAAACGTATATGGTGGCAGTCGGGCCTGCATGCTGAATCAAGTTTGTCTTTGGGATAGAAAGCCTAAGTAGAGCCCTCATTCCGGTAAATAATAATTTCCTGTAGCAACGTAACAGGCGATCTTCAGTCCCCGCTTCTACGTGGCAGGAGTTGCGAAAATGGGGCAGGGTTTCACATGTAAACGTTAAGGCATAGCATATTGTATTTGGTGAAGATCAATGCATGTATGCTGTCACACACGTGAGCTAATACAGTAGAGGACCCTAACATTTAGACTGTATAAGATTACACTCGCGAGTGGTCTGTCATTTAATAGGTGTTTTTAATCCTGAAACAGTTTGAATACGCGTCATAGCTTTAACAAAAATATAAATTGATGGTTATTAAAACGAGTGACCCTGTTAGTCAAACAGTCTTATTCTGTGAGGTGTTGAATGAGGCAGTACACTGTAATGTGTGTGCAGAGATGTTTTTGGTTGGGGCGATAGCTCTGGGCCAGTGTATGGGTTTGATTTGGTTGTGTCTTGTTATCATATGAACATTTACCATTAACGTGATGGAAGCGATAGACTGACATGCCAGGAGATGTCTCGTCAATTTGCCATGCGGTGATTTACAGTCATCAAAGTGTAAGGTGCGTCTCCCACGACGAAGGTTTTTCCATTTAACCATAAGCAGAAATTAAAATATACCGTCGGAGTTGATTCCGCTTTTTTTTCTCCTTCTTTTTTTTTTTTTTTAATTGAGAAGCCCATAGCTTTACGTCCTCCGAGTCCCTGCCCGCGAGGAAACGATATGACTGAAAAAATGAGCCTCCTTCTTATGATATTATCTGAATTGCGGAAATAAAGTGACCTATTGGTTGTCATGGATAATAAAGACACGCTGTTTGGGGGCTTTTTCTGTGTTATCGTGTTGTAATAATTGTATATTGCCACGACTGAAAAAAGGCAAATGCGCGTAAATATTATTGAGAAGAAAGCTAGTCAGTCATCCGGCCGACGTGCTCTTTTTGATTACAAAAGAGAGTAACACTTCAAAATTGTATCCGTAGACTGCAGATATACAACAGGGTTTACAGAGACATTGGAATCAATTTTGTCCTGTAGGATTGAATTTTCCTATGTTGCTGTTGTGGTGTGAGTAATAGAAAGGGCACTTTGATGTTTCCACATTGTTGGGATAGGGTTGCTGGCACACCGGTACGCTTCTCAGGGATCTATGGGGTAGATCTTCTACTTTCACTTGCTCATTTTGGATGGAATGAGGGTTCGGTTGAGACTGAGATTTACTCCCCTGAAGAAAACGTTTTTCTGCAAGCACTTTTCTGTTTATGTCATTTTTTTTTCTTATACATAGGATTAGTATTTGCTTGGTTCGTTGGGTCATTATGTCTGGGTGCGAACCCGACATATTGTTTTACCTCGGATTCTTTATTATATAAGGGTGCGAACCCAGACATCTTGCTTTTCCAATAATTATTTTTTTTCTTTCTTTCTTTCTTTTTTTCTTTCTTTCTTTCTTTCTTTCTTTCTTTCTTTCTTTCTTTCTCTTGTTTAAGACCAATTTTACCCGGCGTTTTTCTCAGACACTGTTTTTTTGGTGAAAACCGACAAACTCGTCATGGTGATTGACCTACCAATGAAATTCTGCAAATCTTTCTAAAACATCACGATGTTTAAAATTATGAAAATTGGGTCAATTTAAATTTTAAACTATTGCAGATAGACACAAAATTGCAACGTGCGTGCATAGGTTTATGACACGTGCCAATATAATGGACAGTAAAAAAAGTTGATTTCAAATGATGCTAATTAGTGGCTTTGGGAAATTTAAAAGTTAAATATCTCCAAACCGATTTGAGATAAAGATGCTGTTTTAACTTCAATTTATAGGTTTGCGGCAAAGCTGCATTCAATGAACCAAGAAGCAAAGATGTAGGCTTTTAATTTATGCAAACGAAGCAAATACACAAAATTAAAATCTTGAATAGCTTCAAAATTATTATAGGCAGTGGTCTCATTCGAACTTCAGTTTTTAAGTTTGTGGCATGTTCATATCCAATGAACTAAGAATCAAAGTTGTAGCATTTCAATTTATGCAAAATCTAATACACAAAAATTAAATTCCGTTGAACGATAGCAGGGTGAAGCATTTCAAACTGTGTACATTTTAAGGCACCCACGCAGATTTACTGTGAAGAAAACTTCTTCTCTATTTTAATGTTTTTTTTTGTTTTTGCTTTTCTTTTTTTTTTTTTTTTTTTGTTTTTGTTTTTGTTTTTTTTTTGTTTTTTTGTTTTTTTTGTTTTTTGTTTTTGTTTTGTTTTGTTTTTGTTTGTTTGTTTTTGTTTTTGTTTTTTTGTTTTTTTTGTTTTTTGTTTTTTGTTTTTTGTTTTTTTTTGCTTCGTCAGTAGGATGAATGACTAACTGATTTAACTTTAAGCACATAAAACCCTTGACATTCCCTGCAAGGCACATACTGACTGACAAAAAATAGCAAATGATGAGTTTTAAGCCCCTAAGTTATAACTCAAAGTAAGTGAAAACTGAGAGCTAAATATACCTTGGTACGTAAACGTGGAAAAGTGCAAGAACGAGTAGACTTATGTTGCTCTGTTTTCTACGCAGACTGTGTGGATACGACTTGATAGGCGGAGTGAGTTGTACTATGATACGATGTTAGCCCTGTCAACATATTGTTGTTGTTGTTGTTGTTGTTGTTGTTGTTATTATTATTACTATTATTATTATTACAATTATTATTATTATTATTATTATTATTATTATTATTATTATTATTATCATTATCATTATCATTATTATTATCATCATCATCATCATCATCATCATCATCATCATCATTATTATTATTATTATTATTATTATTATTATTATTATTATTATTATCATTAACAACAACAAGATGGGGGTGATCATAGAACAAAATAGCAATTTTTTTTAGTGAGTGTCCTTTTTTTCATCTTTACCCTTTTGCCGGGTTTATGAATACAAAATGCTGGAATTATAAAGAATAGGGAGAATACAGAAAGACATAGATTAGTTATGGTGTCTCCTGGACGCCCTATACAAAACAGTTAGGTACAGCAGAGGTAAAAAACGAAAGCATGACGAAGTCGTCTTCTATGCAAAGGTATGGATTATACAGATTTTACATTGTTACATCATGTACATACTTTTTGCATAGCTTGCTCGTTTTTTTTTGGGGGGGGGGGCGTTATTATTTTTTTTTCTTTGAAGCCTTTTTGGGTTTGCTGTAAATTCTCTTATAGAGACTGCATCTCTAATATAAGCTGCAATCTGACTTTCCATATCACTGGAGCTTGTTGGTCACAGTTTGATTTAGGGGAAAAAATAAACAGAAGTGACATCTCGACTTAAAGCCACTGAATGACTATTTTATACCGAAAATGTACTTTGTGACGTTCAGAATAACTTTCGTTTTCCTTTATTTCAATGTACCGGTATTTCATATTCGAATCAATATCATTACATTTTAAGAGGTATGCATAATTGACACTACTGGTAATATTTAATGGAAATACGTAAGGTTTTAGTTAATTTTCCAGGGAATTCCATAACATTTTACTGTTTATTTTATTACTAAAACAAAGCTTAATAACACAAGCGTTTCTTTGTATCATTTTTCACTCTGTTCGGCATATTAAGCGGAGTTCTATTTTTTTCTGAAAAAAGGCAATACAATCTGCAGCTCGAGTTCATTACTTTGAATCTGAAAGAGAAAAAAATACTTAATAGAAGCCGGGGCTATCGGTCTATTTCGTCAGTATTGTAGATAATGTGTGGTGTGCTTGGAGTAGATAACTGAAACAGCCGAATATGTTACAATAATACAAATAAGATATGGAATTGTATTCGTAACTAGAATAGCTATACTGACCAGATAAAATGTCGCAATAAGTGTCGTCCTAGCCAGATAAAATGTCAATATAACCAGATAAAAAGTTGTCAAAGCCAGAAAAGAATATTTTGTTATGGCCATATGATGTATCGTTATGACCAGATAGAAAGTGGTCAACACTAGATAAAATATCGTCCCAACCAAATAAAATGTCATGACAATTTAAAAAGTGGTCCACAAAAGATGAAATTTCCTGATGACCAAATACAATGTCGTCCGAACCAGATGTCGTTATTGCCACATAAAATGTCGTCTTGAGCAGATTAAATGTCGTTATGACCACATAAAATGTCCTGAGCAGATTAAATGTCGTCATGCCCACATAAAATGTCGTCCTAACAGCCAAAATGTCGTTATGGCCACATAAAATGTCGTCCTGAGCAGACACAATGTCGTCTTGAGCAGATAAAATGTCGTTATGACCACATAAAATGTCGTCCTAACCAGACAAAATATCGTTATGGCCACATAAATTTGTCGTCTTGAGTAGATAAAATGTCGTTATGACCACATAAAACATCGTCGTAACCAGATAAAATGTCATTATGACCACCTAAAATATCGTTATGATCAGATAAAAAGTCGCCCGAACCAGATAAAATGTTGTTATGAGCACATAAAATGTTAGGACCAGATAAAAAGTGAAGTACTTTTTACACCAATATTACCCATGGTCTCTGGTCTTTCTCTTTCCGCTAAGCTCGTAGCTAAAATGACAAGATCAGCTGATTTACTTCTGGTAGCCCGAATCCGTTATGCCTTTTGCCATATAGTCATATTAACCAAAAAGTAGCATGGCTCCCGCTGCAACCTTTCTCACACACGTTTGGTGAGGGCGTAGCACGAACTTAAGGCTACAGCAGGCGACACTCAAACGTGCGCCCGATTTCCTGGCCAAATGCTCCCCCCCCCCCCCCGTTCCCCTGGTGATAAACTGTATAACTAGGCCCGCCTTGATAGGGCATTTTTACACGCCTCTTAGTTCCTTTGATATTCAATTTTTATAAGAACATGCACATATAATCGACAAAGTTTTACTTGATGTATATGTTGTTGGTTTTGCACATTTTCACGCCGGGGAATCACACACAATAAGAACCGCAGAAGTTGTTTGTTCGGTACCCCAAACACGCAATGTCAAAGGATTCAATTATTATCCAAGCATGATCTACCGTCCCTACATTGCTGGTTGTCTGAAACAAAGCTCAGCAAAATCAATTTCCTGCGGAATTTGGAGCCCATCCATTACGGTATCGTCTCCATGAAGCAGACAAAGGTAGGCCTATGTCATGCTAACGTCACAAGGTGACGTGCTTTTCATGCCTGACTCCGAATGTACTGTGTTCGTAACTTTACTCTCAAGTACATTCGTCTCGCCTGATTATTGTGCAGAACAATGGTAACATGTGGTGCGTTTTGCGTTTTGACAACCTGCCATTTGTAACATTTTGTTCCTTGTTACAGTAGATGACACTAATAGTATCGTTTCCAACTTCCAAACACTTTTTTTTTATTTTCCATTCATTCGTTTATTTATTCATTCATTCATTTATTGATTTCTTTATTCAACCACCCACCCATTCAGCTACCAACCCCCACACATCAATCTATCTATCCATCTGTCTGTATGTCTAGCTATCCCTCTACTTCTTAGTTTTAATCATTTATCCACGACAGATCGCATGGTGCCTGCGCTTTGCAAATAAGGTTGTCGTGGTAACAAGATTTAGTCTTTTAATTGTTCATGTTTTAAACAGCATGAAACAATCGTATTACATCACAGCTTGCATATATCACATAACCACCGTGGAATCCCTGCCAAATATGTGATTTAAGTGAATGGTGTTTTAAGATGCAGCTGCCTGGCGCTGTAATTCAACCTTATATCAATAATGATGATGATGATGATGATGATGATAATAACAAAAATGATAATAATAATGGTAATGGTAATGATAATGATGATAATAATAATAAATTTATCATTACCATTATTATTAATGAATGACAATCATTAATGCTGTTGACGTTTTACGCGTCTTTTTTTTTTTTTTTTTTTTTTTTTTTTTTTTTTTTTTTTTTTTTTAGACGTCAGCAGGTGCTGCTCTGCGTATTTGACCCCTATGCCTGTTGATCTGGAATATTCGAAATACAAACCATCTGACTGGTTCTCATATAGTTCCAATCTTGAAGTACGCATTAGCATGGCCCTTCATATATTATGCATGTATTTTGTGTTATAGTTCATTCGATGATGCCCTGCTACCAAACAGGACAATTTTAATTAGGTAGTCACTAGCTACATGGGCAATTTAAGTAGGCTGAACGTTAGGAGTAATTGTGGTTATTTTGGCGTTTTGAAAAGTTGTCTTTAAAGGTGAGAATAGTGGACAAAAGAGAAAGAAATGTACCTTTTAAGCGCAGTAGGAACACGGGCATTCGGGATATACAACTGTAATATCGACTTTGTTAAAATTCATAGTTTCGCCAGGGGAATGTCAATTGCGTCTGGGAGTGTGGCAGATGTTGAAAAAAGTCATCAATGTATTTTGAGTGAGTGACAGTATCAACATCGAGCAAAGTACCTTCGAGTCTAGAGTTGAACATCTGTGGAGAAATATATATCCCTATGCTGGAGACTGAGCTGTTCCATAGCGTGATACTATCGAGAGGACTAATTGCATGGCTGAGTTTCACATGTACGAAGTCGAAGGGAAAGAGAATGGCGTGAAGTCTGACCAGTGATTGGTAGGAATAAATTTTTTACACGTATAGAAGAGTGAGATTTTATGAAAGAGGATCCGTTCGAAGTGGTCGTGTCTGTAGGCCAGGCCACTCCCTAAACAAATTGAATACGTGAGGCGTGTCTTCGAGCACCAATATATATTTTCGCTGCCTCATGTTGAATGCATTCAAGAGGTTAGATAAGTCTTTCCCGCTTTTTTTCTCCTTTTAAGAGGATACAGCAGCCGAATCCAACAAAAGATATAATAACGAAAAGTGCAGAGGAAAAAATTGCAGGATACTTCACAATTGAAGGTGAACCTACGTAGAAAAGCAATGCACTGGCTAGCTTTGTCAGTAATGGGACTTGCATGTACATGGGCATATCAGGATAAGTTTTCAGTATGAGCAATTCTGAGGCGGGTATGTTTGTCAGCCCCAGGAAAGACTAATTCATCAACCTTGAAGATAAACGGGAGGGTGATAGGATTTATTGGTTTTGTCTGAGATAATAACCGTCAAGGACTTCAGCTCATTAAAGATGGCACGCCAAAATTTATTCAAATTATAAAAAAAGGAGATTCATCGGTGTTTACGTGATGGGAAGAATGCTCTGAATTGTTAATAAACTCAAGTACGATTCTGTCGTCAGTAAAGAGTCTGATATCAAAAGTTATATCATCAACAAGATCATTTACAGAAACCAAGAGCAGGAGCTGGCCTCGTTTGGATCCCTGGGGTATGCCGGCTTCAGGAGGCAGCCATGAAGACGTTCGCCCAGGAACTACAACGTGTACAACACGCTGAAAGCCATTAAATAAACAACATCGCTCCATGCCAGTAGGGGATTACAGATACCAACCTGACAAAGAGAATGCCAGGGTGTCATATATTATCAAAGGCTTTGGAAACGTCTGGAGAGACCATTCTTGTTCTTTCGAATGTTCAAGACAATTATAGATTTTAAGGACAATATAAAAGTGCTGATGTATGGTGGAGTCGTTAGACGTGAATTCAGATTTTTCCGTGAAACGTTTATGGCCCCATCGAGTATAGTCAAATAGAGCATTTTTACCAGTCGTCCAAGACCTTGAAGACATTGCTCAAAAGAGAGATTGGTCAGGATTAGCTTTTATTCAGTCGCTTAGACTCTTTATCAGCAGGGCAAACGTTATAGCTCTTACACATATCAAAACAATGGGAGAGATTAATGGGAAGTTTAGAAATATTTGCCATGGGTTGGCTTCTAGATTCGGCGACTTTTGAAGCAATGTGGTACCTATCCGGTCAGGTCCAGATACAGAGGAAAGTGTAATAGAAGATATAGAACCTTACACTTCTCACACTGTCAGCATCAGTAACAATATAACCTATGCGTTCCTCTTTTCCAAATATGAACTGAGACGTGGGATGCAAATTCGGGTAGAGGTAGGATATTAACTTGTGAAAAGTGGGTAGAGGCGGTAAACACTGGGGAACATAATTTTGTAAATAGCAGCATTATTAACCCACCTGCTCGGGATCTAGTCGTGTGTAATAAGTTTATTGATTCCTTGACAGATCACATTCGAATCCCTTATGCTGTATTTGGAACAAGATATTTTAATCTACAGGGTATTCCTTAGTGTTCGAAAAAGTGCATTAATGCATTTTGATGGGAATTTTAACAAGGCATCTCAGATTCAGTTTTAGTTAAACGGTGAAGGAACGTAAGATAGAGCAACCCGTTCTCCACTTTCTGATATGGAAGCAAATAATATGTTAAATACGAATATCTCTTATCTGTCTCCAATTCCAATCTGTGATCATGAAGCAATATCATTTGTACGAACTTTACACTTTGGCAAAATACAGAGTAGACAGTATGTAAATGCATGTATTATTAACATCCACGCCTTGGGATGCATAGCTCATGCATGACAATGCCGCTGATATTTGTTTAGGTCTAGCGTACTTAGCGGAGGTTGCGGGGGAACGGATTCCTCTCAAAGAGGTTTTTATAAGGCTCAGAGACTTTTCATAACAAGTTCCTTTATCCACATTGTGAGGGACGGCACTTATAAAAAAGAAATAGAAAAAAGACGCCCGTTATGAATGTTATATACGCAAAGTAATTTAACGGAAAACTCATCATCGACAGCGAACAAAGTTGTAAATTTGCTTAGAAAAGCCACATGGGAATGCGAATCAAAAGTTAATGATATCCAATCAAATAAATCCTTATTTTTTTTTTTCAAAATGATGGTTTACATTAGGAACGTTCTTAGGTCTAGAATCAGAGGCGGACGATTTAACTGTCGGTTGAAGAGGGCTCTGTATTCCTTCACACGAAAAACAAGGCAAACGCACTGAATAACTTCATCACCGCTCCAGGGGTCGTGGATAGTATGAAACGGAACCAGCGCCTACTGTTCAAGTGTAAATAGTTTTAACAAATAGCACCTTAATTATTTTACAGAATTAGATATAAAAAAAAAAAAAAAAAAAAAAAGAATAGAAACGTGGAC
>OZ026628.1:41909936-41939936 GCA_964020975.1 Hermodice carunculata | reverse complement strand
GCTTAGCAGTAATTTGAAAGTGGATGTTCGAGGGATTTTCTTTCTTTCATCCCACAAGTTTGATGTAATAACCAGTTTTGACACTTGTTTTCGTCTAAAAGTTGGTTAAATGTCAATTACACAATGCAACCCTAACGGAGAGTCCTCCCTGTAATACTTATCGCCTTACTGCATTCAGCTAAAAATGAATACTTTGGAATTTCTGTATTCTTATTTGTGATCTACGTAAAGTCGATTTTGGATGAGCAGCATAACCACCGACGAGACTGCATCGAGAAGTTGTGACGTCACCACTGTTGCAGTCTGGGATGTATTTGTGGAGAGCATCCCTCATCATGACGTATTGTTGTATCATTATATGCGTGGCATATTGTGGTCCTACAATTCCTGTTCTCAATGAGTTTCCTGTGAAATGGACCATCTTGGATAGTTCACTTCAGCTTGAATCATGCCATTTATAGCTATGTTATGTATGCTCCTTACACAATAAATTTTACGTATTTTTTGAGGCGCTCCAGTGTTGCCATAGAGACAGCAGAGTATAATCAGAAGGAAACCCCTAATGAAATCAAGCAAGTTTACAACAAAGTTCCTAAGCAGTTTCTCATCGAATCTGCTGATCTTATCTTGATTCAATCCACTTGTTATTGTTATCCACCGTAACAAGAATGGGTGGACCTCTTTCCTTCTTCCGCTTTGATCGCCTTTGCACCATCCCTGGTAGCGATCTGAGCTCTGGACAGAGAAAAGTTATTGACATGTGCATATTTAATCACTTGTGACGGACACATTCTGCCGACGAAAAGGTGTCAGGGGCAGATGAAATGAAAATATAAATCTCCGGTTTGACTGATTTGAGCTGGGAAGTGTAGACCGAAAACAAAATCGCATGAATGCAGCCAAATCCAGCCTTCCGACTTACATGCAATGATAGCACTAAGAATCACTGATTATGGCGATGTAGGTGCCAATGCTCGTCCAATAGGCGGCCGAGCTTTACATCATCATAAATTGTCCAGGATAATAAGAGTCTGTAGACGCTGTAATAATATCCACTATGGCTTGTACCAAATCCGGTCAGAATCGCGCGTCTCTTCAGAACAACAGAACACGTCAGACTCCTATTATCATCACATATTTATTGAAAAAACAAAAACAAAAACAAAATAAAAAAAAAATAAAAAAAACAAGCACGGTATGTACTGAAGATATGAATGTTAAGGCTACATGTATTTACGTACTAAACCGACTCTTTATATTGTATTCTTTATTCAATAAATAAAATGATGCGACGATAACAGTAGTAGTAATATTAATAGTAGTAGTAGTAGTAGTAGTAGTAGTAGTAGAAGTAGTAGTAGTAGTAGTAGTAGTTTCTTTCACAACAAACTCCAAATGTGTGTGCTTGTATATATATATATATATATATATATATATATATATATATATATATATATATATATATATATATATATATTACTCATCCTAAGTACGTCCTGCACCTAGCCGTTGAAAATAACGTAGGTGCACCGATACCAGTATGTCATTTAAACGAAGATTTTTACCTTCAGAATGGAGGCCATCGTACACTACGGGAAGATAAAAGAATTTTAAAGTCAAGTTCGGGAGGTTTATACGCTGACAGACTGTCAGTTTATGCAGAGATAGCACGTCTTGCAAGAGGCGGTTGTACTAATAAATCGCACCAGCTTCAACATTGTTTACTTGCTTCTATGAGTATCATTTTGGAATCAATCCGGAAACGTTGTCTCTTCTTGTCCCATCTGCTTTTATAATGATAGTTTAAGATTTTCAAAAGTACCTTGTCACACGACAAGTCGACGTTTTCTCACGAAAGCGAAGGCTCTGTTTTATTCCAAATGAAAATGATACGATCTTTAATGCGCCTCTTTTTGCCTGAAGGCGTAGGGGTTGGGGATACCCTGTGTTCCCCACGCTTCCAACCTTTTACGTGCCAATGGTAAAAAAAAAGATGGCCACGTAATATATTATGATGATTTCAGATTGATTTTTTTCGGAAAAGGCCCTTATATTCAAGAACTGGAAGAAAATCTGCTCAACACTGGTTTTTACCCCCTCCCCTCCGTCCAAATGTATATATATATATATACATATATATATATATATATATATATATATATATATATATATATATATATATATATATATATATATATATATATATATATATATATAATAATAATAAAAATGGCGCTGAGAAAAGCTCCTGACTCTATATTAACTAACATGTTAAAAAGCTATTTTCCCAAATTAAGAATTAATAAATTTGTCCCAATGCATTTCTTCTGTCGTCGCTTACTTTCTTTGGCGTTCTTGTTTCATCAGACGTTTTGAAAAGATGTGTGGCATGTGAAGTGCATGACAAATTTGATGTGATTCAGCGTTTATTTTGCCCCCAAAACCGGAGGCCATGATATAACCAATGGCCCCGCCTCGGTAACCACGTCAGGTCTGAGAAAGCAGAATTTAGTGTAAGAGAAAATAATTTCGCAAAATGAGCGACAGTGATTTGGGAAAAGAAATGGAAAGAAATGTATTTATCTCGTCAGAGCAAATGTAAGTTACAGAAGAAGGGGACATGTGAAAAGTTAAACAGGAAATTTGCTATAAAAAAAAAAAGAAAAAAAACAAAAACAAAAAAACAAAAAAACAAAAAAACAAATAAAAAAAAAAAAACAAAAACAAAAAAAAAAAAACAAAAACAAAAAAACAAAAAAACAAATGGTAAGGAAATGATTAGCCTTTCTATCTACAGATAGATGGTAAGGGCCAACTAAACATGAAGCTTCTTGCAAGACACTACATTGAAGGCGAGGGAGGGGAATAGGCCTTCTCATTGAAACACTCTCAATCCCCTGCAGAGGGATTCATATAAGGCCTTGCCTCATTTCCCAACAGGATGTATTCATGTTTCAATGCGGTCCTGCTCTAACACATATTGAGCAAAACAGGGAACCATCTGCATCAGGGCAGATCCATGTATTAAGCATGGTCAAAAATACTTTCTCAATAAAATGAACAACACGAACACAGAACAGTCTTAAGAAAATGTATTAACATATATTTGAAGCAAAAAGGATGCCAAATTAATTAGAAACGGGATCTCCTTTGGTTGAAAAGTTGTTATTTTTAGATGTTTATGTACTATAGAATGCAAATCTGCCCTGATCATGGTGGAAGCATCAGTTTGTTGCCCCGGCAATACCGGAATTTAGCAGGATCGCAGTTAAATATGAATGGCTCCTATTGTATCCTTATGGAAATGGAAAATATGTTTAAACCAACCCCTTGGTGGTTTCGGTTGTTTCAGAACCTAAGCGAGTAAATCTCTGCCATTTTGCATTTCTTTTTTCCTCGTCACCCAAGCAATGCAAGATTCTATTATTCTGATTTGGTTGCCAAGAGTTTTCAACCAATCAGAATGAGATTGTAGGTCATTACCTGAAATACCTATGACCTGGAATTTCCTTAGAGATCCAGACTGGAAAGTGTTAAATAGCGTAAACCTGCCCATATGTACGTATATATATATATATGGGGTGGATGTGTGCGTGTATACTATGCATATTTTGTGTGTGGTCAAGGTGATATTTGGCATTTCATACTCAGCGACTTCTTTAATTAAAGCACAGGGTATTACTGTGCTTGAATATTAATGATTGCAAGCGGTAATGGAAGGTAACTAACACAATTTGTATCCATTTCCGCTTTAGACAGTCAAAGTGGCCCGAGTGTCATAGGTCTGAACTAGCTATTTTGTTCCGTTTCCGTCACCACTAATGGATATCATTACAAATGAAATATGCAGAAATAAAAAAAAAAAAAAAAAAGGAAAATACTTTTGGATCTTTTTTGTGCAGCGTTCACAGGAAAGGAGAGGAGAGGAGAGGAAAAGAGAAGAGATTAAAAAAGAAGGAAAGGCAGGGCAAGGCAAGGCAAGGCAAGGCAAGGAACGGAAAAGAAAGGACGGGAAGGGAAGATAAGGAAATAAACAAAACAGAAGAATGAATTAAATGATTAGCCCTCAAAAGAAAAATTAATTTGAAATAGATTTGGTTCGCAACCAACTTTTTGCCGTCAGTTAAAGACTATGTGTGTAAATAGAAATAGGATATTCCTACATTGTAGTTTTAAAATACTCCAGATTTACAATTTGAAATACATTATCTAACATAATTTACAATAGCTTCACTTTTGTTCAATGGTCAAGGGATCAGCAATGAGCAGTGGCGTGTGCATAGACGTCAAATGCCATCTATACCTTTATTGACTTTCAATGTGTTGGGGAATTCTTTTTATGGACATAATCATAACTGACATATTATTTTGTTGAGGTTTTACTGGATGACTAATTTTCAATCGAATAAATGTAAATTTTAAAGTGTCAACTCTATCTGCTACACTTCTGGGGATGCTAAATATTGTTGTCAGAATGCCAGTGGTCAACATAAATGAAAACTTGCGACTTTTGTTGAACAGTGTTTACCTGCGCCTTGGTCAATAACATAAAATAGTACTTGAAGTAGCATGATAGGTTTGAAAATATCTCATATTATACATTTAAACATCGGAGGTGGTACAATTAAAAATGAACGCAATGGTCCTTTGTTTAACAAACTTAAATGTGAAATTGTTGATGAATATTCATTCTGCACTTCAACTTTTGAGTAATCAGGGTTAATTGGTGTCTCTCTTTGCCAAGGTTTATAAATCTATATGGAAGCGTTTTCTCGGTTTAGGTCGAAATTTGAATGTTACTTTTGTATTTATTTGTATACCGGTGCATAGGTCGAACCAATCCACTTACACTGGCCATTATAAACTACATCTATGTTACATTTTTTATATTTCTTATGTCATTTCATTTTTTTTTTTTACATTCTTTAGATATAAGTGGGTTGTACTTACCAACTGTAAGTTAAGTATAAGCAGCCGCCATCCCATGGATGTAAGGCTACCAAACAAGCTCCATTGTTTCCCCATGCAAATCCATTGGGCTGCGAATTTTTTCAAAATGTTTACCTCGAAAGTGTTAAAAGACGTGACCGGGTATAGGTTTAGACATAGACATTGACAGGATTCATTATGGACCGTAGAGATATTGAATTACGCTTTTGCTCTCTTACTGTGCGTTCGGAACTACAAGGAAGGAAAAGTAATCTTGTTACCGGTTGTGTGATGTCTGAGCCTGAACATCTCATCATTATGCACATCGTAGGCAAACCGAGTGTGGCTGACGCTACAGACATGAGAACCCCTGTGCCCACTGGACCATCACCAGCATGCCTTAGACCACATCATAGCCCAGCAAAGACTGATAGCTATATTATAGTGCATGTTTCTATAATGGTCTTTTAATATCACTCTCTCTCTCTCTCTCTCTCTCTCTCTCTCTCTCTCTCTCTCTCTCTCTGTGGCTATATTTGTTCGACAGAATCGCCAGGTACACAAAAACCCACAGATAGAGGATAGTAGGTTGCCTGCCAAACAGACTTTCTGGAGGGCGATATGCTGTTGACCCCCTGCGAAGGAGGCAAGATAGCAGGTATTGACTGAACTCTATAATACGAAGGAAAGGGGTTTTGTGTCAGATCGTGTTCTGAAAGACAGAGATTGGCGTGCGCAGACACAGGAACCCTACCCGGGACGACACTTGGTTGAGGGGACTTTCGTTTCCTGTAGCAAACAAACTCAAGTGGACAAGGCATCTAAAATGTAGGTGTCACTATCTAAAGCAAACAACATCAGATGGATAGACGCTGCCATGAAGCCTCACAACTCCAGATAATTTGAAGGAGTTATTCGTTCCGCAAAACACAGTTTAAAGTCAAAAAAGTGTCTTGACACTCCCGTATGTCTATGTATTCAGATAGTAACTATATGGCAAGAGTTTCACCTTCAATAACCTACCAATGATGCTGGTTAGTCTTGTCTGGAAAGACTCATGAATTTTATGCCGAAAAGTGCACTAGCCTCAAGTGTGCATTTACTCAAAATTAAGTTTCCACAGTCATCACTGTTTATTTCTGGGACCAGTGGAATCTGATGCACCATCATTTAGCTAAGCCCTCATATCTCGATCTTTTCCCTACAGTTTTTTACTTCATTTGTCTGAACTCTTTCAGGCCCCTTTGAAACAATAAAATATGACCTTAAATGACACAGGTGTAAAGAATTATGAGTTGTAAGACATTGTGTCATGTAGTCACTGTTATATGAAAGATTTGAAGAATTTTGTAGTATATACTGTTCCCATTTTAATGACACTTCTGGAAGTTATCTTTAGATACATTTTATTCATGTCATAGAAAAAATGGATCTCTTTTATGTGAGGACATCTGAATCCTGCATATTTTGATATATGGAATTATTGTAAAGACTCATTTAAAATACACCATAAGCCTGTTGACAATTGGTACATCTATGCAAGCGTCATTACGGAGCAACAGCTATATGTTTCTTTTTCGCTCACGTTGGTCTTATTAAAGTGTGTGTGTCAACACAGACTTTTCTGTTTTTCCTCGAGTTCTTTCTTTCTTTCTTTCTTTCTTTCTTTCTTTCTGTCTTTCTTTCTGTCTGTCTGTCTGTCTTTCTTTCTTTCTTTCTTTCTTTCTTTCTTTCTTTCTTTCTCTCTTTCCTTCTTCTTTCTTCTTTACCAGCAAATTTGTCCGACACTTTTCTCGAACACTATTATACATGGAAACTATAAATTTGGCATGATCGTACCTCGATCCATAGAAGGAGTTTGACCGTTTTATACAAAGGAATGTAGATGTTTTAAATTGTGCAAATTAGGGGCATTTGAAATTTTAAAGCTTGAATATTTTCAAAACTATTATAGATAGAGACGTCATTTTAACTTTTACTAGGGGATTATTGACCATTGCGCATGTAATGAATCAAAAGCAAATGCTGAAGCAATCAAAATTGTGCAAATTAGCAGCATTTGAAATTTTGAAACTTTAATATCTTCAAAACTATTATAGATAGAGATGTTATTTTAACTTCTACTAGGGGATTTTTGACCATTGCGCATGCAATGAATCTAAAACAAAAGTTGTAGCAATTTAAATTATGCTAATTAGCAACATTCGGAATTTTGAAACTTGAATATCTTCAACCCCATAATAGATAAAGATGTCATTCCAACTTCTACTAGGGGGTTGTTGACCATTGCGCACCTAATGAATTAAAAATAAAAGTTGCAGCAATTTAAATTATACTAATTAGCGGTATTCAAAATGTTAAATCTTGAATAACTTCAAAGCTGTAATAGATGGAGATGCCATTCAAATTTCTACTCCTATATTATGGAATAGTTGTATATCGCCATACCAATATGCTTTGAAGACACACACACACTGATTTGCTATGCAGCAAATCATCTTTCCTAGTTTTTGTTTGTTTTTGGAATGAAATTACGCCCATTGGTGTCTTTAGTTTTGTGACTGATGCTGATTTAGGCAGTCGCTGTACTGTCTATCTATCTATCTATCTATCTATCTATCTATCTATCTATCTATCTATCTATCTATCTATCTATCTATCTATCTATCTATCTATCTATCTATCTATCTATCTATCTATCTATCTAACTATCTATCTATCTATCCATGGATATGTATATATATATATATATATATATATATATATATATATATATATATATATATATATATATATATATATATATATATTGTGAAAGGCATTCACAGTTGTACTCAAGTATGTTATTGCGTCTTACCGCCGCATTCTGCGTCACAGATGAAAGCAAGTAGGTACTGTAGATCCAAATCCAGTATTTTTAATGGGCTATTTAAGAAGTCCAAGTCCGTCGGTGGTTTTATGTTTTGAGGTTTTCCACCTTTTATTCCCATCACTCCGTGGATGATTTCTTGCAATTCATACCTTTTGCCTGCTCGCAAATTTGATGAAAAAAAGGCTGGTCGGCAACCACATGGACAATTGTGCTCCCGATAATTCGACAGAAATGTTGTCCCATTGTTGGAGTGGCTCTCTCCTCTGATTCTATGTATAAGATCAGTTACGCGTTTGCCAAAACGTGTTGTTATTTCTGGTTGCTGCAAATATTTAATGTAAACGTAATAGAAATCGAATTGCCCTCATTTGAATGGCGGGGGATACTCCACATTTTGTTTGCAGTTCACCATGATTGATTTTTTTTGGTCATTTATACCATTATTCCCTTTGATATATGAAACCTGTACGAATAATCTTGAAAGAACGAAAGCTGATATGTGCACTATTCTACGTTGTCTATGCCAGTGCTCTATCTGTTGTATTACTGATAATTTACAGAAGAAATGCGATTAGAGTACTACTATCAGGATTTTCTTAAAGAGAAGAAACTGCCAAAAGTGGATTATGCAATTAATTACTACTCTTAGGAAATAAATTGAGTATTAGAAACTGTTAGCCATGTATTATGCATGTTTTTTTTTTTTTTTTTTTTTTTTAATTGTTTTTTTTTTCTGTGGTTTTTTTTTTTTTTTTTTCGTTTGTTGTTTTGTGTGTGTGTGGGGGGGGGGGTTGTCTAGTATATCTGATTGTCAGGTGTCAGGTGTAGGCCATGAAGCTGTCCAGGTTAAATTCACACATAAGCGACAGACAGACATATAGGGATAAGATCATACTGCAATCTGATGAAGCCTGCGAAAAACACATTCAAATAATATGGCAGTTGTCACACACGGCTCCACTGGAATGTACAAGCAAACAGAGAAGCGCACATACTTGTACAACTCGTATTGCTTCTTTTTGTGTGTTATCAGGGTGCCCTTGTTTGAAGTTCTGCCAAGGACACATTAAAAAACCTCACACTGGCTTTGGTGGAAGAAGTCTCCTAAGTTTAGAGGATCAAACGCACGTGCTTCGTATTTAAAAGTATATAATAGGATAGGGTAACATATCATTTGTCTTACCTGCATACAAAACACACACACAGAACTTTACATTTTGATATTCAAAGCATATAAGTCGATATAATGAGCTATGAGAAACAAATGATGATTAGAAAAAGCTATACACATACGACTTGTTACAGTCAATTGCATTGCTGGATATTCTGCCCATTAGTTTAGTTCTGTATTTAATTCCTGCTGTCCCCCTCAGCAAAAGAAAATGTCATTTACTGCAGACAATTGTAGTTGTTGAACAACTTCAACGGAAAGAAAGTAAAAATAATCCTCTTTTATAAGCCCATAGATACATGTAGGGTTTTAGCTGGGCATCTTTAACGTGGTGTCTTGGTTTTCCTGTAGCCAATGTAACAGCTCTGCGGCAGAAACAATACCTGTCATTCGCTGATAATAAATAAGAAAAGACAGCGTCCAGTTCCCATGTGAATGTGAGCAACTACACATGTGAATCTAGCAAGTAGTTTTCTACAGTTCAGTTGCATTCTAATCGACACACATTTTATCCCTTTTAAAAGTCCGTATACACGTAGTTTCTTATGCACACTTGTGCAGATATTGCCGTCCCGCCACAGTCGCTGTGATTATCAAGATTCATCACTGAACAGTCCCCACATGGAGTCTTCTTACTGTTGTTCCATGAGCGGCCACCTCTGTGGTTCTGCCTTGTCACTCAGAAGCTGTAGATTTATTCAATGGTGCTGTAGATTTATTCAATGGTAGAACATCACATCTTGATAGGTCAAGTTTCGAGGGGTTGCGATTGGTGGAGGGGTGGGCATTCAAAAAGACGCATCTATGTGAAGGTGTATCAGTCATGCATGTCAGCCTGCACCAAACTTTTGCGATACAGACTCACTTGTGCCGCCAGAGGGTGGTGCATCCCATTTCACCCTGTTCTGCTGCATTTCGGTTTATGCTCCCAGCTGCAAAGTAGAAACTGCATGCCCGATTATGCACCCAAGTGATGCATGGAATTGCGCTTTGGCCACGTGCTGTCGCTCCATATTACATGACGGATAGCACCAGCACATTGTACGGATGAGTAAGTACACCTGATGACATTCTAGTACCACCACGGAATTTTGACTTGCAAGCAATCAGAAGTTCCTGAGCACGGTGGACAACGTTAATGTACATGTACTCGACGAATTATGCCAACCCGAACCCCAGATACGTATATTTCGTGTCTATCTGGAATAATTTTCCACCACGGCGAAATATTCATGGTTTCTCTGTACTGATGGATTGCGGTAGCCTCCAATGTTGGTCTCACTGTGGTTTATTTGCAATTGTTCAAAAGATGAAAATTGAAATGTAAATCCTGATCATTTCCCGCAAGCAAGATAACGTCGTCTGCAAAAAGCTCAATGTTCAGCTCAACTCATGATTATATTCTAGCGTTTAGCATAAGTCCACAAAATTTTGCAACGCTAGATGTCAGAGTAATTCCCCCGGTATAAAGAAGGTTGTGAAGATCTAAAGTGTCCCTTTTGGGGGATAGGAGTCATGATACATTTTGTCAGATTGCTGGAGTATTGTCCCTGTAAAGCAGTGATTACACAATTGGTGTAAGAAGTCTATTGCCATTGAGTTTTTCACAAACTGGACAGGATGATTTCAACCATTCGAGCTTTTGCTTTCTTTGATTTGTTCATTTCACTAGCAATGGCATCGTATTGAATAAGTTAGTCAATGCTATCCTCTGGAAGTTGATGCTAAGTTGTATTTTCGTGAAGACTGACCTCGCGAAGTTCCATGTCCTGTGATGAGTATACATCGTGATTCAGTTAACTTTAATAGCCCGCTTTCCTGGACCAGCTTGGGGTCTCCGGCTACTGAACCATCTTCCTGCATAGGTTGAAATGGTATGTTGTTGTGCCTTCCAAAACCTATGCCCAGCTGCCCTATGTTTTTCTCAGAACTGCCTGATATTTTGACAGTAAATATCTAAATTACTCTGTTGCTGTGCCGGCCCGGTAACTTCTTTCAGCTTAACATACTTTGTCGGTAAAAGTCCCTTGCTAATGCTACTTTTTCTTTTTCATACTGTGTGGCAATTCATTCTTTCTTTCTTTCTTTCTTTCTTTCTTTTTTTCGTTCTTTCTTTCTTTATTCTTGATGTGTGATTCAAAGCGTTGCCCATGTTAATGATTGTTGTGCATGTAGTGAATAAAACATGAAGGTTGCTGCATTTTGATTTATGCTTCTAAGGAGCAATTCAAAATTAAAATCTTGAACATCCCACAGACTGTGGTAAACAGTGATATGTGATTTTAAGCTTTATACCAGGGGTTGGTCACTTTAGTACTGCTTCAGCCTGGCAGGAAAATCACCTAACCAGAGTCTGCAGATTGCTTGTTTAAGCATTCTTGATTTGAGTGGCAGTGAAACTGTCCTTATACCTTTCTATCAAATGTATTAAGATCAATGCAACTTGTTGTTGAATTCTGACACGTTCGTCTCAACTTCAGCTACATGTTTGTTGAAATTGTCTGTTGAAGGCCTATTTGATTTCCTATACTAATAATATTTTCCTGGCGGGAAATCCATTTGCAATTATATCCAGAGCACAGAAAATTTTCCACTACACCTCTCAGTGTCATTTCATCGTGTGTTTGGTTTGCTTCTTGTCTCTCTAGCAAAGCAACATTTGTAATACAGATACAAAGGGATAATTTCAGATTATGTTCATATTTTGAAGGCACACAGACGGATTTGCTGTCAATCAAATCACCTTTTCTAGTTTATCTTGTCTTTGTATGACGCCGCTGTACTTCTGCATTACAACATATATTCCATGACATGATTAGTTCTGTTGTCTGCCATTTTTTCTAAGCCTTAGTAATAATAATAATAATAATAATAATAATAATAATAATAATAATAATAATAATAATAATAATAATAATAATAATAATAATAATAATAATAATAATAATAATAATAACAATAATGATAATAATTTATCTCATCAAAACACAGACACAATGCTGAGTTTCTTTAAACAATACTTCAATGAGACGACATCATCATCATCATCATCATCATCATCATCATCATCATCATCAACATCATCATCGTCATTATGATCTTCATTGTATGTGTCAGCGAGAAGGCATAGTTTGTCAAAAGCAATAGGAATAGATCCACTGCTTAATCAAGCAACATGTGAGTCCATGTTTTGTGACTAGAGAGTGGTCTTGTCTTGAACCAAAAACTTTTGGCATCAACCACCTAGCATACAATTGGCACGTCACATACCAAATGCACCAAGTCCCCGTATGTACGCAAAAGAAATAACTTTAAATAAGCAAATAGAATTTATGGGATTTCAAAATTCAGAAACTAAATTGAAGACTTAAAAACTACGGTGTTGCATGTGCGTAAACATGAACAATTATAAAAGCGGCTAATTATATTTTTATGAGACACCCGATTGGGAATCGATTAATCGATGAATAAACAAATAAAAGTCTATGTTTCATGTTTTTGGAATTGCTCGTAGATAAATTTACCCAGGGAGATGATCAAAGTGCCGTCGATCTGAGATTTGCACAATCGCGCATATCAGGTTCTGGTATATGGTCTTCAACTCTTTCATCGTATATTTCAAATTGACTAATTTGTTCGTCTGTTTGACATGTTGACGTGTTAAGTAACCAGATATATTGACAAGAATATAGATTTGCAGGATGGCAAAAAGTAATAAAGTTAATTACAATACTAAATTTGCAATGATGAGAGAACAAAGAGCAATATATCGACTGCTCTGATTAAAAAACCGGGACCATACGATGAGAGGACGTATGGAGGATAACAATACATTATCCAGTTCTGGGAGAATGAATTCACTGCAGCTCTTTTCTTGTGTTATCGATTGCAACTTGGTAACTTTAACGCTTCCCCGCTCAAGCCGGCCTCTTTCTCTCCACCAGTGTCAAAATTTAGACTGAGTCAACAGGTTTCCACGCGCACTCCTTGTGCATTACCTGTACTGTTATATTGTGTTTAACTATAAAAATGCTGGTACTTGAATCAAGGGTCTTTTTACACCGAAACTGTTTGTAGCATCCTCATTATAATTCGGAGCAGTTCGTTTGAAGTGGTTCAACTTGCGTCGCAGTTGGCACTGAAGTAGCATCCGGTGGCTTCAAAGGTGGTCCGTTTCAGCCATTTCATTGAACGGGAAGTTCAGGGGAGACTTTCATGCCAATATTCAAAATCTTTCCTTGGGCGTACCACTCGGCGCTAAGAGCTCGGGGATGCGCCAAGGAAAGCCGTTGGCTCAAACTTATGATTTGGTATTCAATCCCAAGAAATTCGGTTGCTCAACACTGATTTGGTAATCCTCCGATGGCTGTTGCATTGGATGGAGGTTACGCCCATCTGACCACCAAACTGGCCACATGCATTTCGGAACATATATTAAACTACTCAAGTCGGGTTTTGAGTTAACCCTCTGTTTGACAAAAATATCACTGTCGAAACTATAAATCTATTCTTATGCAACTCAAATGAATAATAAACTTCCCTAGATATCGGGTTACTGCTGTTGAGATTCGCCAACTGTTAACATGTATGCAAGTCTTTCTCGAATAGTTTATCCAATAAATTTTGGACAAAAAAATGGTACATCACCGTCTCCAGTGAAAACAGAAGAGCCAAAGGTGGCACATTGCACCAGCAATCATGTTCGTGATTGTATTGATCTCACTCTACTAACATTTTGTTTATTAGGAGATTGATATTAATGAAATCCGGGCGTCTTATGTTATTTGCAAGGAATTTAATATGATTTTAACACAAATCCTGGGACATTTACTTTGGGGACTAACAAAGCGATGAGCAAACATAAACGGAGAATAGTCAGTCTTAAAGCCTTCATATGTAACTTCATGGAGAGATTTATGGAATAAAAAAATGTCACGATATGGAATATGAGAAAGCTTCCCGAAATTATGTCACATCTGAATCACTTTGACCCTTGGCCATAATGCAGATGTTCAGATGTTTGGATGGTTCATAATTCCCTTCTGCCAAACCAGATTGGATGTTTGAAACTGGTCTTGGAATATATTCTTTGCGGTTATATCCGCACGAGAAGAAAGGCACACAACTTTGGGTTACATAGACAACTTATACTATGACGTAACAGGTAAATATGATCCTAATGATGATTAGACAGAACTTAGTTTAGTGATGACATACATTTAATATATATATAGATATATATATATATCTATATATATATATATATATATATATATATATATATATATATATATATATATATATATATATATATATATATATATATATATGTACTTTAGTAGCAGATGCGAACTGGACAGGGGGATTCTGATAGAAATGAAATAAATGACAATCATTTTTTTCGGCTAGGGGCTTGCTTTCACTTGGTGTAGCCAGTTTATAGGAAAGTAACAATGTACATCTCCCAACATAATTTAACAAAGTGGGATGTCACGCTTTCAGTAAAGTTTGAACTTCCTTCAATGAAAAGGTTCATTCTAACTTTTGGCATTTGCATCACTCTGAGTGCTTGCATTGTTGCGACGTGCTTTGATACAGCATTTACACTACCCACCATAGTATGAATTGAAAAAAAAAAAAACATACCAGTGGAAACGATACCAATCGAGCAAGGATCTTTCTTTGTCTTCCCTTTTCTTCCTTTTCAGGTGTATGTTGGCTGGTTCTTGTTGCATTGTTGGAAGTGGGTGGGTGGTGGTTAATACTAAGACTGATATTACCACCCTGAGTAATACCCAATGGTTGGATTATTTATACGCCAAAGTGTGCATCTGGCAAGGCAGGGAGATTCAGGGCTGAACCCTTTCGCCGTTAAGTGAACAGCTTGCCCTGGTATGGGTTGGACGCTTAGCGCTCCACCCATGGAGAGGAAGGCTGTTAAATTGGGACATGTTAACTTCATAAGACGTATCTACAATTCTCATTCATTTTTTTAATCCTCTGAATTGCTAAAAACCATTCAAGCATACGACTTTAGATCACCAGCCTTTTTGGCCGGTTTAAGGATGGAAAGGGTTGATATGCACAGAAGTGTAATAAAGTCTGGCATGACGCCCAGCCCTCAGAGCATCACTGTTGCGATTCCACATCACGGAATAGCAGAGTTCAGACAAACGAGAATCGAATCGCATTTGGGGAAACAGCCGTCTGCCATGTGCCATACATATCGCATCAGTTGATCTCATATCGCTTGAGTGGACATAACATTACCTCAGTTAAAGACTCATTAGCTACATTATATTATTATATATGTGATCATTCATGAGCGTGGGAAGATGCAAGTTTCTCTCACCTTTTCGTTATGCTGTTATGTAACATTGAACGTCCCGTAAATGCGCGAAGTTCCTATGTTGATTAAAAGGGTAAATCAGAACATAATATATATATATATATATATATATTCCTAATTGACACGTTAGTCTCTTTTTTATCAGAGCCTAATTTATATCCATAATATTGCATGAGATATGATCTTAAATTTTAAATCTTTCAATGCGAACTGCGACTAAAGTCAAGCTAATCAAGACGAACTGCTCTCAATTATAATAAGATGCTTAATTCATTTTCTGGAAGACCTTTCATTCAAGCATGCCTACAGTTGGAGAGAATGGCAATGCGCCTAGAACTCGCCAAGGATAGCTGTTGCCCCAACCGAGTACTTGCCTCTCAAAGAGATAAACGTGGTCGTCAAATATTTGAAAGTTGTCATAGGGGATGAGCAGAAATGGCGTGATGGTCATAGTCTGCGACAAAAGCAAGTAAATTCGAAACTAACATAACAGCATTCCGCTTGCTTGGTAATAGCCCAATTTCTTCTTAACTGGCGTTTTCAAAACGTGTATTTCAGCAAATATACATTGTTGTGTGGAAATAATCGTGGCGCCAATGGGTACAAATTAATCCAACGAATGTAAATTGCATTGTCAGGATTGTTTGTCCGCATTTTGATTGAATGGAAGTCACGGGCCGAGACTGGGTAAATATTTTAGATTCGGTGCCTTTTACTGAACGGTAAAAAGGGTATAGTGCTTGAATGATGTTCAAATATATAAGTGGTTTGAATGATGAGCACCAGTCTGACCATTTTACCATTGTTTCAATTTGTAATATACTACTATATAATCATTGAAGTACAAGGTCGTTATGCAGAAATGTATCAACGGAAAATACATAATCTTTCAAAGATCATATGCTTACAGTGGAGCTGATTTATGTGACAATATTCATCGATGCGTTCTAAATGTTGATGAGTTACCTCCCGACACCATATAAAATTTATTTAAACTGTCTAGCTATTCCGAGGAAATGAGAAAAATAATAACCATTTCTGTCTGCCCATAAACACTGGGCCTGCATTACTACAAGATCGTTTAATTTCGAGAATTATTTATACAGATTTTCCCCAGATGTGTAATTTTCCAAACCTATTGGATTGAAGGAAAATATCCAAGTGTATAGTCTAATTAGGAAATGGGTACCATAGATCGTGCATTACATAAAACATCAAGTAAAGTCATTCAAATCTGTATCATTAATAATTCCGTCTTCTTTGAAAGGATGTTGTTTTTTGCTACTTTCAGACCTGTATCCACTATCGGGTCAACCTTCTCCACTGAGCTTCGTCTTTGACGCAGTGGGGCGCTTGGCACTCAGCCTACTCCTCACCCTTAATTCTATGCCTCAGGGCGACTTTACTGTCTGATACAAAATCCCAATTCTGGGGCCTTCAACTGGTAACTGCTTGCCGTTGTATTTACATTTTTAGGTATTGCTAACTATGGAAAGGTCTCATTATATATTGTACATTGCATTCATTTGACAAATTAACCTTCCCTTAACGCTAATCACACATATATTTTGGATGCTACTTCTTCAAAATATCCAATCGACATGGCTGCAATTGAGAAAATATTGAGTTTTGCACCCAATGCCAATGGTTTGTAAATGAGCATTGGGACGATCATGCCGAGTGTAGGTGGGAAGAGGTTTATAATGTATGAAAGCAAAAGTTTATATTTTGCAATTATTCCAGAGCATCAATAATGATATATATGCTGTGGCCGCTATTCACTTTGACAACCAAATCAAGTATACTTTTGTGAGACTGTCTGGCAATCAAGGCATTATTGCGCAATGTTCAAAATGGCGCTAGAGCGTGCCGTGTAGCATTTAGATTTGTAACTAAGGATGATAACTGTTTCAGACACAGCCGATCGGGTAGGTTAACTTAAGGCAGTAAGTCATGTTTTAGAGGTACTTTAACGACCGTTTGGCCTGGTAACCGCAGGCCGGACACCTGAAACCGTGCTAAAAACACGTGGCCGCGATTCACCTTGATTTTCCATTCCCACAGTGCATTGTTCCATGTTTACAATGGCTCTAAACGTGTGTGCATGCATGCCCTTGTGTTGCATTTGGATTTATAACTAACGATGATAACTGCTTCAGACACAACCGAGCGGGCAGATTAAAGTTAAGATAGTAAGTCATCTTTTAAAAATACGTTACGACCGCTTGCTCTGGTAACTCAGAGAACGGATACCTGAAACCTAGCGATGCTAGATATCGATACCGCACAACCGTGGCTATATGCAGCAGCTATGCTTTTTACCTGGCCCACGTTATCCGTCCAGATAAGTTGAAACAAACTGCTGTGTTTGAGTTAACTTTACTGCAAAATAATGGCACACGTTGGCCAGCTTGTCTGCTAACTTTGTTTTACAACCTGGTTTTGGTTGTTTGGAACGACCGTTTTCTTTTTTTTGTTTTTTTGTTTTTTTGTTTTGTTTTGTTTTTGTTTTTTTTTTGTTTTTGTTTTTGTTTTTGTTTTTGTTTTTTGTTTTTTTTTGCGTTTTTTTTGCTATTTTCGTTTCGTGTGTGTGTGTGTGTGTGTGTGTGTGTGTGTGTGTGTGTGTGTGTGTGTGTGTGTGTATGCGTGTGTATTAGCCAGCTCTTAACAAAGTGATAAATCAAAATATTTTCCATCTAAAAATCTTAAATTACTCATTTGGTCTAAGTAAATATATGATATTTTGGCATGTTTCAGAGACCAGTTTTTGTTTTTATAGGACGGAATTATAATGTTCATGTAGCACCCTTTATACCCAGGTGCGGTTCAGAAAGTTGTCCAATTTATTGAGAATATTTTGTTGCCTGAAAGCAATATATTTCACTGGAAATGTATTGTGTATTTAGGAGATGGGTAGGTAATACAGTTATTTTTAACGTCATTTTTTTTTCTAAGTTGTTTGTTTTTTTCTTGTTTTTTTTCTGTTGTTGTTGTTGTTGTTGTTTTTTTTTTTTGTTTTTTGTTTTTTGTTTTTTGTTTTGGGGTTTTTTTTTGTTTATTTTTTGTTTTGTTTTTGGTTTTTTGAAATTAAAATGAGTCAATATGATAATACGCATTACGGCCAAAAACACAGCTCAGCTTTAAATGCATTTTCTCTGTATTTATTGCTTTGTGTAAATATTAGCTTTGTACCGGTGAAAATGCTCCGTTTCACGTTTTTTTATGAATTTTGTTTTGCATTTCCATTTGATGTATAGTCGTTGTGTGCTTGATTCGCTATCATTTAGGATATTATGGCGTATCAACCATGACTTAATGCCATATTGAGTTTCAGGACACTTGAGGCATTTACTCATTGCATGTATATGTGTGTGTCAATTTTCCTTCTTATTTTCGCCACAAAATAGGTGGGACGACTAATCTTGTCCACCATCTATCATTCACCAAAAGTTATAAAACAGGTGACAATATTGATTGAGGTTGACATTCTCCATTGCATAGTGAATTATTGTGGAAAAAAACAGCTTTCTTGTTCAGGCCCGTAAATGAGCCAGTGCAAAAGAGCAACAGTTCCAAAAATGATTTTGACATCCGGCCATTCTACCTCAGCATCTAAG
The DNA here is from genome assembly GCA_964020975.1 of Hermodice carunculata. Lineage (NCBI taxonomy): Eukaryota > Metazoa > Annelida > Polychaeta > Eunicida > Amphinomidae > Hermodice > Hermodice carunculata. The sequence continues at coordinate 41,920,998 of OZ026628.1, read as the reverse complement.
GAAGCAGTAACACTTATACACGAGGGAAATATCCTTCAGGCTTCAGGTATTTGGGTCTTCTGGTACCCAGCCATATGTGGTAGGGCAGCGCGTCTCCGAGCAAACCTATTTGACAACAACCCCGGAACCAGTCGACAAATTACACTGTGGTGTCTCGGTTTGAAGATCATTGGATAACACACAACAGTGACGCCCTGACTGTGTACTGCAATACAAACCCAGACTGCCAAAACAAAACTAGTGTGAAGATGTTTAATGCAATCTAAATATTTTTGACGAAAACTTGCCTGCAAAGCAGACCAAGTATTCCGTGTTATTACACACAGTCTACCCTTATTCGACAGGATTTTATTTATAGTAAGGGAAACAAAACTATACTGTACCCTCCCCCTAGCCTCGAGACAGCAATCAGGAAGTTCTCATTATCCCGTAGACTAGTAGCAGCCTCTGGTCCCTAGTGTAGTGAAGCCTGTTACCATAGTAACCATACTCAGCAAATTAGAAACTGAGTCACTTTTCCAACGCTAAAACAGTGACCTTGTGAAAGAAGGGCAGACCCAGCGGGGTAGACAAAATACGTAGCTTGGGTCTGATTTGGAGGCAAGACGGAAACCAGCAGATTCGAATTCTGAACCAATCTGCAGTAAATGCAAGGGTTTCCACGATCACTTATATTCATCAATCATCTATTTTTTAATATGGAGTTATAACTGACTATGGTTGTATTTCATTGTTAAAAATGTGAGTACATACTCATACATCCTATATATTTCGAATATACTTATTAGTAAGCTTCTTTTCCAATTTTACTTAGCGGAACCTTACTGTTGTTTTTCACATATTATTTGTATCGTATTGTGGGTTTTGTGAACAGTTTGTGTGTTATACTTTGTACTGAAAACCTTCCCCTTTAGTATAATTAAGTGATTCATAACAAATAGATATGTATAAAAATTCTTTTCCAGGTGAAAAGAATATTTTATTTAATCCAGTGCCAGCCATTTTAAAAAATGGTCTATTTTCTATTATTACTTTTTAAGATAAATAATGATAACTACGTAGTATTTTTCATGCCCATATTTGAATTCAACTGAATGATTGAATTGGATTGAAGAAAACTGAGGTGAAGTAAGTTGAACGGAGTTAGCTCAGGCTGGGCTGACGTTCATTGAGATGACAAGCGTTGAGTTTAATTGAACTGGACCGAAATAAGCTGATCTGAATTCAGGCGAATACCTTTCACGGCAAGTGCTTCATTGGATTGAAATCTTAGTTGAATTTAAGTTTCAACCTGTCGGCCGTACTGAGCGCAGGGACAAAATAGCCACTAGTTTGAGTGGGATGATCTTATAATGAAAGTGCAGAACACTGAATTATTATTGCTTAACGTGAAATGAATCAACGATCGGGTCAACAGCGGCAGGCAAATAATTTATCGGAACAGTCACGCGGCGATAAAAAAGGTTACTATTTTATGGAAAGCACACTTATAAAGTCATGACAGAGAAAAGTATACACGGTGAAATATATGAGTCGCCATATGTTCAAATTGAAAGCATATCTTTTGTCTCTGTGGGTGTATGATTTTGGTCTTTTTTATTCTTGACAAACTGTGCCAAATAAAGTATACAGCATAAATATGAAATATGCCGTTAAAAATGTACTGAACATGAAAAATGTGTATGCCGCGCGGAGCCTTTTAAATTTGATGTGGATCAACTTTCAAGCGTCCATTTTATCCCTCCTGTCAGCACAATCGTAGCCTGGAACTTATATATAGGGAATGAGATTACAAAATACATATTGATCATGCATTTTATGGGAACCTTTTTGAACATAACCCGACCAAGATCAGCTGAATTCAGGTCCGTCACAACCTGTTTGTCTGAAACCAATTGTAGCAGTCTAGATCTAAAGGTTTATATACAAGCTGAAAACCCATAGTGTTCAGGTTAAAACTTTTTTACACATGACAAGTGAAACAAAAGTACTGCGGTGGGATGGCACCAACCATGCGGCAAAAGTGTTGCTGTGTATTTGTAAAGATCACTGGGCAGTATGCAGAGATCGTTGCAAATGTAGACCTATGGTCCAGAAAATAAGTAGTGGCTTAATAAGGAGAAACAAAAGAGTGCACTTTATATGTCACGCTCTGATTTCTCGTTCAGGCTCTCATTGCTTCGGAGTGGACTCATTTGGTTTAATGATTAGACAAAAGGCAAACGGTTTTTGGCATGGGAATCGGTATGAATGGAATGTACGTTGATTTAACAGAATAAACAAAGAGACATACAGACCGACATATAAAGTAATTTCAAGTAAAATTAATAAATACATTAAATAAATAAATACAAGTAGATAAGTAAATGAATGAATGAATGAATAAATTACTAAATAAATAAATAAATAAATAAATAAATAAATAAATAAATAAATAAATAAATAAATAACGATGCATATTCCGTCAATTTATAGCGTCGAACATGTTTCATGTGTGCTATCCAACCACTTTGTTGCGCAATACTACTCGCACAAAATTGAGGAATCTGATTTTTCATACCCTTATACTTACAGTAGAATCTGCGATTAAGATCACCTCCATAAAGAGGCCATTGTATATAAGGACAACCAATTTATAAACATGGACCTATTTTTGTTTATCCTTAATTAAATCATAGCCCCCCTTAATACCATTTCCCCAGGGAGACCACTTTTTTCAGTCCCTTATGTGGTCTCAATAGGTAGACTCGACTGTATACACATACAGATACAGAAAGTATGAATATTTAGTATCTGCGATAAGAGGCAACGTAGCATGTTTTCGATTGGCACATAGCATTAATTAATAAAATAATACATAATGACATTGTACATTGCCAACTTCACTCTCTCACAGTTTAATCTGTGAAAAGGCAAACCAGGGGCCTTATGGTGCAAATGTGTACCCTTGTCACGTTAAATGTCATTAAATATGAGGGTCATATGAAATATATGATGGAAGACCAAGCGAATGAACATAGCTAAAAGTGTTGACATTCAGAAACATGATGAAGCTCCCTTATCATATGTTGGTTACAAAGAAGAATACATTGGCTGCAACAGATGTCGATTATTTGAATCTTAAAGCAAGAACATTATGTTTACGATATTACAAGGGTAACATTCAGAAATTTTCAGCTTTTGGTATGGTTTTAGTTCCATTATTTTGACCATAATTTATATTCAAAGAGTGCTAAAATACAATTCCACTGTGTTCTTATTTTTACGTTTTTGTGCCATCAGCGAAATAAGGTGAATAGCAATTAACAGTATATTGTGTCATTTCACAACAAAGGCGTCTACTGTTACCTACATGTATGTTCATATATGCAGTACACCTTATTAAATACAATTAATTGTAAAACAGTGAGGATTACTCGAGGGACTGAACAAAAATGCCACAGATGTATCAGTGTATTACACTAAGTTTCGTTTTAATTAATGCTATGTTCCACGATATAATTTAAACTATATATTTCCTAAAATATGTGGTCGGATTCAGATAATAGAATAATTGGAATGTATGTAAGTGTTAAAAATATAATATTATTCCTTTATTTAAAAAATCAACTTTACCTGTTTTTTTTTTTTTTTTTTTTTTGTTTTGTTTTTGTTTTTGTTTTTTGTTTTTGTTTTTTGTTTGTTTTGTGTGTGTGTTTTTTTTTTTTGTATTTTTTTTTGTTTTGTGTGTTTTTTTTTTTTTTTTTTTGAAAAGCACAAAATAAAAACCCATCAAACAAACACAAAATATGGGAAGCATTATATTCTTATAGGAAAGGAAGCTGTATACTTCTACCAGCAAAACTTAACTCTTAACTTTTGATACAGATTTTAGTCCAAAACGTACAGCATGTTTAAATCAAAATCGGATATTTGAATTTAAAAAAATAAATAGCCATGAACTTAAAACGAAGCTATTTCTGAAAGATGTAAGATATATATGTATATATATATATATATATAGTATACAAATGTTGGACAACCTGCCATCCAATATTTGTGCTATTTTGCAATTTAAGCAATATATAATATACTTTCATTTAGCAATTATTACATACAAACTTCGCACGTGTTGCTGTCCTATTGATTCAAATAGGCCTACCACATGGATCGGAAATGCGTGATGCGACAGAACGTCATCCATATGGTGCACGTCGTAACGTCACGTTTTTATACTTATGCTAAGTTACACGCACGTGCTGTCCAATGTTATGGTTTCGACCGCCCAATATGAAGTTTTACAGTGCAGGCGCGTACTTTAGAGATATCTGATTGTTTACCCCAGTGCATATACATATATATTGCACACATGGTACAATACTCGATATACACACCATGTGGTACCAAACACTACAAGCTTAAAAGAAAAAGAGGGTATCTATAACGTGAGGTTTGCTACGAGAATAACCAGGAAAGAACAGGTAATGTCACCGAGAGATATGGTCCAAGCGAGCGAAAGCAGCGAGAAGTGACGCATTGATGTACAAGGAATCGTTCAGCTCGATGTGATGTGCAAACCGAGTCAAGTCTGACTTCTCTTGTGTCACAAAGTCCACGAATTACCTGCGCTTGTCCTCTCTCCGCCGGGGACTCCGGTCCATTTTCATTAGCCTGACGAGATATGACGGAATTCAGCACCTTCTATTCGTGATCTCGTCATGCCCTATTTGGTGACCAAATAACTGCATGATCTGACGACGCCTGATCTTGAGCCCACCATGATTAATTTGGGTCATAGTTTAACCTATAGATTATGACTATGACTTACTCTGTGTATGAATTTCAGAAGACGGAAGTACAAATGCAGCTCGAAGGGAGGTACCCCCATATATCAGGCAGCCGGGTGCACTGTGTCCTGAATGACAGATTCCTTATTAAGCGTATCGCTCTACGCCATGCAGTAGAAATCTTTTTGGATTTCAATAGTTTCAAAGCCCGAGAGTCACATAAAGAGATGACCGGAATTACCTGAATGCAAAAAGAGGTTTCTTAATGTAGGTTTTCAATTTTGTCACATAATATGAAATTAAGATTAAGCCAGCGTGATAGGCTCATAAATTTGTGACATTTTCTGTGTGAATTAGCTATGTGTCCGTATGATTTTACTGTTCACTTCGTATAATAACGCATCTTTCATTTTTTGAATTTACTTTACAACCTATGTCCTCGAGGTAATAGGACGTCTATATATATTTGTTTTAGTTTTGTGCATCGGCTAGCCAGAAAAATAAAACATTGGATGTGCCTCCATCTTGGAAATCCCTGTATACTGGCCGTACTCTGCAAGTTACTGTGCCAGATGCATACCATTGCATACAAGGTTAAGCAAAAGATCACACTGTACATCTGTTCGTTATCGATACACGGCTGGTGGGTTGATGGATTATTATTGTTTGACAGGCATTATCCGATTTCATATTTCATTTACACCAAAATAACGTAAAAAAGTTGACATTTTGGAAATGTTTACACCTCAAAAAACGTAATTGATCCTATTACGATTATATTTTATGTTCAGAACGAGAGGGACTCGAACACTGAGTCGGTGTTTATATCCAGAATGGGCTACTTTAATCCACCAGCATCAAGGAAATGCCGAAAATATATATTTTATATGGGAAACGCACGTATCCACTCGACCAAAACCCTGTTCTTCAAAAAAAAAAAAAAAAAAAAAAAAAAATGGTTCAAAGGAGGTAGTTATGTGCTAGCATAATGTTCGTCCTGAAAAATTTTAACCATAACGATCTGTGTCGGGTAGTATAATCTCATCCATTACCAATTATAATACATTCGTCGCTTACATTTTAAAAATGTGTCGGCACTTTTATCATATGTTCACATATTCGGTTTTGCGCGCGGCATTCCAGGTGCTCAACACATGTAATTACCTTTTAGGAGCCAAAGGTAAACTTTTGTGCCATAAGGCCATTGGAATACCTTGTCTCAAGATTTTGTGTACACATTCGTTTACAATTGGTAAGAAAAATCTTTAAGGTAACGCCTGTGTTATCAAGTTTTTCTTTGGGGTATTACCCTCCACAGACCCCAGAGGGCAGCACTTCAGAGTGATTATTTTCATCATTTTGTTTCTTTGCATAACAGTGGCAGAGTGAGCATTTGTCATAGTCGAATGTTATGTTTCTTTTCTGTAAACCTCATACTGGGATTGGATACAAGAAGAATGGGTTAAAGTCCTGTACAACGGTGTATATAAACGACTGTCCACTCTTCTGGAACTCGTTTCCCCCCCGAGTTTTGTTGCGAGAGCGCAATGCATATTTTTGTACTTAGAATCATGTCCGGAGTAACTGACGTTGGGGCAGTACAAGAGCTTGTTTTATCCAATTTTGCCTGCGAAAACCAATGCACTTTTTTTTGTCCATCACATTGTTTTAGAAACAACTTACATTGGCGCAGCCTACAATTCTGGTAGACTTTGTTTAAACAGACCATTGACCGTCTGGAAACGTCGAAACCTAGAAAAATCCATCTTATCAATCTTTTATAATCTAATATAGGTAAAGGTCCCATACACTCGAAACTAAATTGGCTTTCCATGTCGGTGGCGAGAAATGTAACATATGTAAGTTGTGGTACCACCTTGGTTGTTTTCTCTTAGCATGGTGTGCACTGTAATCTGCTCTTAAAGACACCTCCGTGAACAGGCATTTATCTATTAACCCCACCAATATGTAGGGTTTTTCTGTGTACCCTTAATGAAAAAGATTAATTATTAGATCACATTTTTCAGTTCGTTTAGCAGTCATAATCGGAACATTTCACTGCATTTACTTCCTAGAAACTGCGTTATTATTTAAGGCAGAGAAAACGGTCCACTTTTGTCTATGTAAGCGAGAAAGTTAATTTGGCTGTAACGTCGTTCTACAATGATAATGATGATGATGATGATGATGATGATGATGATGATGATGATGATGATGATGATGATGATGATGCAGCTGCTGCTGCTGCTGCTGCTGCTGCTGCTGCTGCTGCTGCTGATGATGATGATGATGATCTCAGTTTGTGGCGTATCTCTGGCAGGGCAGAACTGGGTTAAGTTCTATCATAGCCTTCCCTCTGTTCAGCTTACGCAAATGAAATAAGGATTTGAAGATTTGAATTACCAAATTCTTTGCTGGCGGAGCATGGCCAGATAAGCAGAGACATTTTTTTTTTCTACAATGACACTTTGAATATTCAATCCACAATACTGGAATCGAAATATTAAAAACTTATACCGCGCCAGACACACATGTTCTATAATAAGTTGTATTTTGTAGGTTGGTCCTCATTTGCATAACTATATAATACCAGGAATAAACATTTATGGATTCTGGTGCGTCTCGTCTACATGATAGAATATATTAAATAAAACTGTTGCAGAAAAAAAAGGAAATATTGATTAATATTTGCAGCAGTTTAGTTATTGCTAGCATAGCGTACAAGCAGCACATTATCTTTTAAAATTTTCGATTTCATGCACATTACAGAAACAACTAGGTGAGTATATTTCGAGTTTATATGTATATGTATATATATATATATATATATATATATATATATATATATATATATATATATATATATATATATATATAGAGAGAGAGAGAGAGAGAGAGAGAGAGAGAGAGAGAGAGAGAGAGATGTATGTGTGTGCGTGCGTATGTATGTATGTATGTATGTGTGCGGGGGGGCGGGGGTGGATGCTCTAACATAGGATGAAAACAAGACTAAACCAACATGGCAGGCTGCTAAATTTGGGGCATTTATTCGCTCCATTACTTTTTTTCTTGTACAGTATATGTACTAGAAGGCCATATGTATATATATATATGGGGATATGTATATAGTTTTTGACGCTAAATGAAAGTAAAAATGTACATATAAGAAGCAGTGGGTCTGTATCACGTTGACCCCACCCCTCAACGTAGTTTCTCGACGTAAGTAAGGAGTCTGGTCCTGATGGTGTAAGTGTCATGCTTCTGAAAGAAGCAGCGCCTGCCATCTCTTCTTCACTTCCTAGGTTATCCAAACTCTCAGTGGACAATAGAAAATTTTCTTCAGCCTGAAAAAGGGCTAATATTGCACCACTACATAAAAATGGCCCCGGAGATTCCTGCAATAATCATAGACCTGTATCAGTACTTTAGTGTATTGGTAAAGTCTTTGGAAGAATAGTATTTAAACATGCTTTCAACTTTTTTTCCGGGACCATATTGTTATTTCTGCTCACCAATCCGAGTTTATAGCTGGCAATTCAACTATAAATCAATTACTTCTTCTCTACCACGAAGAATGCCTGGCTTTCGATCAGTACAAAGAGGTTCGTGTTATTTTTCTTGCTATTAGTGACGCATTTGATAAATTTTGATACTCTAGTCTATTATTTAAACTGCGGAAGGCTGGTATTATAGGAAATCTCCATGACCGGTTTTCTGATTGACTTAATGATTGCTACCAATGTGTTGTGGTCCAACGTCAAACCTCTAGCTGGGAGAAATAAATGCTGGCGTTCTGAAAGGCTGAAAGGCTCTATGCCCAGACCTCTTCTGTTTTTAATATATATATACAAACGATACACTTGACCTAGTAAGATCGACTATAAAGCTGGTTGCTGATGACATTTCTCTGAACCTAATAACCCAGCTGCAGCGGCTGAAGCTATCAATTCGGATCTCTCTAATGTTGTTAAATGGTGTAGTGACCGACTGTGAAGAAGATATTTTTAGTCGGTACCAAGAAACAAAGTTTCCATAGAAGGTATAGACTACTATACAAATTAGTTCTCATTGGAAAGTCAGAAGGATCCTCTTTTTGTAATAACGGCCAAAAAAGATCTGTTGCTGATGGCTTTTGCGTATGAATACTTATTTCTTTGAGGTGAGATGACACTATATATATGGTTTTTACTTCAATTATACAAGTGGTTTGATTAAGGTAAGCTATCCAGCTACAAAGGGTACATATTGGTTCAGGGGTAAGTCAAATTGTTCTTATCTGAACTTGTACTATATAAATTCAGTAGTTATGTTTGGTTTTACAGGTATTCTTTATGCATAATAAACCTCTGCATTTAAAAGCAAATCTTCACTTTTTTAGCTGATCAATAATTTGCCATGTTCATATTTATTCATTATTATGTGGGTTGTCTTGACTAAATATTTACTTTGGACAAGGAGCCGCTACTCAGAGAGACGTGCGGTACAGACCCCAAAACATGTTCTAAGTAGTTACCTGCTGAATACCCTCAAATTTATTTGGGCTAATACAGCCAATGTCAAAATTCGAAAAAGATAGTGTGCGATATGGACAGCAGTACTTCCATATGTATATAGGTTTGACAGTGACAGGCTTGCTTATGTAGAGTCAAGAGTTCGAACTGCAGAATGGGGTAATGACTGCCAGGAAGTGGTTCTGAACAAGAAAGAAACAAATACAATATATATGGTTGTGCGGATCGGCTGACCAAAGTTAAAGCACGTTTAATGCGATACCACCACAGGTTTCTTTATGCAATAAATGCATTGTGGAGCTTATTGTGACACATATTTACCGAACTAAAAAGGCGCATCCGTTCGTCAAGGATATACGGGTGGTTGATCGTTCTTTCGTATTCTTTTGGTTTGGCAGTAAATACCACAGATTTTACACTTTATTTACATCAACTGCTGTAAAATGTACAAGTGCACGTGGGAAAACTTATTATCTTGAAAATGTACTCGCTGCCGCCTCGATAATGGCTTTGCTTCAAAACTATAATAATCGACATCTGTTGCAGCTGGTATTCTTATCCATTAATAGTACTTATAGATGATCTACTTTATTTTTTTGACTGTCGACAATTTCATCTTATAGATATGTATGTGGTTTTCCATTTTGTATTTTAAATGTTCTGAGGTAATTACATTTTAGGGGGACAAATGTACACTTCACACCGTGCGTACGCTCGTGTCTTTTGCCGTCAGACTATGTGTGCTATTATATATGTTCACAAACGGTCAGAACGATATTTAAGGTGGCGGGCGCCTGTGTTATCAGGGCTGTTTTCCCGTGGGCATATATACAAAGATCTAGTTGGTAGAGTGTGCAATTGGCAGTACCACACATACACACACACACACACGCACGCACACACACACACACACACACACACACACACATATATATATATATAATATATGAGTGTGTGTGTGTGTGTGTGTGTGTGTGTGTGTGTGTGTGTGCGTTCTCTTGGGTTTGTCTCAGGCACAACGGGGCTTAAGTTCTGGTATGCCCGGTTATATGTACGCTCTTCCACCGTATCGGAACATATTATCTATTTTATCAAAGGAAAAGACTTAAAATTTTGTCATGATTCACGTACGTTGGGGGCAACATGCGATTCAATTATGTTTCGGTTAAATAGAACATAGACAGGTTGAATTCTTGGTAAGCGAGAGAAATCAAGCTTGTCAACCCCTTACAATTCAATCAATGTTGATGTCTAATACACTTAAAGCCAAATTACTATTCTATGTTGTCCGATGACACACGTAAGTTGCGGTACTTGCCTTGCATGCGTGAGTTTCTCTTCTTAACTTATACATTAGAATCATCCAATTAAAACCTCCAGTCCTTCCTTATAAGGCATAATTAATATTAGGACCACCAATTTACATTTTTTTGTTTGATTATACTTGATAACATTATGTCGTCTATTAAAACCACATTTTTCAATTCAATAGATACACTTAATTCAAATATTTCGCCGTATTTACCAACTGGAAAATATGTCAGTAAGTAATGCCGTTTATAATGATAAAGTGTTGTTTAGATGTTCTTTATCTCACTCTGTGGCAAGTCTCCGGCCGGGTAGAGCTGGTTTCAGTGATGCCACGCATTCCCCTCTGTAGAGTCTAATGAAATAATCATTTGAACGTTTGAAACACCAAACTGTTTGCAGCAGGCAATTTCCTTCTATTTCTCTTTGTTTTCTCTATTATATTCATTCATTCATTCATTCATTCATTCATTCATT
>OZ026628.1:41837736-41909736 GCA_964020975.1 Hermodice carunculata | reverse complement strand
CTTGATAAAGACCCACCCAAAATCTTTGCTACAAGTTTTGAAGTAAATGTGGCTGGCGGTGTGGATAAGACATCTAAAATACGAGTTACCATTGCAATCTCCAGTGGTTTGCATTGTAATCAATAGGAACATATGGATTCATCAATCCAAAATAATTCAAATGGAAAAATGAGTGAAAAAAGTCAGGCATGCAGAACACCATCACTTAGTGAACAATTTTTTTTTGCCCTTCCACAAACCACATTTTCACCAAGAAATGTAATTCCCAATATTGGAGATAAGTTGAATTTAGAATTGACACACAAGAATTCATTAAAAAAGAAATAAAACACAGTACCATCTGTGAAATAAATCAAGTCCTAGGGATCACAGAGGTGTGCCCATGCAATTTCGAAGCAATGGGCAAGGAGGTTTCGGAGAAAAGTTTCAGAGATTTTAAGATTTTGGTGTAAAAAAAAGAACAAAGGAAAAAGAAAAGCTGGAGCACGACCTTTTGAACAAATCGGTAAAGATACACCAAAGGTAGATCTCACTTCAAGTTTGAAGATCTGGCCAACCGTTTCTGAAAAGTCGAAACTGTTATGTGTAAACATGGTGAATGAACGGCTTCGGACAACGGCAGAAAAAAAACTCATGGTTTTGTAAAGAAATCCCTGGGGAAAAAACTATACGAAGTCAAACCATCTATGCATAGAGATAGAAATGACATAAAGAAATATATTTATCAGAGATTTAAGTAATCAAACTGCATGAAAAAGCACCTGACAAATATTTGCATGCAGCTTGTCAACACATCATAACCTTTACTAATTTAGATACTGTTTGCCGTTTTTTACATTTGTGTTTGTATGACCAGTCACACATTTTATTTAGGGTAGCTATACGAATATGTATACACACACACACACACACACACACACACACACACACACACACACACACACACACACACACACACACACACACACACACACACACACACTCATATATATATATATATATATATATATATATATATATATATATATATATATATATATATATATATATATATAATTTCGCAAGAGTTCATTTAAGCAAATTTGGATTTAAGGAAAAAATAAGCACAATTATCCTTAAGTACCAAATATATTCAATTTCCGGAGCAATCATTTAGAAAATTTGGTTTAAGGAAACTTAAGTCATACACACAATTATTTTCTATTATGCTACAAAATTATTTCCTCAAATACAATTTGAATACCATGATATTACAATTAATATTCGTTACCTATTGTGGCAGAATTTATGACAATTAGTTGTTGCTACTGAACTGTCGTTTAGACTAAAAAGCTTGCAATTGCAGAGCATTTTGCTTATATTGTTTTTGTCTCACCATTCATTTTTTATGAATTTTTTGGCCAAAATGATAAAAATCAGTGTGAAGTTTATGGTATGGTCTGATGCATCGGTAAGGTACATGTTCCTCAGAACATATTTAATTTAATCAAATGCATTCGAGACTTGAGTGTTATTTTTAACATTTTTGATATACATGATTTATTCGGCACATTTGTCTCATGAGAAGTGTATCTTACTGTCAAAGCTGTTTATAGCATAATTATTCTTGACTTCCATCAGCCTCAAAATAAAATATCTTTAATTAAGTGAATTTGAAAGCCTTTCCTGGTTAGATGAAAACTGGGGCAACAACTTTCTCCATTGTGCAATGCATCCAAATCACACCAAGAAAAGCTTCTGACACACTGTATGCTATCCTGGCAGGTCCCAATATACAATTACTGTAGTTCTACAAAATTTCGCGCTTTTCGTGCTGCCACCTGAAGCGCAAAATTAAAATGCGCGCAAATAAGTTGCATTGTATTTCACTACATTGTCTGGCATTGGATTGCGCGAAATTAAAATGCGCGAAATTTTGTAATTTAAGAAAAGCTGACCGTGTGCGAAATTAAATAAGGGACAAAATTTCTAGAACTACAGTATCTGATTTCTAGAGGAAGTGTCAGAGTAGATGGCAGTTTACATATGGGCACGTCGAACATATAACTATATTAATTTAATAATGTTTTTTGAGGCTCCAGATGTTGTGTCAATGTTTTAACTCTCAATTGCTTCCAGGCTTGAACAGATGCAATCCCTCCCCTTAGTGGGAAAACCCATTTACATCCCTCACTCTCTACTGCACGCATGCTTAGAGAGGTGAAAGAATTCGCTTTGAGGATAGACAACAATCTGAGTCCTACATTCTTGTTATCTGGCATTACTTCCACTGTACCTTTTGTACCCACCTAAAATCTAGCTACGTCTTAGCATGTGACGAAACATTCAAATGGTACATTTCAGGAGAGCATACTTGTTTAAAAGCAACACTAACTTCACTGTAATGAAAGCATGTACATAAATTTATGTTATGTCTTTTCACAAATTTAATTAAGCAGCCCCGGGCTTGTGCAGTTGTCATATTTATGGTTAAAGTAAGGCCAGGTTTATAAATTTGCCAACATAATCTTATGAAAATTTGGGAAATTTCAATTACAGCCTTAGCTTATTAGCCATGGCCATTAAATCAATATTGTTGAATCATTACATCCGTAATCAGCCACAGTTACACAGTGTGGGTCATGCATGGTGTGGTGCAAATCACGTGGATGAGAGATATCAACACATTTTAAAGGGTCATAGTATACTTTTAAAACAGGTTCTTGAAGACGTTTTAAATTGCAACTTAGCATATCTGGAGCCTTTGTCAAATGTTTTTTACTATGGCTAGGTTTGTATGCTCAATGCAAACAGAATTACAACTATTCATTGGATATCAATAATTTTAAGATCATATCAGTAATTATTCAAACACAGTCCACAAAACTTGCTCCTTGATATCGTCTCAAACAATACTAAAATCTGATTAAGCGTGTTACCATTTACAGAAGGCAAAATATAGTGGAATCAAATAAGAAAATCCACATGTTAATGTGCAGCTGGTAACCTGTGTAGCCAGCCTGATTTCCAAGCACAGCAACACATCTCTCACATTGTCTCTACTAGATTTTTTTAAATGCAGTCTGTGGAATCTGTCCCCATTTCTCCTGAAAGTGTTTTCGCAACTATGGGCAAGTTGTGTTATTGGTACAAGTTTATGCCTCCTGATTTGTCTGTGAACAGTATCCCGCTGTTGTCTTTATGATACCAAAGGATGGTTTCATCAAATAAAGGTTTTATACAGGCTGAAACCAGCAACCTTCAAGCACTATCCAGCAAGTGAAGGTTCCTTTTGCGAACCTGTGATCTCATATTAATGGTCATTGTAAACACTGATTAATTAAAACAAATTCCCTCCCATGGTGACAACAAAGGAAAGTACTTTCTCTTCAAGATAAAATCAAAGTAACAGCAAGGACACCTGGGGCTAAATTACTCCCCTTATCAGAAAATTAGCATTAACAAACACTTAGGGATACATCTAAGATTTTACCCAACCCTGGATTTTCCATCAAATCCCGGGTTGGAGACCAGTCAATGTTTCAAGCATAAAAATTTCGTCATGTAATTAGGGCATCGATCACATGGATATGTCTAATATATTTCATACTAAAAAGGTACAATCATGCATACCAACTTACTTTGATCGTGCTGCTCCTACAATGTCATACAAATATTTGTAACCAATTGCCTGAAAGATATTGAATCACACAAAGTTGTTAAAGAATTTAATCTAAATGATTATAAAAAAGAACAAATACTCATGTCCATGTCATAATTCTCCTTACATTTCCAATCATTATGATCACATCATTACTGGAATCTTTCTATTGTACCAAATGATACACGATGTAAACTAATTTCAAAAGGGCCTAAAAACCGTGCAGAACAGGAAATTACTATGGGTAAAGTCAAGGAAATGATTATGGAACTTGCTGGAGGATATGCTAGAAAATCGACAAAGAAAGATAAGTTTGATATTTCCATATTAGATGAATTGATAATGAAATGAGGCATATCGTTACAAACAGAATAAGAAAATTAGATAAAACACCCAAAGCATCAGATCCTGATCTGACAAATCCAGACATTGTTGAATGCCTGCAAGATATGCATGATAAATATGTTTCTGCTCCTGCTGACAAACTGACTTTAACTTCATTTTTAAAGAAAAAGGCAAAGTGTAAATTATGTGACAAATATGACGGTTGTGAATTTAACACTGTAAATTACCCTTAAATGTATTGTAATATTCCATTTTGGCCACCTTATGATGTGTATGTGTCAAGGTTAATTACCATTGCTAGAGTATGTACCGATTTTAACAACTTTGGCTTCGGTCATTTGCTTCTATATCAGATACTTGTGCACTTACTCAAACATGAAATGAAATTGATAAATTTTTTATGTTTCTGGGTAAAATTCAAACTGTATTATACATATTTGAGGTGTTATATAAATAGTGTAATAAGTACATAAATCTAGCAGTGTTCGCTGACATTTTATACAATGTAGGTATGAGGCAAGATATTTCTTACAGTCGAGATGTTTTCCTTCACACTTCATTGCATATTCGTTCACTGATATATGACAACACCCTCATCAAAAAGTTGTTGGTATGTCCACCCAGAACTTCTGGATTTGCGCATTGCTTGTTTGATGACTGACTGATTAGGATCATAGATGGTTTCCTCGGACTATTGTTGCAGTTTCTCCAGCGTTGTTGAAAACTATTGTACGCTTCTATTTTTCATGACAGTCATTTTGCTGTCAATATGTCATCTTGTTATCTTTATGTAATCAATGAATAATGTATTGCTTGGTGAATATTCAAGTGCTGTTATATCTGGCGATGTTCATGTTGATGGACTTGTCCAGATTTGGACGGTTTTCAGCTTGAATTGATTGGACAGACAGATAGATATATAGGCGTTATTTATGGAGGGTATAAGCCTGGTAAGCCGACACATATTTACTCCACAGCCCTCATGCACGTGTCACGCAATCACCCATTCACACGTGTATGCAGTGTCCTATTGTGAAGGCATTTCTTACATTGGTCACTACTGAATCAGGATATTTGCAGCCCCGGCCATTACCACTGACATAATCAGGCCCAAGCAACCCAACATGTCCCACTGAGGCTTTTCGAGCAGTTAAGTGGTCAACGCATATGAAAAACCAAAGTCTCTTGGATCGGCCGGGATTTGTACCCCTCGCAGAGAAAGCAAGGGCCACAACCATTCAGCCACGGTGGCTTTTCCAAGCCGATTTTGGACTATGATATGAAACACAGTTGTCTCATACTGTTTGGACACACGGATTTGTTTCTTTTGGATTTCTGAGCAATTGGAAAAGTGAAGAAATCTCAGGAAAATCATGCACAAACAAAGTGAAGTGTAATGTATGATACTAATTTAGCAGAGACTCATTTAATGTGATTATCTATCATGTTTGAACCAGATTTTCATTTACACTGATATTGCTGTACTTCTCACGTTAGCATGTTACACTACTAATAAAGACTGAAATTCTCAAGAGTTTGTGACATATTTTGAGACTTTTTAATACACATAGACAAAGACAGGCTTCTTTGACTTTCCCTTAAGTACTTGTTTTTCCCAAATCCCAGCATTAAAAAGTTCCAATTCCGTGGAATCTTTTATTGAATCCCCAGTTACCAATGACGATTAATATTCCATTTAGCAGTAAATATTATGCTTTTCCTGATACCATGATACAAATAAGTACTTTCCCAACAAAATAACCCCTATTCCCACTCAGTGTAGGTCCCGTATAGCAAGAAGCCCATGGCAGTACAGGGCAAATTTGTGTCTTTACCTAACAGGTCACTTGATTTCTCATACGAACAGGCTGTCAAGCATTATGCGGATATAAGAGATATGTAGGAGTCTGCTGTAGCATCTAGTAATGCCTCTTAACTCCACGTATAGGCTAATAATTTTGTTGGGGAGCCATTGTTTAACATTGTGCATCCAAAGAATCACACCATACTGAACAGTTTCCGTTTAAACTGTAAAAACTAGTGTTTACAATATGCCTCAACCTGCTGTTATTTTACTCATCAGGATCTATTCCCTTTCCCCTTTCTCTAAAACTCAGTGAACTTTTTTTCTTCTCCGGCAAGGTAAGCCCTTCCGGCAAAAGTCTACCAATAAGCAATGTATCAGATCTGAAATTGGAAAAGGGAATTATGTAGGCATGGTTATCTTAGACTTACAGAAAGCATTCGACACTGTCGATCACAAGATTATATACAAGAAGCGTGAGGCAATGGGTGTGGAATCTGTTGATCAGTTCAAATCATATTTGGAAAGTCGCAAACAAGTAGTTTCAGGAGATGGTATGGAATCGCAGCCGCTAACAGTCAAATGTGGCGTTCCGTTGTTCTTGTTGTTTATTTGCTACGTAAAGGACATGCCAATCAGCGTCAGATGTAAGCTTCTACTGTATGCAGATGATAGCGCACTCATTGTAATAGGAAAATATCCATATGCAGTAGACCAAAATCTCAGCATTGACATTAATACCTGCAGCCAATGGCTGATAGATAATAAACTGTCTCTCAATTTAGGCTAGACTGAAGCAATGTTGCTGGGCTCAAAGGAAAAGTTAAAATAGGCTCAAGAATTTAAAGTAACATGTAAAGGGTCTGACATAAAGGAAACAAAAACTGTAACATATCTTGGTGCTATAATAGACAACTGCTTATCCGGACAGTCCATGGTCAACAACATCATAAAAAAAAAAAAAAAACAAACAACCAAACAAAAACACCCAACAATGCAAGATTGAAATTTTCATGCAGAAATCCATCTTCGCTAAACCAAAAAACTCGAAAAACATTATCTACAGCAATAATCCAGTGTCATTTAGATTATTCTTGTTCTTCTCGGTATTCTGAACTCTCCCAAACTCTCAAGAAAAAGATACAAATCATTCAAAATAAAATGGCAAGGTTCGTTTTGAACAAGGACTCTCGGGATCACATTGGTCAGATGGAGTTGGACATCATGGGTACACTAAATGTCCCTGACCGAGTGAAACAGCTGAAGATGAATCACGTTTTTAAAATTTTTAATGAATCCGCTGCAGCTTATGTGCATTTAAATTTCAAAAGATTGGACGGACAACACGGTTTTAACTCATGAAAGCAAAATTGCAACTTTTTTACACCAAGAGTGTCTGGTTCCACCCACGATTCTTTCTCCTTTACAGCCACACAGAAGTGGAACAGTATACCTGCGCAAATTAAAACCGTCAGTAACTTAATTGTTTTTAAAAAGGAAGTAAAAGCATACATGTCAAATAGAGCAAAACAGGTTTAGCAGGTAAAATCTGATTTTAGTTTATCGTTTATTTCGTTTTATCATACAGTCATCATGTAAGATATTATAATAAGCATATCTTAAATCTATTTTTAATTTTTTTTATATTTTAGTTCTTTAATCAGCACTTTTTTTTTACCCTGAATCCCAATGGAAATAAGCCGAGTAATCAGCTTTCCTGGGTTATCCTGGTGCTAGTCATTTTTATTATTACCATACACTCCATCATGTCATCGATTCATGTATTTATTACCTCCTTAGCCCAGAACTTGTGTGGTGTACAGCAATCAGTATATTTTTATATCTTTTAGTTGATTACTATTTATTATTATTTGTGACTGTGATACTATTTTAATTTGCTGTACCAATATTTGATACTTGATATCTGGCATTATAATGTGATTTATTTATTTATATCATGTTTGCTGTATAATTTGCCTTATCATTATTTATCATTTCATTTCTGTATTTATCATACATTATGTATGACTTGCACCGAAAAAAATCAATCAATCAATCAATCAATCAATCAATCAATCAATCAATCAATCAATCAATCAATCAATCAATCAATCAATCAATCAATGGGGCCAGAGTGCAAGGTTCCAAATGTTCAAACATGCGGACTTTCATCTACACAAAGAAAAAAAAATCCCCCAACAAATGTAATATAAAAGTAAAAACGACGGAAGATTATCCAATTTCACTCCAAATTATTAACTTTGAAAATAAAGATTGCGGTAAAAGTAAAGAGTTTACATCAATAGGACTAAAGGACCTTTATCGTATTATTTGATTTAGCTGCAGTGATGTGAGCAACGTCAACATAATTACATCAATGTTGCTGGTAATTATGTTAAAGGAATTATGATACATCTATCAACATGCTGAGCAAGCACAAATAAATATTGTCAAATTCTAAACCTAAAAGGTGATGGAACAAGTATTTTTGATCATCAAGTACAGTGAAAGATTTTACAAAGCATGTGGAATTATCACATGTTACAAGTTGCCCAATCACCCTGATTTTAATTTCAATACCATTACCTAAAACTTGGCTGTCCTTTTTCCATGTAAAGATAAATATATGAAGTCACATATGAAAAAAAAAATTACTGTAGAAGTCAAACAGATTTCTCATATTTATGAACCCAGGCACAAGTGGAATGTCTCACGCAACACAGATTAAGCATGGAATTTCGGGATGGGCAACTACACATTGCATTAATTATTGGGGCAAGGTTGACATTAGATATCCGAGCGGAAAGGCGATGCCATATGATGTAAACCATGCCTCAAAAATATATTACCAGATAGTCAGCAAATCATGTGGTTCGTTTATTTTCCTGCTGCACGCGTTTATCGGGAAATGGGGGTCCTGGATTCTATACGTAACATTATCCTAGATAATGGACATCCAAGAACACCGTTACTCAAGGTATTATGGCGGCAAAAGATACGAGTGCCTGCTCCTTCTTGGCTAGGATGGGCCTCTCAGCATGCAAGGTTGCTGAACGTGCAACTTTTATACCACATTTGACTACCGTTTTATTTAGCTGAACGCGTACTTGGCTATATTATATGCACATTTTAGGCTAGGATTCTTTACGTAAATCTGTCCTATAGTTCGTATGAGGAAACCGTAGTACTTACATTAATATCGTGTTAATTATTCATGTGTTTAGTTCATGCATTTAGGAGGAAATTCTTCAACAATGAGGTAATAATTTGTTTCAAGGAATGAAAATATATGCTATGTCGTCAAAATGATAGGATTGATAATCACACGAGACCACTGTTTTCATTTGCTGTCTGTTGCGATTTATAGGACGATGGATTTGATCTTACTGGTGGATGTCATCTCCATATTCAGTTTTGCCTTTCATATTTACCCAGTTAAGAGCGTGGGTAAGTTTAGTAAATTCACTAAAAAGGTATTAATCTGCCCTTCACTTGTGATCTATGTGATAACAGACGATGGGGTACATGCATTCGTTTGAATGTAATAGTTAAAGTCATGATGTGAGTACGACAACAAAATATTTAAGAAAGTTTGATGTGTTGCGATGAGAACAGTTTGATGATGACTGCGACGAACGACGACGATGATGATGATAATAATGATCATGATGATGATCAACGTTGTTTCCAGCCTTGTCCAAATTGGCAAGACTAACCCTTTCCAGTGGGTGCACCAATAGAATGTGTGTTAATTCTATGATTCTTCCAACATATTTACAAGGAATTGCGTAACACAAGTACAACTTTGCCATGCAGGCACATGTGATTTTGTCAGCATGGGGCTGAACATTATTATATATGGCGTCATTATATTTATAGCGTTCTTGGTTTGTACACATAAAAAATCGTCAATTAATATCAAATATTTAATTTTTTTACAACCCCCCAAACCTCTACAGAACCAAAAGAAGGACAAGTATATTACATAGCGTGCATATCCTATGTAAAAACACATCCACCACCTGTATCTTTCTTGAATAGTCAATGCACTGATAGGCCTATTAAATTCTCTATGTAGTATACTCTAGAGAATATAAAATTAAACAGTTCCATTGTTATAACATGTGGTGACGTGTATATAAACTGTGGCATGTACAATACATACTTTGTGAGTTGCGTACATGGCTTTACAAGGTGCGGCTGTGACCCAGTAGAGTATAAAAGAAATCGTTTGCCTGGAACGGAGTTAGGTTTAAGAATTGACTGGGGAGTATGCTGGGTATTGGAGTGAATATGGGGTTCAAAGAA
The DNA here is from genome assembly GCA_964020975.1 of Hermodice carunculata. Taxonomy (NCBI): domain Eukaryota; kingdom Metazoa; phylum Annelida; class Polychaeta; order Eunicida; family Amphinomidae; genus Hermodice; species Hermodice carunculata. The sequence goes on along the minus strand of OZ026628.1, from coordinate 41,899,639 downwards.
CCTGCCGGCAGAATAGGAGGAGTTCATATGTGTTAGGGTGGATATCACGAGCAACAGACGTTCTATTTATGTGTATTACGAGAAGGGAAAAATTATTGCAATCCTTCAAACTGGTATGTCAGTACGTGAAGTGACCCGCAGGCTGTAAGATCCATCAGCAACAATACAGAAATGATGTGAACGTTTTCAGATGACACCGGAAATGCCAAGTAAAAGCAGGACCAGACAGACATAACTCTTCCTACCTTGTACAGTCTGCAGAAAAAAGCCTTACCAGTTTTTACTGTATGTTACACAACATGCAGGATATTCTGCCCTAAAACAAATTCACATAAAATGAATGAATTGACCACAACAAATTAGGAGGTTCTTATGGCCTGCAAACACGTCTTTGCTCAGGCACAAAATATGAAAATGAACGTGTGCTCGAACTATTAGGCTAATACAGGGAGGAATGATGCAGCAATACCCAGCTGATATGGCTGGCATTTCACAGTACCATTAGTCGCATCGTGACAAGGTACAGATGGCTGGGTACTTTCAAAGAACAGCCTAGGACTGCATGTCTCAGATTTTCAGCGCCTGGCCGAGACCTCTACATCAGAACCACTGTGCCAACAAGCAGATTTGCAACAGCACCAAGTGTTTGGAGGCAGCTTCAAGAAATCTCAAACCTCACAATATTGGGTCACACCATCTGCAACTGACTTCATTGTGGGAGTATACAGACCCTTCAGCGCCCATAGTGACAGCCTTGTCTCAAGGAGGCCAGACTTTACTGGAGTCGAATCCAGTGTCGATGAAAATGTAATGCTTGGCAACATGTTCTCTTTAGAGATGAATTCATGTTCCTGTTGCATGCCACGGGCAGAAAATAGCATGTTTGGTGGCACTGAGGAGAGCATGTTGCCCAGAATACAGTACCGGAGATTGTGACTTTTGATGCTGGGGAGTGATGGCCTAGCGAGGCTTATGTCTTGTCGGGAAAAAACGACTCTGTGCAAATTGACAGGACTCTCACAGGGCAGTGCCAGATTTATAGGCTTGGAGGGGACTGATCCCTTGGTAAGAGAGCGTTTAACAAGCATGGTCAAATTCCCTCTGAAATAGGAGGGGGTGGCTCGTCTGAAATACAATTTAAAGTACCTTACATACTCATGTTACCGCTATTACTAGCAAGTGGACAGTAAGGGCGAGCTATTTATGTAGATTTGGGCAGGATTAATTAAACAAATAGGGTGTGACCATGACTTCTGTTACATATTTATGGGCCAAAACAGCATGGACATACAGCTTCATGGATTACACCGAAAATGAAAATGGGCATTATTTCCACTTGGTTCGTTTATGATAAATTAATATCCAGTATAAAGGCTTAAACCCACCAAAAGCTCAGAAAGATAAATACATTTTGACGTGTTTCGGTGATACCTATTTGTAGGTGGTATTTTACGGTTTAATCTCAATGTTTCTAAACTTTATATAACTACGCTGTTGTATTCAAACTTGCCAGCGGGTTCTGTAGATTAGTTGCAAGATTAGAATGGACTATTTTTTATTAATGCAGTAAGTTATGACCTTTTAATTATAATGAAGGGAAACTTTTGAAGTGCCATCATGTTGGTTCATGACGTTACATATATTCTTAGTGCCTACTGCTAACTTATCCCAAGGCACTGAAACGTGTGGTCTCGATTGCTGATGCTGCTGTGTATCTATATATAGAGCTTTGGGGCAAAAGATTGCATGGATATTGTGACAATCATTAACTGTATTCCCTATTTTTAGCAGACCATCTGGCCTGCCTCTTTAGACACGGATATGGGAAAGACACAAATAGATGGTTGTGCTCTTAACAAACTTGAAGAGATTGTTTACTGGAGGAGCAATGATTTATTGGAATCTAATATAAAAATAGTTCCTCTATCAATTCACTCCTTCTGTACATTTACTTTGTTTTCCCAGTAAGAAGCCATATAAGCATCAGGATGTGTTCTTCTCCATATGATAATACTTTATTTCTATGGTAAGAAGTTTGTCATGCATAATAACATCAATATATCTATTATTTGTTTTAATTATTATACCTGGTTGCATGTTTGTAAAATTATATATAATATATTATTATGTATTGCCATCTTCAAAACAAAATAAAAATGTCTAGGATAACTGTCTTGTAATGAGTTTTTACCTCAGCCAATTTGTCAGTCAGCTGAGCTTATGCTGAAGTGATTGCATGGGTCTGCATCCATTGCTATCGTCCGTTCACCATCCGTCGTGTCGTCCATCTAAATTTCATATTTGTCAATTTCCGGAACCACTTAGAACATTGTAGGTATACGCCTCTGGTGGATCTTTGTTCACATAGTCATGTTCCAATGCGTTGTGGACTTGTATAGATTTTTGTTCAATGCATTTAACTATCTTCAAAATCTTATCCACGCCCTCTCACCTAGTTGCTTTAAGTTGTATTATGGCACTTTTTTAAAACTGTTCTAAATTATTTTTGAGCTAAGAGTCCGCTTAATTTTGCGAACAAGATAGAGATATTTTGGGTACATTTTAATTTATGTGATTTTAGTTTTCGAAAAAATGCTCGCTTATTTTTTTTCCTGCTTTCATGCATAGATTATAAGTGTTTACTACAACGTCCGCACTTATACTTTGAGTATCAACAGCCTTGCGTCAAATGACTGCCAGATACCAAAACTCCTCCTCGCCCGTTTTTTGCAGAAATCGAAGCAATAAGGAGTTAAAAACTGTTCTGAACTTATCACTAGATGTCAGGTATGTGCATCAATGGCTCAGATGCCATTTATTTGTGAATTCATTTGCGTTTCAACAATATCCGCGAGGTATGCTGCAGCATGGTACCTGATATGATTTCGGGCCACAGACTCTATCGACTAAATAAATCTTGAAGTCACTCACGTTGGTTTATCAAACCATTCATGGAAATGTATTTTCTGTTGTTTTACTATAAGGGCACTGCTAAGTGTGGCCACGACACGTGCATCGTAATAGCATTGGATAGAAACTGCGTTTGCAGGTCGGGCGCCAAAGGAAATGTGGAATCTCATAATGAACCCACGTGCATGTAATAGACCAGTGTCATTGAGTATTGTCACGGTTACTCCTTTGGTCAAGACGGACAGCAGTCCCTTATTTTTACCATTAAATACAGTCAATCGAAGTGCTGCTTTAATATGATTTGGTCTCAAAGCAAATACACAATCTTTTTGAGGATGTTTTTCGATATATTTGTTTTTTGTTTAATAAATTTGCTTTTAGGAACACAGACTTCCGCTTGTATCATCGCTCGCCATGGTAAAAATGCGATTTCGTTCCAAATCATGCGGGAATCTGAACCAAGTTGAAATATTTCAATATCGTCTCGGACCACATGGAAATTAATATCATACTACTTTTAGAGTTTCTTCAGTATAAAGAATGAATGTTACGAAAATATGATATCTGATATCTTGCCAAAATGTCTGTCTTTTTGTTTTCTTCTTTATTTGCACAGCCAAGACGCTAATTATAGTACTAACATGCTTTTCACTGCGAAAGGTCAAAATGGGAAGAATGTAAATTAAAAAAAACAAAACAAAGAAACAAAGAAACAAAAAAAAACAAAAAAACAAAAAAACCTTTCATTTGTTCCCACTACACATATACGTAAATACGTAAATTATGAACATATTGATGTAAGTGGTGATGTGTGTGTGGGCGGGGTCTCATGCGCCCATTTAACCGGAGAAAAAACATCATGTGGGATTCGTGTGGTGGCTCAATCATATTCAAATTCTCACATGGTACTTAACCATGTTGTAATATTCCAACTTAGTTCAAATTCCGACATTGTCCAGGACATTTAGATGACACTGACTGCCAGCATCAACGTCAAGACTCGGAACCGACTCCGTTACAGACAGTTATGATGAACAAAAGCGTTGACTTCTGTTTGATAGCTTCATTACACAAGTAACTGACCACTTTTTTCCATTATAACTCTCAAGATTTATGCCAAGAGTTTAGACACAGGATCCCTGACTGTGGAATATTTCATTTCCGATCAGTTTAATTTAGTGACTATCATTTTGATAATTCTGGACATCGTTTTTTTTGGGGGGGGGGGGTGGAGGTGGGTAGTGGGTTAAAAGGGATTGATGTGTGGATGGGATGGGGTCTAATGGTGCTTTTGATCCCTTTTGAAAGGTCACACTGGCGTATTAGATTAAATCTTGGAAATAATGGATTCTAGGCCCAAGGAGTACCAAGGACTTGGGGTCTTTGAGCCACCTTGGACTCGATGACCCCGAAATCCTGGTTTCCGATTGGTCCAAAATGATCACGTGACCAGTCTCTGTGCGCCAATGTTTCTGTTTCTTGATTTGCCGAGAGTGGTCACGTTACCATAGAGCAAGAAAAGGAGATATTTCGAAAAACGAAAAAGCTGCCTTTGCCTGCGATTGGATCTACTTTGCCATTTTTTTTTGGGGGGGAGGGGGTTAATGCAAGTTTTTTGCAGCCCTAGTAAGTGCTGGACTTTGCGCTAGTTTCGAAATAAAGGCTTCGCAGCTTAGCTCCCAGTGTGCCAGATGGGGCCCCTGAAGGGCTTTTTTCTTCTATTATTGACATTTATGTATATAATGCTACTGACTCCAGAAGTGTGTGGGTGCACATTTTGTTATAACAAACAGAGATGACGGTCGTTATCAAAGGTGACATTGATATTATTTGGAAGGTCTCGACAGAATATTAGTGAGTGCATCCATGGTCAACAGAGTCACAGTCCTCTTGTTTTACAATAATATGAAAGAGCTATAACACCTTATTTTGTGGTTTACATTTTGAAGGAGAACTTCAAGTTGTGAATGTAGTGGAAAACAAAACAATTCAATTATCCTGTAATGTCCCTGGACGCAATATCACAAGAGATCAGGACATTTTCTGGTTTCGAGAGGAGAATCCGTGCAAGCGACACCAGTCGAAAATGGCCCTTGTCGGTACCTATTCCTTTCGTGACGGAACCTCAACTATACGGGAGTGCTGGGCAAATAGATACTTCATTGAGCATGAGACCAGTTCTCTCGTCATAACAAGTGCTAGGTTAACGGATGGGGACAAGCACATATGCAGCGTTACAACGCATGGCCAGGCATATGAACAACGCTTTGAGTTGCACATAATCGGTAAGTTGTTATGTATTTATGTATGTATGTATGTATGTATGTATGTATGTATGTATGTATGTATGTATGCATGTATGTACTTTTTTCTTTATTTCTTTCGGTTTGAGTCAATAAGATTTATCAAGAATAAATTCAAAACATACTTATGTTGATAATATATGCGTCATCGTGCAACTCAATCTGCAGTACAATACACATCTCAATCTTGAACAACTCTGCTCAACTCAAGAAAATGCAAACATCTATGTGATGTATTAAGAACAGTACCTGGGCCCACGGTAAAGCATTTGTCACAAAGTAGAAAGTTATGAACTGTTCACAATTTTTTCAGATTTGTGATGGTTACGACAGCACCGTTATGCATTGGCAGTGAAATTTTCTTGGTTTATCCTTGAAGCCTATTGGCTCGGCATGTCGCGAAGATATTGTTATACTCAACACTTTATCATATAAGCCTAACATTTATTCAATTCAATCATTAACTCTGGACTAAACCATTTTGGGCATCACCATGACAGCGTTTCAACACACATTAACACACACTTATGGTGGTGTACCAGAGTGGCTGCTATTTTCTTCCTCAGTATTTCATGTGCTTGCAAACCTGATGACGCTAGCATTTCCATCAACTCTGAACAAATAACTTACAGTCTTCGCACGAATCGGCCATTCCATGTTCACTGATATACATGCCATTGGAGGACCTTGAATGTTTCTTTGATACCAAAAAAATTCAACGTCTTTGAGAGCATAGGTCTACAGCGCAAAAGTTTGTGGGGGCAATCTGCATTGTGGAATATAAATTTTACATTATACATTTTACCATTGAAAATACCATACTATTATTGTCACATTCCTAGATTCATTTTATTACTGTAATGTTGCCATGCCATGTGTTGATGACGTGAATAGCACTGTACCAGCACAACAGGAAAAATGAATGTTGTTCTTGTTAAACATGTCAGACACTAAGCAATTTTTATATTTTATAGTGCCACCAACTGAACGCAATCCAATATTATCGATCCCAGACTTTGTTCTGGAAGGTCACCCCGAAGCGTTATCGTGTTACACCAACAGGGTGAAGCCGACAAACTATCTTCGTTTCCGTTGGACGTTACAGAATGGTGGCATCTTAGAGGAAACCGAAGAAAGGGAAACCCGGAATGATGACGGTACATATACTGTGAGAAGTATCCTGATGTATAATGCTTCTAGAGATGACAACAATAAGACTATAATATGCAGATGCGTTTGGAGGGAAAACAGAAGCTTAGAATCCGGTAAACTTCTCGTGGTACATTGTAAGTGGTCCTTGTCATATGTATGAACGGATTTTTAAATCGTTGTATTGAAATAAGAAATCCTGATATTGATTCGTGATGTATAATGTCGAAACGTTGTGAATATAAAATCAAACTGTAAATATGAAGCATACATATACACAATTAAAATTATATTTGGATTGATTTTATTTACACGATATCTTAATCAATAATTGATGCAATAATAGCTCATTTACTTATGCATGGTCACACCATAGCATATGAAGTACATGATACTTGAGTCTTGCAGTCCAGAACCACTTTCTGGTTGTTAGTACCCTACTCCGTAGTCCAAATTATAGACTCTCCTTTAGCGTATCTGTCACTGTCCAACCTACAAAAATGTAAAAACACTATTGTACATACTGTCAACGTTCCTTTGTAGTAATTTACACAGGCTGCATTAGCCCAAATTTTGTAAAGGGTCTACAGCTGGTAACTACTCAGAACAAGTTCCGGAGCCTGTGCCCGTACACGTAATGGCTCCTTTTCTTAGATAAATATTCAGCAAACACAACCTACATAATAATGAATATATATCAACGTGGCAAATGGTAAATTAGCTAAGAAGAGAAGCTTTGCCTATAAATACAGAGCTTCAACATGAATTATAAATACCTATCAAACCAAACATAATTGCTTAATTTTTATAGAAAAGTTCATATAAGATTAATTGGGCTTAGCCTAGAACTAGAATGTACCCTTTCTGGCTGGATAGCTTACTTTACTTCAACCACCTAAAAGTGTAAAACTGAAGTAGAAGCAAAACGGGGCATTATATTCAGCTCCAGTGGTTATAAGATAAACACTTACAGCCAGACACCTGTACAAACCTAGAGAATTCCTAACAAGTACTGTAACAGTGGACATCGTGTACCATAAAGGTAAAACAAGCCCCTTGATGACACTTACTCCTTACTATGAAAGTCTCCGAAAAATTTAGTTCTATGTTGTTGTCACCTCTGAGTTAATGTTTCAAAAGAATGAATAAAGTTTGTGATAATTGAGTAAACACTGCCAATTTCAAGCCAACTGCTATGTAATATTAATGTTAAAGACATACCCAAGAAGGATATGAAGTCGAGAAATACATATTAGGAGTATTCCTACACAAACTATCTAGAGTAAAGTAAGGCATCAATGCTGCAAAACGTATTTATTAGCAGTCGTCATTTTGACCTGACTCTAATTTTGAGCACAGGTTTCAGCATTTATAAAACGATTTTTCCGTTTAGTCTGAAAATGAAGGAATCAAAGCAAGCCTATGCAGGGAATCGTGCTTTAGATTTTAAACATTTTTTTCTGAGCAGCAAATCTCCATTTTTGAAAGAAAAAATTTGCTTTGATTCGAATACTCTGTGAAGGAATGTCTTGTTTGTGAACAAATATAAAGGATAGTCCTTTCTACGTCCTATCAGATTATATATATATATATATATATATATATATATATATATATATATATATATATATCTATCTTGGGTGGTTTATGGGCAATTATAGACTGCCACAAAAAATATACAATGGAATAGGTCCTACAGCCAGTTTGTGGGTCATGCCCATTGTCTGCGGGTAAATTATAATCCTCAAACCGGACCGTGGGCACAACAGTATATACCAAGTATACCTTACCACAATTTCTGGGCATTTATAGCTTCCCATAATATCTGGGCAGGTTTGCTGATTTGTACGTTTCTGAAACCCCCTAGGTAGCGCATTGAATTTAAGGCAAACATGGTTCATGGGCATTTTTCTACTGGCGATAAACCGAACAACTGCCCACAAGACCGTCTGAGGATTACAATTCTGCCCATAAACCACCCAGGACATAACTATAACTGTAACTATATATATATATAATTTGACGGGAGCTTAGAGAGCATAGGAGACCACAAGCATGTGGAACGCATAATATAGAAAACGAAATTCATACGCATTGTAGGCCCTACCACGATACTTATGAAGCTGATCTTTTAGGGGCCACTTTTCTCCCTTGTATTATCCATGGCAAGTAGTATAGTTTTTTACATTGACAAATTGATAAATTGTGTTAGATCAAATACAAAAAACAGCTATTTAAATACTGGTTAAAATGTGGCTCAATTGAAATACGAGATAGCATATTGATTTCCTCTAAAAATATCTGACTTTTTAAACAACGAATTTTCACAAAGCCCTTAGTTTTGGATGAGCAACACGTTTTTCCCTTATGGATTCAGGACAGGTACCCGCATATAGGTTTTTTTTTTTTTAATTGGCCAAGAATTTTGTTTGTCATGCTCAGTCCGTGTACATGTGCATTTACACTGAGCATGTTAAGGTCCAGTTCCCACCTTTGGGCTAAATGATACCTTTTTGTACGAATAAGATATTCAGAAAAGTTTGGGGTTTTTTTGAGGGGAGACGAGTTTTTGGCCTTTTTGGAGCAATTTTTATCAGCATATTTCACTAAAGAAAATAAAATATGAGAGAGAGAGAGAGAGAGAGAGAGAGAGAGAGAGAGAGAGAGAGAGAGAGAGAGAGGGGAGGGGAGGGGAGGGAGGGAGGGAGGGAGGGAGGGGGAGAGAGAGAGAGAGAGAGAGAGAGAGAGAGAGAGAGAGAGAGAGAGAGAGAGAGAGAGAGAGACCCGTTTTTCCCCAGTAAAAGGAGCTGTCTTGGCTTTCGGCCATATTGAAGATCTAACTCCATATATGTGCATGCAGATTCTTCTGTGTTTTACAGATGCCCCGAGTGTGAACGTCAGTGCCCGTCCAAACCCAGTGGTCTTTGGAAAAAACATCAGCGTCTCATGTTTTGCGCGCAATGGAAACCCTGACAGATACATATATACTTGGTCTGTTGGAGGACCAGGACAACCTGTTATTCTCCATCAAAAAGGACATGTAATAATTGTCTCTTTACGTAGAAACTTAACAGCCCAGGTGGAATGTCGTGCTGCTAATAATGCTGGCACTGGCTTTGGGCAGCTTATCATTTTCACAATGCGTAAGTACATACACAAACGATTTCGCGAGCAACGTTGCAGTTATATATATATATATATATATATATATATTATATATATATATATATATATATATATATATATATATATATATATATATATATATGCTTGTTTGTGTGTGTGTGTGTGTGTGTGTGTGTGTACGTGAAGCTGCCTTTTATGTTGCCCACTAAGTATTCATTGGAAGATGCCCCAATTGTCACATTTTACCCTACACTTCCCGAAACGAACAGCAAGGTGTACTACCATGAACGGGGGAGGCTGCGAATTTTCTCAAGAAGAAACCAAAGTACGTCGGTTTCACTTTGTTGACAACAGCCAGACAGTGCCAGACAGCCTTACAGAAAATGAAAAAGACACCTCAAGATTAAAGGCAATACGGCACCCGGGTCAAAAGTGGTCCACTTTGGACGTTAATGGTGGAGCCTAGATATCAGCTCCCTACATCAAGCAATAGTGAAATAGTAGTGACGTCAGTTAACGTTACGCTACTTTTAGCATTAGCTTGTTCTGGTCACCAGCCAAATGTAACCACGTGTGTGTGGAACCGTTCACTGCTTCAGCTCGTGCCACAATGATAACAGTGTCCACACCTTTTGGAAGCAGTATCTGCATTATGTTGCTTTAAAACCGGAGTTGGGGGAGGAGGGTCTGGTATGAGATAACCATCTGTTGCAGTGCTTCAGAAGGGGCAGCCTTCTGTGTCAAGACCCCGATGTTAGCCATGGCCCGGGCAACATCAACTATGGATGACTGACAGGCTTACCAAAACGCACATTTGTTTCATATTTCTCATCCCTCGAAAACAACAGCTGTTCAGTTTGAATATAAAGTAATGATTGAAAATTATAGCCCTGATCCATGATTAGCTGTGAAAGCAACTACAAGGCTCTTGAAGAAAATGAACAGAGTTTAGGAGGATATGCCATAAAACTGGACACAGGAAATTTGGCAAGGTTATATTTTTATTGGCGAGTATGGACCAACTGAGAGGCTGCTGCAAAAATGTTGGTGCATTTATATTGCAGATGGTAAAAGATACCTGCGTAGTTCTACCACAGAACTACTACTTGTGCCACATGTGGCTGTGTTTTTGACAATACGACCTCTGTAGACTTTATCAGCATAGGAGGGGGACAAGGCCCGCCTTCTGTATGTGGGTAGGAACTTTTCTGCTAACAAGTGGACACACCATGCCATAGTCCCTTTAAATAATAAACTTTGCGATGGCGATGCTTGCCAGCTCCTGTGGCCGCCTTCGAATCCCCCCCTTTTCCAAAATGGCCCAATATCAAATAAGATATCTCTGCCCCCCCCCCCAATGAATATGAGTCAAAAAGCCATGTTACAGGTGGTAACGTTATTAAAAAAAATAAGACTGTAATGTTATACGATATTACGCTGATATTCTGCAAAGCCCTCACCAGGCAAGTGACGTTAGTGAGGCCTACAAATGGCGTGTTTCCTGTTGCTGATAAACAAAAAAAGTAGGGTGGGTAGGTAGGTAGAGATTTTTTTGTTGACTGTGAATCCCTTAATCACAATGTGATTTGATGTACGTGAGTTATCCGACATCACTATTCTACTCCAAAAATTATTTCGTGCTTTTCTCATAAATTCTTGAAAACTATAAACAAAAAAATTATGATTGACAAACATTCCACTGGCACATATTCTACTCCAAAAATTATTTCGTGCATTTCTCATAAATTCTTGAAAACTATAAACAAAAGGTATGATTGACAAACATTCCACTGGCACTACATCTTTTTGATAATCCGAACGATACTTAAAAGAAGCAATTGAGTTTCAGTCTATTTGAATATATTGTATTTTGTATTGGTTAATTGATTTAAAATATATTGGTGTAAGGCACCCATGTATTTTAATTGAATAACAACAATAGACTTTCACATTTCAAATATAGTAAAGAATGGCTTCAAATGGTCTTTATCTGGCATCCTTTCCTCCTTGGATGAAGTAGGATGGGGAACGACAGTGAGACACGAAAAGATACAGGAAGTGCATGTCAAACTGGCAGTCTGTCAGAGTAAATGAAGAAATATGGATATTTTATGTTCGGAAAGAGCGGGACTCGAACCTACAACCTTTGGCACCAGTCGCCTAGCTCAAATGGGAAAAGCACATACCCACTTGACCAAATCCCCATTCTTAAAAAGAATGGTTCCATGGAGGTAGTTTTGTGCGAGTGCCATATCAACATGATTATGCACTATATTTACTGAGTCGGCATTTATTTCCAGAATCGGGAACTTAAATCCACTAGCATTAAGGAAATGCCGAAAATGTATATTTTATGTTCGGAACAAATGGGACTCGAACCTACAACCTTTGGCACCAGTCGCCTAGCTGAATTTTTTTTTTTTTACAAATTCATTGTGATATCTAAAGCCGGCAGTGCTGTGATCCAGCCCTGAATTTCACGATCTATAGAGTATGACCCCAAGCATTCTAATTTATAGACATGTACTTTTTATTTCAATTCCTTTAAATTGGTTTGGTATGCTACATCCCACAGGGGGCTCCATGCCACGCGGGAAATATTGATTGGCTCCCGCTTTGCAGTGGGCAAATCGGGGTCCCATTTCGGTTGCGCTGAAATTGTGATCATGTCAACATTCTATTGGTCCCAAAACAGTTCATTTTTTCCACGTTACAAAGCAAAACATATTATTTACATTGTCGTTCAACAAATCCTAACTGATAATACATCAAGGCGCCTTAAACCTTCTGGTAAAAGTATCGATGAACATCACGCAAGGTTGACCTTGAGTGCTTCACACAGGCACAAGAACACATGTGCGGCAGGTATCTGTGGTTCCCCAGAATACGCGAGATTCCTTCTAGAACTTTGGTCTTTATTCCTTATCCACTCAAATGAAAGAGTTTGATACAGCAGACAAAAGGGGAAAGTGGATTTTTTTTAAAATCAAAATTTAAAATATGTCCAAAGTTCCTAATATGGGAATATGTATAAATATAATTCTACTTTTACTTTTTTATTTTTCCTGCTTTTACCAAACTTTCTTTTCTTTTTCTGCTCGGCTTTATTTTAAAAATTTCCAATCTGTAATCTAGCCGAAGTTTTTATTATGATATTATTTTCATTTCTTCTTTTTTGTTGTTTTCATTAATACCCGAATCTTTTGTTCTTATATTTTGTGACTTAAAATATGTTTGTCTTCAAAACACAGACATTCTTTTTCTTTCGTTAAAGTATTGTTTTTAGAAGATTTCGAAGAAAAAATAATTATTCTGTTTTTGGAATACATTAGGTCTTCTCTTTAACATTTCTTCGCACAATTAACACACAAGTTTGGATTTGTGTCTGGGTATATGTCTATCAAAACACAACTCTTTTTATTTCTACCAAAGCATGGTTAATTCAATCAAACGTCATGTTTATATGTACTATTTAAATCTTTTAACAACATCAGATATTCCTTGAGTGTCTTCCTCATAAAGACTGTAAATAAAGAACTTCTTTATGATGCCTTGAGAAATTTTACTGACATTTCTCAAGCGTCATATTGCTACTATCATAAAGGTTAACATAATGTCTAATTATAATATTATTTCAGTAGTCTTTGAATGACAGAAACCTCGCCAAGTTATGTTCTCTCTCTCTCTCTCTCTCTCTCTCTCTCTCTCTCTCTCTCTCTCTCTCTCTCTCTCCGAATTGCTTCATCAGCGACAATTTCACATCCCCATCATGTCATTCTCATGAAAAAACATCTGTTGTAGCTTTCGCTGAAAAATCTGCAACTCATTTCACGTGTGTGGTTATAAGTTTTATACCAATTAAATGAAGAAGCATTCTAGATATTCATTAAATCATTAAAATCAAATTGTCTCAAAATTTTGATCATGAATTTTTACTCGTTACATTCCGGTATTCCCCTAATGCTGGTGGACTTAAGTCCCCGATTCTGGAACACTGCTGTACATAGCACTTTGTATTGGCAATATGCAGTCAACTATGTTGATCGTGGAATCCACGCATATTTATTCCACTGAACTATCCTTTTTAAGAATGGGAATATGGCCAGGTGGATATGCGTTTTTAATTTTCGACCAGTTGATAGGGGTCGAAGGTTGCTGGTGCGAGACTCGGCCGTTCCGTAGTCAAAACATTAAAAAATGATGATTGATTTGAGAAAAAACAGTCTGTTAAAAGAAAGGGCTGCCACACCACTTCATTAAAAAAAAAAAAAAAAAAAAAAAAAAAAATTCATGTGCATAAAACTAGTTAGCTAGCAGCAGGTACTCTAACTAACCCATGACCCCCTAACTATAACAAAGTAAGTTTAATGAATGTTTGCATCTTAAATCTGCAGATCATCCACGTGCTTTGATCAAGCGTTATCCGGATATTCTTGTTCAAGGCCAAAATATGAAATTACACTGCAAAACAATTGCTCAGTACCAGGACAAGTATTCATTCCGGTGGATGTTTCAACATGGAAAGACTCAGGTGTTTCTTGGAAATACCAGCGTATTTACGCAGGAGAAGATAACTACCTCTATGTCAGGAAATTACACATGTTTCGTGGAAAATGCTATAGGAATAACAAGAATATCTACAACAGTAGATATACTGTGTGAGTACAGCTTAATATGAGAAATGGTTGCAATTTATACCAACAGATATATTTCCCTTTTCTTTCTTATTGATATAAATCAGAAAGAAGACATGTCAGATGAATCGACGACTCAAATCATTCCCAGTTGTGCACGTGTATTACCTCTATGTATTATGCCGGTAATGATGCTAAATGCAGCGTAAATACAGACAGTGCAGCAATAGAGCGGACTCGGTTTCAAGACCTCGCAAGCAGTTCAACGCTTCCTCGTCAAGCAAGGTCTTCTTCACCAGTGAAACTTGATTTGCACTCAAGCACTCAGCTCCCTTCGAGACATACCTTGCTCTGAAATTTACCTGGCGGAACCAGAGCCGCACGACAGTATTTAACACTGGTACCCTATCAAAAAAAAAAAAAAAAAAAAAAAAAAGTAAGTGTACACCTCGAGGCAGGACGACCATCAGAGCCATGACAGGGTTCAAAATTTTTAAATTTAACAAATATAGAGTGATAATTATTAAAGACAGGCAAATGCTATGCTTACAAGCAATAGCAAAATACGAGTATTTAAAACAGAAGCAACATAAACAATTTTTCCACAAAGAGAAAATATCCATATTTTGCTATCAAAATAATAAATTGATTGCTGTTAGCGCTACTGTAGGCTCATTGGTAATATTTCCAATCTCACAGCCGTGGTCATTAAGTTCCGTTTTTTCAGCCTCTTCCCCGGAATTTTTTAACACCTTTTGTGTCACAGGTTTTGTTTTTCGAATAAAATCACTTACCAGCTATGTGTCATGGGGGACGGACGTCTCAGTCTTGAGCGGCTAAAACTCGCTGTCCCAGTAGTCGTGTTATGCCGAATGGCAAAGGCAGTGGGCAAAAGAAAAAAATTCAGATAAGACAGGCTAGCAATGGCCACTAGGCGCAGTCAGCAGACCTGGCAGATGATCATTTAAAGGGGGTTTTCCTAGATCCAAACGGTCCACAGGAAAACGCAGGGGGGGGGGGGGGGGGGCAACAATGGCGTCCACGGTGACCAGGCCCCTGGGGTTCATTAGTGACAGGCTAGAGTCAGGGGAGTCCCTTCTGGGGGACGACTTGGAAAAGGAGCTGTGTGAGCTGAGTTAACAGCTGAAACAAAGACAGCCCCAGCTGCAAAGAGAGAAGATGCGGGCACAAAAAGCTAAAATGAAACAGGAGATAGTGGATATTGACATCAAAATAAAAGCTAAAGGCACCACCTGCGCACAAAGTTCCGCGGCAGCAAAAACGACCACGAATAGACCCCCACAGGTGATGGCAAAGAAGACAAAGATGACAAACTGCCGATGGGTTGGGAGAATGCCTCGAGCTGGGTCCCAGCCGCAGAGGGTATCAGACATTATTATTATTATTATTATTATTATTATTATTATTATTATTATTATTATTATTATTATTATTATCATTATTATTATTATCATTATCATTATTATTATTATTTCAAAGCTCTACTTAGCAATTTAGATATCTGCATAGAACTGCTCATTTGTTTAGATTTCAGATAAAATTAGTAAGGTTTTAGTTAAAATATGAAAGAAAAAGGTACATGAATACATGAATAGTTGCTCCAAAAGGTACAGTACCCGCCACCACCCAAAACCCAACCCCACCCCTAACCCTTAATGCATCTTAGACGATTCGAAATTGAGAGTTAACATGCCTCATGACGGAAATTTCAGTTGAAGGTTTCCCACTAATGACCCATTTGTTAAATTCATTTGGCTCTTTAAACCTAGAATTTTCAAAACATTTACATTAAATGTGAAGTAATTGATTTGTTATTAATGCAGAATTACACATTAGTAGTGATTGCATCGGCTGTAAAATATAGCGAGTTTATAATAAATAGGCCTATTTTTATTGCTGAAACGGAACAACGTAGATCTGACCAGTTTTCAGGTGTGACGCAATTAAGAGTGTGACTCTTTTACGTCACGTCGTTACATTTGCGTTTTACTTGAAGTTGAAGAGCTGGTTTGATCTGTTTGATCTGATCAGTCCCTCAGGTAGGCCTCGTCGGGTCTGTTGTAAGACCAGGCGCTGTAGGTAAATATGGGATGGTTTATTATTTTATTATTCAATTTTGGTAGGCCTAATCATGAGTGTTAGGTGTAGTTTCATTATATTTATGTCATGTGGGCTACTTTTTTTAAGTAGGCCTATTAACAAAGGAACATCATATTTGCTTTATTATGTAATACATCAGCTCGGGATGTTTGTATTGGAAATGCAAACATGGTGCCACCAGTTAGCAGAATGACTTGTCCGGGGATTAATGGCACCGACACAAGTCTTGCGCTGGTTCCCCACTGATGACCCGATTTTTTAAAGGCTAATAATGCCTAAAACTTTCTTCTAAATTTCAAATTTTATGAATATGATTTGTTCCTTTTATAAATTAATTTTCTAATATGATTTAGAACAATACAGTTTTTTAGTGAATGGTACGGAATAGGACTTTGCTCTTAAAATATCGGACTTGATAGTGTTCAAACGGTACATGGGCTTACAGAATTAGGTTTGTTGAGTTTCTCTTTGTATTAAACAAGACAAAAGCCGCCAATGGAAGGAATATTCGGGGGGTGGGGGTGGGGGTGGGCAAAAGTATATTTGGGGTTGAACCTGGAACCGGCGGATAAAGTTTATTTCGTTGCAGTTTCTGGTAACCCAGGAAGTCCCATTCGAGAATCCAGTTAATGACCATACGTCACTGTTCAGCATTTCGAGGAATATACAAATTACGTAATAGAGAATTCAATATGGCACATTAGTATCCTACAATGACTAAAGAGATCATATTTCTTCACAACAAACCTGTATTTTGAAGGCAGATGTAGAAAAATCGTATTTTGATGAGTTGGCTTATCTTGCCCGGCGGCCATATTGAATTTAGTGTTACACAATCACTACAGCTCTTCAAATATGGTCTGATCTGATTCTTTCACCATAAAAATATTAGTATATACACAAAATGTCATCTTGATAGCATGTTCACTTATTTATTGAGATATTGCTAAAAAAACTAAATTTCGGTAATGGCCGCCTTAATTTGCATTTTCCTTAAAATGCTCAAGATTGACACGCGGGCATCAACTGAATTCTGGAATGGGACTACCTGAGCTACCAGAATAAGCCAAAAAAAACTTTATCTGCTGGATCCAGGTTCAGCCTTATGACCCCACCGATTAGAAGGAGCCGCAGACCTCAGGGTACCTCGACATTCACAGATCTGCAAAGAGAGGCTGATTCCATTGTAGAAAGCCTGTGGTTATGTTCGAAGTTCCTTCATCGGAGACCTGATGGTCGAACAGGGCCTTACCAGCAGTCTCAAAGTGAAGGATATGACAGGAGAAGCAGGATAAATATGCCCAGGACCAGCTGCTTTCCTTGTGTTTGTGTAGCAGTGACAGTGATTGGTCCAACAGGGATTGCACATTAGACTCAGACAGCGATGAAAATACTGACACAGTTTTTAATAAGGATGGAGGTAAACAAGCAAAAGTTAAATCAAGACATACACAAAAGTTATGTGATAATGTCCTTAAAGTGGAAATATGGCCTGAGTCAAAACTCAGTCTGCAACATGCTTCAAGAGGCCTTAAATATGAGGACCTCAATGTACCCCTGTTAATTGTGGGGTTCATGGAGGCCATGGACAGGGAGTTAATGGCCAAATCCCAAACCAAGGATTCGTTACTTAACTTCAAGCAGCAGCACCTCAAACAATTGATCAATGTATGGTACATCCAGTTACAACTGGAATGTGGTTCTGGAGTACCATGTGGTAGTGTTGCCTGAGATACGGGGTAACAGGGGCTAGGGGATGGCTTCATGGACATAGAAGCAAGGGTATTGAACTTTTCTCGGGTCTCAGGTAGTGTTTTTAAGCTAGGGTATGCAGTTCAGGCCTACATCCATGCTTCACCAGGTGATAGTAGTGCACCACATGGTAAGTCAAGTGCAACAGCTGACCAGTCCTACTCCAGTGAGTTACTGATCCAGGAGGTCAGTTCACTCCCCATAGTACATCAGGTTCAACCTGAAGTACAAGTTCAAGCTCTTTAGGGTAGTATAGTTTGTAAAAAAAAGTTTTTTCTCAAGTGGTCTGTGCTGAAGTCTTGTGTTAGCACAGCAAAGTAGTGTTGTTCAAAATACCTAATTACATGGGTTGTCATGTCCCAGTCTCGTCTGGGCTGAATATTGAGTTATGGAGAGCTTCTTTAACCTTGCATAATTATTTGGACTTCCAGGTGTGTAAGTTGCTGAAATATGGTTTCCCTATGGGTTACCATGCAACTAGCTAACCATGTTCACCAAGGCAGAACCAAGGCACGGTTTATGCCTTTGCCAATCAGGTGGAGGTCTTTATCGAGGAGGAAGTGAGATGTGGAGCAACCATAGGTCCAGGATTGTGACTTGTTGCTCTGAATCTGTGCTTCCCACCATAATTACAACAGAAAAAAAATCCACAAAGCCAAGGATCATCCTAGATCATTCTTGTACGGCAGAAAACCTGTCAATGATGGTGTATCTGTGGAAGTTTACCTGGGGACACCGTCCAAGAGGCAGTTCCGGATCCCCTCTATCGACTTGATTACAGATTGCTTGGTTGAGCTTGGTTCTACCAGTAGTTATACAAGGGTGACCTGGCCAGAGCATACAGGCAGATCCAAATGGATCCAAGTGACATGTATTTATTAGATTTCTCCTGGAAGGGAAAAATCTATGTTGAAAGGGTCTTGGATTACGGACTGCATTCCGTGGCTATTTGCTGTCAATGCACAACAAATGTGGTCACCTTTCTGCAGAGACAGGTGGTTTTTTTTTTTCATTGCCAATTACTTGGATGACTTTGGATCGGCCAAAGATGAGCAGACCAGGCCTTCCTGCATCTGGCAACACTTTTCCGAGAGTTAGGCTTAGAGAAGTCTAGGAGCAAGGCAGTCCCTCCTAACTGGCAGATGGTGTTTTGGGGCATACTTCTAGATGCCAGAAGTATGACTATGTCAGTGCTGCAGGGTAAAGTTCAGGAGATCCGGCAGGCTTTGTGCTTGTAGGTTAACATGCCAAGAACCTCAAAGTGGGAGATTCAGTCAATAATAGCTAAGCTACAATCTGCTGCCTAATGTGTAAAGCCAGGAAAGGTCTTTATATCATGCATGCTGGAGCACCTGAGAACCCTTTCGCAGGTCACAGTGGACAAGCAGTTTACACTCCCACCTATGTTTTTGCAAGACATAGCATGGTAGAGCAGGTTCATTAGTGAGTATAATGGAGTGTCAGTGATCCCACAAAGAGGGCTGGTCAGATCTGGATGCCCTGTTTGCCACTAATACCAGCCTTATGTGCTGTGGCAGCCATACACATGAGGCCTTTTTCACTGTAAATTCCCCAGGAGCTTGCTGGAAATGGATCTTTACATGAATGCACTGGAGATGTTAACCCTACTGGTGTCTTTGAAGCTGTGAGCCAAGAAACTTAAAGGCAAAAAGGTTTAGATGTGCTGTGATAGCGAGGTCTTTGTCTGGGTGCTTATATGAGAGGGCTTGCCTTTGTGGCAGCACAAAATCAGTTGAAACTCAAGACACAACATTTAAGTTCACAAGAAAACAGGTTAGCTAACCTCCTGTCCAGGTGAAACATGGATGCTAGGCACGCTATGGAGTTTTTTAAGGTGTGAGGCATAAACCCAGACAATGAACAGAAAGTTTCAGAGGAACACTTCCAATTTTTAAGTAACTCGAAAATGTCTAATACCTTTTGTTGCAGAATGCCAGATAAAACAATTGAAAGAGCAAGTCAGAAATTCCGAGGGATATGCCTTTGCCGTAGGTACCACTAGAAACCTACTTGTATAATGGAGAGCTTACTTTTTGTTCTGATTATATTTTAAACTGACTCCACTACCAGCTACATCGTCGAACATTTGTTTGTATACACAGTTCTTGAACAGATCTTTTAAAGGCATTTCAGCCAATAAGAATTGTATAAATGGTGTTAAAGTCCTGCTCCTCTTTCTGGATTTAGCATTCAACTGTGTTACTGAATGTTGGTTCAAAATATTGATCAAAGGCATTGCCAGGTTGAACAGCACTGTCCAGGGCGGGCTTCCCCTATCACGTTAGACTTGTTGATAGCTGTACACCAAGTGCTGGATTTTTCAAAAGTGGATCATGTTTCAGCCTGGGCAGCATTCCAGTTAAGCTTATTCTTGGTGGTTTGAAAATCAAACATAGTTCCACAGACTGTTGGCAGGTTTGACCCAAGTAAGCATCTCTGCAGATGTGACATTTTCATACGTGATGTCAGCCTCTTAGTGTATATTAAATGGTCCAAGACCATTCCAGTTGGGTAACGCATGCTCTCCATCCAGTGCTGATACTTCCTGGCTCTGTGCTTTGCCCACTCAAAGCCTATCAGAAGCTGTTAGAAAACTCAAGAGCTGTGACGGATGCCCCTGCCTTCCTACTCTGTACAGCCCCTGTTCAGATATGTCTCACACAGCAGCCCCTCGTCTCTATACCCTGCTCTGCCAGTAATAAGCTAGGCTTGGCCAGGGAACTCTTTTCTGGTCACAGCTTCAGATGGGGAGCTGCTACCACAATTTCCTGGCACAAGTGCCAAGAGAGCTATTATGATTGGGCATCCGATGCCTATCTCAGCTATCTAGATGTTGACTTAGACTCCAAACTACTGGTAGGGGACAAAATGGGAAAATATATTTTCATAAACTGCCGTCAGTGTAAACATAGGATGAGCACTGTTTTCATCAGTAAATCTAAAACACAGGTCTGTACTTTGTACATAGTTACCAACCGTTGCATAATGTTGTTTATGTTTTTCTTTCCCTTTTCTTTTCCCCCAAATTGTTCTTTGTTTTGTTTTTCTTTTTATTTATTTCCTTGGTAGTTTTGGTGGTCATCGGTCCTCAAGGGTTACGTTACCTTTCCCTCACTTGTTTGGTTGTACCAAGGTTAATGAACCATTTTTCCCTTGAGGCTTGTGACCATCTTATTGCCAAATTGTCTCTATGTTTAAAAAAACATTTAAAATATACATTCTTTTGTTTTCTTTTTTAATGGACATTTGCCAACCGCTTTTTTCAAGACAAGAAAATTAATTGGTCACCTCATTCGAGCCTGAGAAAACTCAGCTTCTTTCTTTTTCCCTCCATTAGTCCTGCTTTATCCAGGGTCAGAAATTTACATACTTTGCTGCCAAAATAATTAATTGCACTGGGCGCTATTGCGGGCTCGTTGGTAATATTTCCCATCTCACAGCCATGGTCATTAACTTCCATTCTTTCAACCACTTCCCCGGGTATGTTTTTTATATACCTTTCATATCATAGGTTTTGTATTTACAAAAAAAGTCAGTTACCAGCTGTGTGTCATGCGGGACAGATCTCTCAGTGTTGAGTGGCTAAAATGTCCTGTCTCCCACCCTGCATGGGATACTTTACGAAAGGTGAGGCGGTCACCAGTTCTGAAGGGATTAAGATACATTTTTCCTCATTTGTTTGATTGTTTCAAGTTTAACTAACCATTTTTCCACTGAGGGTTGTGACCATCTTACTGCCAAATTTTATCAATGTTTAATACAATATTTAAAATACCATTTTTTTTGTTTTCTTTCAAATGGTCAGTTGCCAACCGCTTCTTCTAAGACAAGAGAATTAATTGGCCTCTTCAGTCGAGCCTGAGAATAGCTCAGCTGCTTCCCTTTTCTCTCCAATAGTCCTGCTTTATCCAGGATCAGCAATTCCGTATAATGTTGCGCAAGAATTAAGGGCAACAGCGTTTTATAAGGACCAAAACGGAAGTGGGAACCAGGTAATTTAAGCTCTCAAGTGCGCATGCTTAAGAAGCGAGGTACTTTCCACGCATGAAAAGTATCTTGTGCTCAAGACAGAAGAGCAAGGTCTTTATCATGGCTTGGGAGAAGACGTAAAAGCTAGCTAGCTTTTACAGCGCATCAATCCTTCGAGGTGTCTTGAAGCGGCAGATTTGTTAAAACTAGCTCGCTCTCACGGGCGAAGTCTCGATCACGTTGCAGCTTGTGGGCCATTATATAGTCTGATAAAGTTGCGACAATGCTCCAACTCTCCAAGGCAAATGCGAAAACGTTGTCGTATCTTCCGAAAAGCGAAACTAAAAGACACCCCTGAAATGTGGTCATGTTATAAAATAGTCAGGAACCAGGTCTTAATGATTTGAGAAAAGCAAAACAACAGTACAGTGGCAGCCTTGTCAAAAAATAGAAAATGATGGTTAGTGTTATCCAAACCTGTGATAGAAACTCGTAAAACAACGCATGTATGACAATGGCAGTAAATGGTCCATTTATCTGCCTCTTACAGAAGGTAATGATACTGTATCAACCAGTGCAGAGAAAGGTGAACTGTCTAAAGAATATTTCAGCGGATTTTGTTCAGGGGAAGATGATAGACCTATCTTGACAGAAATTAACTTTGAAACACAAGGTCGTCTCTCAAAAATTAAAATTTTTGAATCTCAAATATCGGATATATTGTTTTTTTGGAAGTACGAAATGCAAATGACCCTGATGAGATAAGTACCAAATTACTTATATTCACTACTTACATCAAAAGTTTTGTATATTATCTTCAAACGGTCTCTGGACGAATCTGTTTTCCATGTCAAATGGAGAGAGGCAAGAATCTTCCCTATCTATAAGAAGGTTTCTAAACAACGCAAAGAAAATTATAGAGTTATTTCTCTCTTAAGTTCTGTTGGGAAAGCTTTTGAGAAATATGTCTCTAATCGTGCATATAAATATTGTGTTTCGAATACCTTACTTGTCCGCTGGCAATCTGCATATTCGCCAGGTGACTCTTCTGTGTGCCAACTGCTTGAAATATACGATTCAGTATTTGAGGCTATTGATGAGGAAAAAGATGTTAAATTTGTTGTTTTGGATCTCAGTCGTGCCTTTTATAGAGTTTGGCATAAAGGGTTAATTCAGACAATTTGTCATAGAAGGGAAATTTTTGCCTACATCTTTTATACGATCTGTTATGGAATATGCCGAGGTCCCATGACACGGCTGCACGTACCAGCTAAGTTCAATATTAGAGCATGTAAACCTGGCAAGGGTGGTGACAGGCACTACGCTTCAGGCTTCAGGTAGATTTTCATGTGAAGAGACTAAATGGGAGAACTTTGCGCATCGAACGGAAAAGTACAAATTGACACTTTCTGCTAAAATTCCTAAGGGTTTATTTTCATAATATTAAAGCGATCTTCTCCCACCAACACTTCCTTGACTTATAATTTGAGCAATGAAAATGATATTCCGATATCTCTGTGTAGATCTACGATGAGACAAAATTCATTTTCCCGGCCGCAATAGCATTATGGAATTTTCTGGAAGCTAGCATCAGGAACGCAAACAGTATCTCCCAATTAGAGACTAAGCTGAATAATTCCTCCACAAAAGTTCCAAGTCATTTCTACGGCGGCTCTCGAATAGGTCAGGTGCTGTATGCTCGATTCCGCATCCGTTCCCTGAACGACCACCTGTTCAGACCCAACTTAATAGGCTCTCCCGGGTGTTCCTGCTGTTACGTCAGAGAAACCACAAGGCATAATTTCCTTGAATGGAACCGTTATACTCGTGCTCGTGCAATTCTTGAAAGTCAGCTGCCTAACCACATCCACCTAAACATCAGTAACGTGTTATACAGCGACTCCAGTCAATTAAATACCGTAAACATGATTTCATTATTCAGACTAAACGTTTCAACTTGTCAGTATGTTTACAGAAAGTTTCTTCTGAGCTATTGCATAAATATATTCCCCTGTGAAGCCATTGCATTAATACCTTGTGTAAGTATTACTGTACATGACCATGTATATATAGTGTATATTATATCATATTATCCACCATCTTGTTGAAATTGTGAAACTGATTTGTTGTACGCTGAGAGGAGTTTATATAGGTGCTCTGCTTTTTTCTCTAATGCCTTTTAACTTGGTGAAATAAAATAGGTTTAAATAACAATACCTCAGTGGCAAAATACTCTGTGATTTTCAGACCTTCCGAATGTGTCTCTGACGGTGAATCCCAATCCTGTTCACTTTGGTGGAACCTTGCGCATTTCATGTAATGCCTCTGGAGGAAATCCTCAACAGTTCAGTTATAGCTTACATAAAAAAGACTTGTTTAGTGAACAATTCTTGAGTAATTCGAGCTCACTGTATGTGAAAAAAGTCGATAACAGCGCGACCGGAGAAATTATTTGCAGAGTTAAATCAAAAGCTGGAGTGGTATCTTCGTCAGTTGAATTGCGCATCGCAGGTAACATATTTATTGATTTTTGCTTCACATGATTATATTTTTGTACATATGTTGTTCTTAAGTGGTGAATGAATATGTTTTAGCTAACTATTACAGAAGTGATTTAAAATCTGGCCCAAATTTTGCGTAATTTTTCCCTATTATTGTTCCTTTGTAAGTACAAATATAAATGCAAGTATAACTCATGATATTTAGACATGTATTGATCTATCCAGATAGACAGATATATTTCTCTCAGGTTTTGAGCCTGAAATATTATAATAATAATAATAATAATAATAATAATAATAATAATAATAATAATAATAATAATAATAATAATAATGACACTACTACTACTACTGTAATAATAAAAAATGAAAATAATGATGAAAATAATAGTAATGATAACAGCAACAACACCAACGATGATGATGATGATGATGATGATGATGATGCTGATGATGCTGATGATGATGATGATGATGATGATGATGATGAAGAAAATTTATTACACCTAGACAGCGAGGAAATTGCAAATAAAATACAACGGAATATAATAGGACATAGAACTTAAAACAAGCATAAAAACCAGAAATAATTGGAATCAGAACAACTGAATCACCACAAGAAATCATAAACACATTCAAATAATGAGGCCCAACATACGTGTGTGTGTGTGTGTGTGTGTGTGAACGCTCAGGATGTATAACAAAGTAATAACTTATGGCGACAAATACAAGTTGCAACAATAGCTTGACATATGTGCATTTACACAGTAGATGTCCATAACTGGGCCATTTTTGTGTCGGGAGTATGCGATGTGGTTTGTTCTGAGTAGGATAATCCAAAAAGAAACACGACGATTTTGAGCACCCGAAGAGTAACGAATTCCTGGTGATCTGACAATGTTGACGGCAGGTTTTTAAACGAAAGGGTTCAAGTTCAAGACACGATTCCCTGAAGTTCCTGTCGTGGAATATCCAGCTACAACGTATTGCAATTAAAAAAAAAAGTCCTGGTGATCTGACAATGTTGACGGCAGGGTATTTAAACGAAAGGGTTAAAGTTCAAGATACTATTCCTGTCGTGGAATATCCAGCTACAA
The DNA here is from genome assembly GCA_964020975.1 of Hermodice carunculata. Lineage (NCBI taxonomy): Eukaryota > Metazoa > Annelida > Polychaeta > Eunicida > Amphinomidae > Hermodice > Hermodice carunculata. Next base: position 41,874,056 of record OZ026628.1, on the reverse strand, counting down.
CGTATTGCCAAAAAAAAAAAAAAAAAAAAAAAAAAAAAAGTTCATGCATCCATATGATCGATCGACACCAGAGTGGTGTCGGGTAGCTTCTCCTGGAAGCCTTCGCTCGTTGGGTACTTTAAAATTCGTGGATAAACGCGGGTATGTAGAAAGCTACATTGTTTAATCTGTTAGCGACCAAGTTATGCACATTGCAGGGGCTCGCAAGCTGCGAAATCCATGCGTTCATCAGGGACTTGTTATTATAACACGTCCCTGCACACATTCAGTAAGGTAATGTCACCAAACATGGTTGAAGCAATGATATCTTAAAACCAGTAGGCCTATTCTGAACAATGTGAGTCTTACACGTTTAAAACAAAAGTCAAACAAATGGGTACACAAGTTTGTATGGTGAACTATAAAGCATTCGTTTTTTTATATAAATCAAGTTTGCCTGATTTCCCGGATATCATTTTGCCCATTTTGCCCATTTTGGGTATCCGTCATTCCTCAACCATTATCCGGGCATCTGGCAAAGCTCTAGTCGATCCACTCACTGCATATGTTTTTAAAAAATTTCTTCAACAGACTCATCTACGTTGCTTAATTATTTTGCACAGGGAAAAATATGGAACCTAGGAATATTGCCATCTTTGCGGCAATGGCTGCGCTGATTGCCGTCATGTTATCTGTACTAACTGCGTCCTTTTGTGTCAAGAAAAAGAGAGATCCGGGAAGAAAACCGAACCTTCCATTAGGTAATACAGTTTACTTTAACATATAACTGAAACAAGCCACATAAGTACCTGACATCACCTCCTAATGTGTTGCGTTTTTCCTACCAGAGTAAAAATCGATAATAATAATAATAATGATAATAATAATAATAATAATGATAATAATAATAATAATAATGATGATGATGATGATAATAATAATAATAAATAACTTTTAATATTATTATTATTTTTGTTGTTATTATTAGTATTATTAGTAGTAGTAGCAGTAGCAGTAATTTCCGAAACCTTGCCCCTTAAAAGGGGGAACCGCTGGAGTAGGATCAAGCCCATGATGCATCCCAAATGTTTACACTGGCTTTACCTGACACAGTATTTAACGATGATTACTGTCAACGTGCTTGGATTTAGTTAAACGTTTAGCATGAAGCCAAGACGCTCGTAAGAACACGCCTCTATTGTATTTACGGCTTTCTTGTATAAGCTATCACTCCAGTTATACATTTTTATATTTCAAGTCGGCCGCAGAGAGACAATAGACCAAACACATATTGGGACAAACTCTGCAAAGCGTAAGGAGCTCTGCATTGCACACGTTTATATATTATTCAACAAAGTTACATTTATAATCCGTGTCATAATATTTACACTTTGTCTAATTACATAGTTGAAATTAGCGTGGAAAAAGAAACAGTTAAAACTATCATACCAGGGAGTCATCAAGTCACTGCTTCCTATAATGCCATGCATCAAATACGTATTGCTTCCCATCATAAGAGTTCCCCGATACCTTGCCTACATCACCAACGTATTCACCAAGGAACCTGCATAATTTATTCAGTGAGGAGGCGAAAAAGCGGTGCCACACACTTTCATATTGCACATTCGGACAGTCTCCTTTCAAAGTCCTAAACGCTTTCAAACTGATATCATTGAGCGCTGGGTGGATAAATAACCGTTTAATTTCTCTGCATAATCGGCATTCACGATCAGATGTAGATAGCTTTTTAAATTCTCACCTGATCCCCAGTACCCAGTGCAGGCCATAAACTTAAGTCTCGCACCGTCAAGGACTTCAGCACTAAACATATAACTTTCACAAAAAGCGGAAGAGCATTTGATACCACAAAAAAGACTTCATTCTATCAATTTCGTGGGAAAAGTCTTGAATTACTCGCTTCTAGTGATAATTTGATAAAAGCAACTCCATCCTAAGGGATTTCTTGATTCAAACGCATGGTCCATAGTTACAGTATTAAAGACCTTCCTTCCATCAGTGTACAACCAAATCCTAGTTATACATGCATACATACATACACACACTCACACACACACACACACACACACACACACACACACACACACACACACACACACACATATATATATACCGTCAACCGGGGCTACTTTGAACATTTTTTTCTTCTTTTATATACCTTATGAATATTACTCCGAATGAAATACTGGTTAAATGATTGTAGTGGGGGGATCAATACGAGCTAGGGTACCACAAGCAAGATTTCTTCTATTGCTGGGTCTTTGATGATCTAGAAAAAGAAATATAGGTGTTCAAAGTAGCCCTGCCTTTGGGGTTACTTTGAACATGATAGGGCTCCTTTGAGCACGTGTATAATTCAGCATGCAATATGGTCACTTCTCATGGGGCTACTTTGAACATGTACAGTGTTTTAACCTAAAAAAACTCCGCTGCAAATAATCAAAGGCAACATTCTTCATTTTAATATCTATTGACTTGAAAACATCAAAACTACAGAAGGGTTACTTTGAACATTCATTTTTCTTGAAGAACAGTATTATATTTAAAAAGTTTGCCTGGACAAAACCCGAGGCAGGTTGAAAGTCCTGAATTTCAATACTGGAAAGAAATAAAGAAAGCAAGAGAGGGAGAGGGAGAGAGAGAGAGAGAGAGAGAGAGAGAGAGAGAGAGAGAGAGAGAGAGAGAGAGAGAGAGAGAGAGAGAGAGAGAGAGAGAGAGAGAGAGAGAGAGAGAGAGAGAGAGAGAGAGAGAGAGAGGGAAGAAGGAAAACCCATGCCCTTCAGGTAAGGTACTTGTACCATCATTTTTAATATAAGTTCCCCGTTCATCAAAATGTAATCAGATCAAAAAATCGTCACAAGGTGATCAAGGACCTAATTTAAGTTACATCAGTCATAAAGTAGAGATCCAAAATATGTTACATAGAGCCAAATTTGGCTGTTGCTTTAGGAGATATGTTGTTCACATACCTTAGAACATAACTTAACACTGCGACCTTAAAAACAAGGTCATGGTTACCAAAATCTAATCAGTTGCAAAAATGAGTTATGTTGTTCACATACCTTACAACATAACTTAACACTGCGACCTTAAAAACAAGGTCATGGTTACCAAAATCTAATCAGTTGCAAAAATGGTTACAATATATAGTGTCAGTTGCAATGGAGTTCTCTGTGGCCACTAGTTCAGAAAATATGTTCACAAACATCCAGACAATTTTAAACTGTAATCTTCAAAAGTAGGTCAAGGCCACACAAAATTAATGAGGTCAAGAAAAAGTAGTCTTGTGTAATAAGTATAGCAACTCTGGCATACCAGTAATCAATGGTTCATGAAATATCTTTCAACAAGAAATGAAAGTAAGGTCAAGGTCACAAAAATTTCATCAGGCCAAGATATTTTTATATCTGTCAAATTACAGAAGGGGTGGTGGTTAAGCTTACATTGTATGTTATACATGTAATAGGTGGGAACATTAAAATAAGGTCATATGGGCTACTTTGAACTGTTCAAAGTAGCCCCACATTCATGAAGCATGCTGGACATTTTTTCTTTCTTTGATCTTACCTGCTAAGGGATGTGATTATATCTGAATTCTACATATGTCACAGGTACCCTCAATACTCCCTAATATTTCGAATGCCTCTAAGTTTATAGACAGAATATACTTACCAGTGTAGAGGCAAAAGTTTGTCTGTAGTCAAAAAACGGACTTCAACAGGTTGCCATTTTGGGATTTTCTTTGGAATTGAAATTTCAATTGCATCAAAATTATAAACCCACTGTAAAATTATTGGGGTCCCGTACTAGTATCTAGATTAATTTAAAAGTTTCAAAGATCATTTTTACAAGTTGCAATATAAACCAAAAACTTTGTTTACTTTTGCTGATCAAAGTAGCCCTGCTGTTCAAAGTAGCCCCACTTGACGGTATATATATATATATATATATATATATATATATATATATATATATATATATATATATATATATATATATATATATATATATATATCCGGGTGTTTGAGCAGGAGACACACTATCAAGGTCCACCAATGAAAGTAAAGCCATGTTTGGACAAGACGACCCCCCCCCCACACACACACAAACTACCACACCCATCACGGCTTCAGCGTTTACTTTTGGGTTGATGTCAAGCAAGCGGAACTTTAATGGTTATAAGTTGAGATGCTGTCCAGACAACCTCTTTATTTCAATATGGACCTATATTTCGAACAGCATTCTTTTATCTGTAACTTAAAGGAGTGCTTGTTTTGTTGTTTTTTGCTATGATGGTTGAAATTTTCTAATCTATTGACATCATCTTTGCATACATGGTGCCTTACGTGTGAGGACTGATACATTTTATCCTGATTTTTAGATTTATCACTGCGCGAATTACAAGGGACAGATACTGTAACTGTAGCAGCGAACAACGATGACTCGTACGAAGTCCCAGAGTGCAACTGTACGAGAGTCCCTGCTGTTCCTTATAGGGCGTTGAATTCTCAGCGTGATTTGGGCAGAGTCACCACTTCAAATTTGAGAGCGGAGTCTGCAAGGGCAAGCCAGTGGCAAGGGAATACTTGTGCCTCTGTTGAAGTAAATGCGGAAAACGATGATCAGGAACAGCAGGCTGACAAAATCTGTGTCGCTGGAGTACACTCTGCTTTGGACCTTCAATGGACAAAAACTACACATGATTATGAAGAGATTCCGGAATTGATTCAAGAGCCGAGGTCATAATTGGAACGTTACAACGATTGTGAAAACTTTGCTTGTACATGTAGGTTTTCAAGTGGCATAGTTTGAAAACTGGCAATTTGGATGCATCAACAAAATGGGAACCAAAACTCCTTGGCACGTGAGTGGTAATTGGCAAATAATGTACACTTTTTTGTGCTGAAAAAGAAAAAGTTTGGTAAAATATATGCAAAGATTAAGGAAACTTGGAAACATCTTGGCGATAAGAACGTAAAGGCAAATTGCAACAAATTGAAGACATTATTATTATTATTTTTATTATTATTATTATTATTATTATTATTATTATTATTATTATTATTATTATTATTATTATTATTATTATTATTATTATTATTATTATTATTATTATTATTATTATTCATAGCCCATTCTCAAATTACACAAAGATCACATAGAATAAAAAATCATCATTCAATTTAATCATTGTGCTGCGCGTAAGTGATTTCTCCCTATTCTGTAGGCTGTCTCTTTGTAATAAGGTTAATGCGAATAGAGCATGTTTATGCAAAGTTTATTAGTTATATTCGTGAAAGGAAGTAGTGCCTAGCGGGTGCCACCATAACAATTGCTTTACTCTGAGCGATAAGTGGGTTTATGACTATATTTTATGCTAAAGTTCTTTTTTGAAGAAAAACGCTATTAAGTGATCTTGTATTACTTCGAAAAAAAGAATTATTTGAATTTACATGTTAGAAATGGGCAATGACTGAAAAGGAAATGGCAACTACTGAGCTTAGAAACAGCTGAAGGGTGCATGGCATTGATGATACGGAAGCATTACAGACGATTGACTTCAATAAATAAAACAGGCAAAGGAATTTTGTGAAATATCATGATCATCGAAATGTCTATCCCCATGCCGGTATCTGTGACAAAAGTTGGTAATAAATACGGTTATTTTTGTTCATAAATCGGACACGTATTTCAGGCTTAGACTGTGTTTTCTGTGTCGTTATTCCTCCTTATATGAAACTTGATAATTAAAAAACGCTGTGCGTACAAACGGAACAGGAATATATTTTTTCGTATCAGGAATTTTGTTCCCCGGTCTTGTGGGAGGCAAATCAGATCGTTGGACAGATGGAATGCCAATAATGTCCCTGTAGCCGCAGCAAAGGCTGCCATAGTCCCGTTATTCCTGGACAAGGGCAACAACAAATGCAAAATGCCATCCATCAACGCAATCAGCAGATACTTCCACAAACGTTTCTCACAGCAAATGTTGATCACCAAACACGGCCCTGAACCCTGTGGAGGTGCCACTCAATATAGTATATAAGGAGCAGGGCCGCTTATTCCTGGATATAACTAAAAAGGCATGACTAGAGAAATGTTGAAATAAAGTAGGTCATCGTATATGGAAAAACATTGTCCCTATTCCAAAGTTCACGAATGTGGCTGCTTGAGTAGATTCACAAATACTGTACATCTGATTGATGGACAACATAAGCATCTATCGTGACAGCACCACTGCCTCTGGGGTTTTTTTGTTTTGTTTGTTTTTGTTTTTGTTTTGTTTTTATGTTTGTTTGTTTTTTTCTATTTTCGTTTTTTTCCTCCATCTAAAAATTCGATTCAACCACCTGACAATGGAAAAAAGTAAAACGGCACCAGAGACTTTGGAAGAAATACCGCTGGCTGAGGATCAATATTGAGAAAAGGACAACCCTGCAAGTAGAATGAAGCCATGACAAAGTCCTGCAGTAATGATGAGGCAAAAGATTAACAAAAATTTTATATCAGCACAAGCAAACACATTTTTTAACTAAAAAATTTGATCTGCTTGTGAGCAAATCACCAAATCAGTCTTTGTGCTTTTAAAGCTTGCTTGTTCAGTATTTATTTAACTTCTGCAACAACAACTGTTTCATGCAGCTATGTCACGATCCATAAATTGGACGTGGCAAGGCAGCTCAATCTATTCTAGTTTTTAAGCTATTCGAGACTTAAATTTTGTGTATTTGCCTTAAATACATATTCTATATTGCTACGACTTTGAATCATGGTTTATTAGATGCAGCTCTCTCACAAATCTATCAATTGACGTTTGAATGACACCTCAGACTGCCATAGTTTTGACGTTATTCAAGGTTTCAATTGTGTGTATTCCCCGAATTTTCATAAATTGAAATGCTACAGCTTTGGTTCATGATTCATTGGAGGCGGCTATGTTACAAACCTAAAAACTTAATTCAAATTGGCACTTCCGTTTATAAACGTTCTGGAGATACTCAACTTCTATATGTTTCCAGTGCATCTAATCAGCATAATTTAAAATGCTACACATTTTGCTCACTGTCTATTAGAATGGCAGGTCTTAAAAACCTATATGTACTATTATTAATTTTGTGTCTATCTGCAATAGATTGGAAGAGGTGGAGCTTTTAAAATTTAAATTGCCACCAATTTACATAATTTCTAACATCGATTCCAATTGCACAACTTCACTGCTGGGTCTATCACTACATCAAGATTGGTACTTGAAAGACGGACACGTACATACATACATACATACATACATACATAAATACATACATACATACATACATACACATAAATAAATAAATAAATAAATAAATAAATAAATAAATAAAAACAAACAAACAAACAAGCAATCATACAAATAAATAAATAAATAAATACATAAATAAAAAAGTAAGTAAATAAATAAATAAATAAATAAATAAATAAATAAATAAATAAATAAATAAATAAATAAATAAATAAATTTGACTTCCTTGTTAGCAAATAAGTCTGTGTCGAGAAAACTATTAAAGATTGCCTATTCAGTATGTCTTTAACTCTTGCATAATATTTTTTCATGCACCTATGTCAAAAACCTGTAGATTGAAGCTGGAAAAGAACCTCAATCTGGTATAGTTTTGAAGCTTTTCAAGATTTATATTTGTGTATTTGCCTAATTTGCAAAATTCAAACTGCTACAACTTTGCTGCATGGTTCATTGGATGCAACTATCCTACAAATCTATCAACTGAAGTTTGCGTGACACATCAGTCTATAATAGTATTGAAGTTATCCTACATATAAATTTTGTGTATTCACCTAATTTGTTAAAAATACAATGCACCAACATTGAGTTATATTTTATTAGATGCAGCTATGCCCTTAAGCTACAGCTTGAAGTTAGAATGACACCTCTATCTGAAACCATTGGAAAATTATTCAAGACTTCATTTTTGTGTATTCACTTAATTTGCATAAATTAAAATGCTACAACTTTGAATCATGATTCATTGGATGTGGCTATGTCTTAAACCTAAAAATTAAAGTTGGATTGATACCTCTGTTTATAAAAGGTTTGGAGATATCTAACTGTAAAATGTTTCAATTGCTGCTTATTAGCATAATTTCAAATGCACCTGTTTTTTCCACTGTCATTTTGATTGACAGGTGTCACAAACCTGTATATACCACTTTATATTTTGTGTCTATCTATAGAAATTGGAAGTTATGGAGCTTTTAAAATTTTAATTGCCCCTAATTTGCATAATTTTAATATGACATTTAAATATGATGCTTAACCCGTTTATACTATGAAGTAAAATTACTACATCAACACCAAATTCCCGTGCTTTGTGCATCTGGGGCATAAAATGATTGCAACAAGTTAAACGGTTGTACACTGATATACAAGTGTTTATAAGTACTTATATTTGAGTTTCACTATTTACAGGAACATGAAAACATTCACGTGACAATCTTTACTAATATCAATTAATAGGCTGAGCTAATCCACTGTAATACATCACATTCAACTTTACATAGCTTTTACAGAAATCTATGTGTTTAGTAATTGAGTGTCAGCAGCCTGAATGTGTCAGCAAACTTAAGTTATAAGTTTGCAAGGGCAACATCGAACTTCACATAGCTCCTACCAAACATCGGTACCATAGTACATGTACATGTCTGACTGTTTGAGGTTAAACAACATACTAAAGGTGTGAACAAACTTTAGTTGCAAATTTGCACAGGCTGAACATGAATGAAATAAGGTGATTTTTTTTTTTGGAAGTGGGCAGTATTTATAAAGGTTATGAAACAATGTCATCGATATTTAACTGATGAGGAAATGTCACTGCTGGGTCCAGAAATACAACAGACATGGGACCTCTGCCTGCCTCAATGTACCAACTTACTCAGACCAAAATCCTTCCATATTACATTTGGTCAATACAGGGAGTTTGGATCTGTGTTTGAGTGATTTCTGGTTGTTGATCTGAAATTCCCTTTACAAAGACATGCTAAACACTGGTTCATATTTCATTGGATGCTGCTATGTCAATGACCAATCAAATGTCGAAATAGTACCTCTCAGTCAGCACTAGCTTAATGTGCTGGGGAGTCACACCAAGGAAGCTTCAGACTATGTAGCCTGCTTAGTTACATAATGCAGATAAGTTTACTCTACCAACACAGCCAATCTCCGTAGAGATTGAAGGGTAAGCCCACAGCACTAGGCACTGGGCACCACTGCCTCTGTACTCAGAGGTATGGAGGCCAGGCTCTCACAATTCAGTATCTCTTGTTGCATAACATCCTGGCTGTGCAAACAATTGCCAGCTTGGGGGATACATGGGTATTCTGAGGAAATTCATTTAAATTAGCGTAAATTAAACTTCTGAACTTTGCTTACATGCTACAGTTTGCTTTAGCAATAGACCTACATGTTAAGCTTTGAATGGCAACTCTACCTAGAGATGTTTTGAAGATATTTAAGATTTAAAATTCCCACAAATATGCCTGTAGTTTGCATTATGTTGTACATCATGACTGTTCCAAACAATATGCAAAACTTCAGTACTAGGTCTATCGCCATGCCAAATTTGGTACTTTTTGGAACAATAGCGTCCGAGAAAAAAATAATAATAATAAACTGGCACACGGACATAAACAAACAAACAAACAAACAAACAAACAAACAAACAAACAAACAAACAAACAAACAAACAAACAAACAAACAAAAAGTAAAGTATTTGAAAAAAACCCAAGAAGTCTGTGTTCTCACACAGACTTCATTAATACATAAGTAAATGTAGACATAGAAGAAAGAAAAAAAGAAGGAAAGAATTATTTGAGTGAAAACAAGAAGTCCGTGTTCACACACAGGCTTAATTCGAAACAGTGCATGACAGTCAATTTGAATGTGAAACAGTTGATCCTGATGCAAGTTGACACCGATTGACCTGTGATACTTTACAAAGAGTATAAAAGTGCTAGAGGAGCATTAATATTGTCTTCTGGGAAATTACTCAATGCTTTGGATATACGTTACTGTTTATTACTATTAAAAGTCACTTTAATATTTAATCGTTATTTTGGATATCCAAGTGTATTATTTTATCCAAAATATGTGATGGATATTCTGAATAAATTCAATTTTGAAAAGCAAGAATTCAATTTTGGATATCAAGAAATCAATTTCCTATGTCAAAAAATCCCTTTTTGATATTCTTGGTATCAAAAATTCAATATTTGATATAAGCAGTTCAAATTTAGATGTGCAAAAATTAATATGCAATTTCTCCAAATGAATTATTGATATCCCAAAATGATTTTTAGATACCAGAAAGTCATTTTTAGATATCAAAGATTCAAGTTTTATGCCCCGACCTGGAAGTGCCATATAGATTTACCTTTGTCCATCTAATATTAAAATTGTCAGATTTGTGTAACACGTATCTAAACAAGAGGCCCATGGGCCTAATGCTCTACTGGCACCATGTCTATATTACACATATTCATTTCAAGTTGTGAGTCCTCAAGTGGCTTCTGAACATATAAAGCTAATGTACATTTCATGTATAAAAATTCCACCTAATGGCACTGCGCTCCGCATGTAATCATAGCTTATTTGTGCTATTCCTGTTATGGACATTGTGCCATGTGCCAAAACAACAATGAGTGAGTCCTTATTTTAATGTCCTCAATGACCTTGGGACAAAAGATCAAGGTCTCCGAGATTATGTAGTACAAGAGGCCCATAGGCCTGGTGCTGTGCTGACATTGCCATGGATGTCCACGCTACACCCTGCGATTACAAAATCACCGCTTTCAACTTTAGAGGCTTGGTGACCTCACAAAGTAGATCAGGTCACTGATATCAAATAGATTACTAGCTTTGGACATCGTCTATATATCCTATAAATTGCGCAAATCTTATCCAATTACTTTGAAAGATATGGAATTTTATATCTTAAAACACATTTTGGCTGATAATTTCCATCAAATTATAGGTGGTGCCACTAGATTCATCAGCAACTTAGACTTTGACCTCTCCTGCAATCCCATCAAATTTGGTGAAGGTCTGCCAAAATTAAAATGCTAGTGTGTTCACAACAGTTTAATATTTTAACCCCTATATTGCATAATATTGTAGGTTGCGTCACCAGTATCAAAATGAACCTAGATTTTCATACACCCTGTAAGTCCGGAAAGTTATATTGGGCTAGCTTGAAAACTGTGGACGGTATCATGGTCACAAGATTTTCACATTTTGACCTGTATATTACATAACCCTACAGGTGGCGCCACAAACATTCATATCTACGAAGATTTTTATTCACTTTGTAACCCCTAAACGTTATATGGCTGATGTCAAAAATTGTCGGGTGCAGAGCATTAACGAGAAGACCCTAATATTCCAATTGGGCATTTGACCTTGATCTTCAACTCAGTTTAAAGAATTGTTATGTTTAAAATATGCGCCCTGCATCCAGCTTCTCCTTTACAGTATGTTTGCTCAAATCGGATAATAACTTTTCAAGTTATTGACGAAAAACAAGAAACTTGGACAAGCGCTAAACTCCTTAATCACTGGGTCACTGTCACCTAAAAAGTAGATCACCAAGTACAGTTTTATGTAATATGTAATCATGTATGATTTTGATCTGGAGGATTAATTCTCTTTGCCATTGGTGTCCAAGCTACACCTTGCCATTACCAAATCACCCCTTGCAACTTTACAGACATGGTGAATCACAAAATAGGTCAAGGTCACTGATATTACATAACATTCTATCTTTTGCCATGGTCTATATATCCTATACATTTGGCAGGTCTAATCTAATTTCTTTCCCAAATATCGAATTTCACATCTTAAAACACATTTTGGCGCATAATTTCCGTAAAATTACAGGTGGCGCCGCCAGTATCGCTAGCAACTTGGGCTTTGACCTCCTCAACAATTCCACTTATTAGGTGAAGAGCCACCAAAACTTGAAGATGCTAGAGTGTTCACAAGATTTTCAAATTTCGATTTTTTTATTACATAATATTGTAGGTGGTGCCATCAATATCGAAATGACCCTAGTTTCCACACATCCTATAAGTCCTGAAAGTTATATTGGGCTAACTTGAAAACTGTGGACAGTATAACGCTCACAAGCCAAACGTTTACGGACGTCTCCTTTGAAACTTAAAAGTTTCATACACTATCCCACCATACCGACACTGGTATAAACAGGTAAATAGTAATACAATTTTTAGCACCATAAAGTTGACTAGAGGTGTTATGAGGTAAAGTGTACTAAGGTATTATCTGAAAGCCACCTCTTCCACTGTACTGGATGAAGATTGAAAAGAACAAAATCCTGCAAAAAGTGAGTATGATCATGGTTTTCCGACTTAAGATGGACTAGAGAAAATTCTTCAGGTGGGTTAAGTATACTTTACCCCGGGTACTTTCCCTCTTTCCACTCTAAACACTTCGAAGACTATACTTTGTCATTTCAAACTCCATCCTGACACAATTTGACTAATGTTCTTGAGTTAGTGTTGTATTTACTAGATATTTGGTCATATCTCTGGGAACATTTCAACAGAGTTTGTGTTGTTGTCTTTTATAACCTTTGTGTTGTAGTTTATGCTATGAAACACACTGATCTATTCACAGCTTGTTTGTATTCTTGATCATGCTGGATGGTTTACATGATAAATGCATCCCTTTATTTTATTTAGTCTTTGCACCATTGTTCTGCACTAAGAAAATATATTTAAGTGGTGATATATGAGAGGGCATATAATCTATGATTCTCGCCCTTATTGTCATAGAACATTATCTGAATGTTTAATCAACAATTATTGTACATCTATATTGTAGTGTTTTGAGTAATATAATGACAGAACCTTAAACTGACATTAATTATAGATACTTAATCTTTAACGTATACATATTATCTGTGTCAATAAGGATAAGGAATAACTTGTACCTATATATTGGACGTATCATGGAATTTACCGCGTTCCATCGGTGCCCCGCTGTAAAGGGAAAGTTTTCCTAATAATAAATATAAATAGAATAAATATACTGAAGCAAATAAATAAATGAATAAATAGAATAACAGTATTATGTCAAAACGGCGATCAATGAAAAATACCATAGCAAATAATAGATCAACACCCAAGGAGCGCGCGCATGCCCAAGTGGGAGAGGTTGGGCATTGGGAAAGTAGGGCGTGGACGCGACCGTTCTACACGGGCGTGTGGATCGGATATAAATTGTACACAGTGCAGAACGGCCCGTCCATTGTTACTCCGGACTAAACACACATGGGATAAAATAATAACACTACACGAGTGTAAGCGCCTGCCCGTAAATTCTGCATGGCACGAGCGTACCCATGGAGCGGAAGGATTCAGGCGATGCAGCCCACCGCAGGCGGGCCAGGTGCACAATTGCAAGAGTGTAGTTTTATTTTGATTTCATGTATGTGTAGTCCAGAGTGTTCTACTCCATTTCAAGTAAACAAAATCACAATATTGTGCCGAAACAGTGATCAATGAAAAATACTACTATAGCAAATGATAAATCAACTCCCCAGCAGCACGAGCATGCCAAAGTGGGAGAGGTTGGGCATTGGGAAAATAGGGGCATGCACGTGACCTTTCTACACGGGCGTGTGGATCGGCAGTAAATTTGCACGGTGCAGAACAGCCCGCCCATGGTTACTCTGGACTATCAACACCACATTATCATTTTTATGTGGTATGGTTGAGAATATGCTGGACTACACATACAAGGGATAAAAATAAAACAACAGTCTTGCAATTACCTGGCCGTAAGTTCTGCATGGCACTCGCGTACCCGTGGAGGGGAAGGATACACTCGATGGCCCACCTGCGGTGGGCTGCATCTCGTGTAACCTGCCGCTGTACGGGTACATTCGTGCCATGCATGAATTATGGCCAGGACTCACACTCGTGTAGTTTTATTATTATATCACGAATGAAGCCTTGGTATCGAAGTCAGATTGCGAGCCGATAGGCTGATCTGACGGACTCTCTCCGCCTCGTGAGTGATATATTGGCAACAATGATTGCCAAGCCATTCTTAATTCCTATTAGACCAAGTAGTTATAAACATACTTTCATAGGGATATTTAGAAAAATAAATATCTCAGATGACCTGGTTTCCCTGGTTTAGAAGAAAGGCCTCCCCCAAGCCACCTTAAATGGGATTCGTGTCATGACATTATTTCATTAAAAAGCATCCATGACATATTTTGAACTGCAGGTTACACTGTCTGAAACAGTTAAACTAGAGTCTTGTCTGGCCAGTTTGCTCCTTGGAATTCAGATGTTTCTGTAGAAATAAAAATAAAGCTATTATAAAATACGCTTCATCTTTCCCACGCCCTTTTTCAAAATGTCAAAAATGCTTTCATGTCCAGATATTGTCTGTTTGCTCCTTTGTAATGAATTCTATTTGCTCTATCAAAATTTAATGCTAGGTATGGAAGAAATAGTCAGCAAAATAAAAAAAAACACTCTACATCAGCAGCTTTCCCCTAGACCAAGTGCTCCCTGAAACCAGAGAGAGAGAGAGAGAGAGAGAGAGAGAGAGAGAGACCTGGACGTGATTTTAATTTGACCAAAAAAGAGTTAATCCAAGAAACAAAACTATTGTACCATAAAAAATCAGCTACATCTACACACAACGTATAAGAAATCAAGCATACGATTAAAATCACTGCTTCTGATTTGTCACCTACCAAACAGAAAGATTGTAACTAAATTGAATAACAAGACTTAATGCCTAAAATCTGAAACGATCTGGGGCTATTTTTTTTGCAGACATTATTCTTGAAAACATTATAAAGGCATAACAATGTCCAGCCACTCATAACTATGGCGGTTTCATCAAAGATGCCACATATAAAGAATTTACCTAAACAATGAACAAAATTACTTGAAATTTATGCACCCTCTTCCATCAAACTTCAGCTGCTTTAACAATTTTTTTTTCTGAAAAATAAAAACTACAATGATTCAAGTAAAGTCCTGAGAAGTACCATCTCTGTTTTGCGATTGGACACAAAATAAAAATTTAAAATTAACCATCAACCATCAGATGCAAATCAGACTTCTTCCTTGGATTGTAGGCATTCATATGATCCCAGGTGGCAGTACTTTTGGGTGTTTGTATTTATAAATTTGCTCATTTGCATATTGTTCACTTCTCAGGGAATATTTGATGAGTACATCATGTAAAAATGAACACACCAAGTGCTCCACTGAGATATACTGATGGTCTTACATTTCCAAGCAATATTTAACTAACTAACTATATATATATATATATATATATATATATATATATATATATATATATATATATATATATATATATATATATATATATGTATGTATGTATATATATATATATATATATATATATATATATATAATAATAATAATAATAATAATAATAATAATAATAATTATAATTATAATAATAATGATTAAAAGGCAATCAAAGTTTGCTGGATCCATGCCTCCCTCACCTCTTTCATAACCTTGCTAATCATATGTCTCATTATGGAATGAATGTAAAACAGGCTTTTAACCTTGATCCAGATACTTGAACTAGTGACATACTTTTATACATGACACACTCTTGTGTTCAGATACACAGGTGTGGAAAATTTCATGATTCTATATTGAAGGACAACAGAATGAAAGTCCAGCCGCGATGTGTAACGTAGTTTTACATGAATGTATCAACATGACCCAATTACAAGACCTAGTGACCTACTTTTGTTTCATGACACACCTGAAAGTCAAGATATATATGTGTGTGTGTCAAGTTTCATGAAACAAAAGTTAACAGTAAAGGAGGAATAGCCTGGACAAGATTTTAGAAGGATCCGTCAATGAATGTAATGTTTCCCTTGTAAAATACAATTATTCAAAGTATACATGCTCTTTGGTTTATGTAAACAAAAAATAATATCAGAAAGAGATAGTACAATGGTTTATCCAGTGTAAATATCATTCCAACAGTCTCACAAAGTGGTCCAAAATATTTGAATATGGTCACAATCTACAAATCTATGAATAACAGAATCCACCGATGGGCAATAAGAACATAGTTCAGACTCTGTTAGCCCCCCCCCCCCCCTTTGTTAGCCTGGAACTATATACAACAAAGCAATGGAGTAGGAAAATTGAAATGCTCGTAAACTTGTTCTTACAGTGCTGGAATAAGGAAGGTTATAAATGTTTACCCAATTAGGAACGGAGATTTCAAATGTTTCAGACCACCTAATTTGACCAGCTGCTACATTTTAAAATTTAGAATCAATGAGGTACCAATATTTTTTTGCAAGAGAGTTGTGATATACAGTGAGTCATACCATTAATATATACTACTGGAAACTCCTCAGGAATTTTTATAATCTCAGTACGAATTTGTTGTTTCTAGTGTCCTTGTATTGCAGATCGTAAAGAGTAATATTCTAAAAAGTGTGTATTGATACCATATTTGTTTCTCAAGCCTTGAATTGACAAGAAAGTGCTTCGCTGCACAGGACTCATCCTGCAAGAGGTTGGAATTGAATTTCCAAAATCCTGGACCACGCTTCTCATACAAGTCACCTTGTGAATGAAGTGAAATCAAGCTGTAACAAGTCTTGAATCAGGGTTTTATTTTTTTCTCTGCCACCCACTGAGATAAAAAGGAGAAATACACCAATAGTCGAGATGACACTGGATAGTTGGGGCTTTGGACTGCCATGTGAACATAAATGTGTCAGGATTGCGTGGGCGCCAAATATCAACCAGGTCAAGCTCACCCAGTAATAATTTATGAATGCTTTGCGTATATTTGGAAGGGGGCTCAAGACTGCTGCCTCGTTTATCAAGTTCAGGAATCTGAACAGTTTTAAAGTCTCCGCCCGTTAAAATATTTTCACCAGAATATTCAGCTAATTTCTCAAATAAATTATTTAAATATTCACCTTGTCCCGAAGCATATTTTTCGTGGGGGCCTACACATTTGTAACAATAAGGCAAACATCATCGATCAATGTCAAGAATAACAAATCTGCCGTTCTGATCTGCTGTCACTTCATTAATACTATGATTAATTTTATTTGGTATGAGGATCGCCACACCGCTACCATTTGTGGTTCCGTGTACAAAAAGATAGAAGCCCCCTCACCCCATTCATTTTTCTACATCTGTGCAGTTTCTGAGCAGCTGTGGGTTTCTTGCAGAAAGATGATCCCTTGGTGAACTTTCCTAAACCAATATTACATGGATCATCTTTTGAAAGTGTCGGCTATGCCTCTTACATTAAGAGAAAAAAGCTGAAAGCAAAAAGACATGCTTCGGGAGGCGGAAGTGTACATTTAAAACAATATTATAGATAGAGCAAGTCGTAGTAACACCAATCTGAATGTCTGTGTCTATATGAGTGTAACATGATACCAAAAGACTTTTAAAACTAAGCAGAAAGCACTATTTCTCACCTGGCAGATGACCATAGTAACCACCCAAGCAGTTGTAGCTTTTGAATTACTTTAACTTTATTATTGTTTATTTCCACGAATGGTGCATGACACATAATCAGATACATGCTCAAGTAAAAACCATGACATCATCTTTGGAGATGCAGCTAATAAAATATTGTAGCCTATTTTTTCTTTCATTTAGCACAATATTGCAGGAGTACCAAAGGTAAATTAATACTATATGAGTTAACACATGGGCATGACACATTTACGTTCCTTGAGTTCTCACAAAAAAGGAATGAGTTTGGTACAGAAGTAAGGGTACAATGTGTTAAGCATGCAGTTTTTAATGTCGTATATATGTCCCAAAAGAAGGATTATTGCAATTGTGCATATCATTCCAAATGATATGCAAAATTTCACTGGTTGGGTCAGTCAGCATTGCAAGTTAGATGGTTTGTGGAACAAAGGTGTCTGAGAAAGTATCCGGATCAACTTGGGCGATAAAAGAAAGGAAAGAAAAAAATGAAATGTCTGGGTTTGCATCCAGACCGACAACTTCAGAGTTTACTTGTACAGAGAAATCTTTTTACAGTGGGCCCCCTTGGGACCAGAGAAAAGTTACCCTTGAGACCAGAGAAAAGTGCCCATTCCTGAGAGGGTCAACCGTTTTGGGCAGTATGTATGGGTATATGTGCATATACATGCACTATGTGCTTTTATGAATATTCAAGGGGATGTGTATACATACAATACAAAACGGTCGTTCTTCCCTTATACACAAACAAATTTTAAAAGAAGCTGTCGCAAAACTACATGTACATGTTCCTGTGAACTGAGACAAGCACTATACTGTCTCAGGATTGGCTATGAATAACACGCCTTTTGTCCTTTGGTAATTCACATTCCACTGAAGTTATGGCTGGATAAAATTTCAAAGTCCAAATGACCTTGACTTCTGATCTTGAGAGTTCACATGTAAACTACAAAAATATACAGTGTTACAATACCTACAAAGCAAGCCCAACATGACCCAAATCAGATGAAAATTTACCAAGTGATGGCTAGAGGAAGCTTTCAAAGGGCCATATGACCTTGATCTTTTACCTTTAGAAATTACATGTTAATACAAAAACATGCAGTGTTACAATACATACCATTTAAGCCCAACATGATCAAAATTGGATACAAATTGACCAAGTTATTGCTAGATGAAAATATTGAAGGTCCAAATGACCTTGATCTTTGACCTTTAGAAATGTGCAGTGTTACAGTAGCTATAATTTGAGTCAACATATTCAAGATTAGATGAAAATTGACTGAGTTATGGCTGGATGAAACTTTCAAAGGTCCCAATGACTTATCTTTTGACCTATCAAAGGTCCTAATGACTTATTCTTTGACCCTGCCACATGTAAAGTACAAAAATGTGCAGTGTTACAATAGCTACAATTTGAGCTCAACATGTTTAAACTTGAATAAAAGTTGACCGAGTTATGGCCAGATAAAAATTTCAAAGGTCAAAATGACCTTGATATTTGAAGTTTAGAGGTTACATGTGAATCACAAAAATATGCAGTGTTGCAATACCTATAATATGTTCCAACATGGTTAAAAGTGAATGGAAGTGACAGAATTATCACTGGATGAAAATTTCAAAGGTCCAAATAACTTTGATCTTTGACCTCTAGGGGTCACATGTTAATCTCGTAAATGTACAGTGTTACATTTGCGACAATTTTAGTCCAACATGATGGAAATTGGATAACAATTAACCGAGTTATTCCTAGATTAAAATTTCAAAGGTCCAAATTAATATACAATCCTCTTCTTTGCACGGGAGCGTTTCTTTTATGTACACCAAAGAGACCTCTAGTTGCTGGGAAATTATGACGTCAATTAGTTGTATTACCATTCTTTTATTGCAATTATTTTCTTTAATTTGTTATAATATATTTATTGAACCCCCAATACTGAGGGAATTTAAATAAATTCATCGAGATGAGTATACACAATACAAATCACAATTAAAAAAAAGATGTATTAACAGGTTGATTTAAATGCTCTGACGCAGGTAATGGGCGACAGCAGGCTGTGAGATTGCCTGTCAACCAAAGCCTTCTGTCGACTACTCAGGTACAACTTCCCCACATCACAGAATTTTATGTCTTCATGTATTAAATCTGCCTGTTGGCAAGGTAAATGAAGACCCTTGATTGGCTGATAATGTAGGTTGATGTATAAGAAAATTGAAATATATTTAAGTTAGACTTTAGAAAAAATGTATCTTCTAAATTAAACCCTTAATGGAATATACCGATGTCCGGTAGCGCAACTGCAAACAGACCAGTCTAACCACTTGAGAATGTGCAGTTAGCGGCTGCAAGAGTTGTAACTGGTGTCAGCAAATACGCCCCCTTCCGGATCATTTAGGAGGAAACTTAACGGGAACCTTCCCATTCTCAAGGAAAAAAGGATAAACTGGTATATGTATACGAAATTATGAATGGAGTAGCCCCTATATACATTTAAATGCAAATTCCATCTTTTCTCCCCTATCAGGACGGAACCTCAGAAACGAAAAAATATTCTACTAAGACTCCTTCCCTCATCAACTATTCAACTTTGAAACTCCCTTTCAAAAGAAATAAAAATACTCCGCCCTTCAGCACCTCAAAAAAGAACAAAATATAACTCGAAGAAAAGCACCTGGTTACTACTCTTGTGGTTCATTGTACCTGATGGATATGAAAACTTTACCTGGAGTTGCACCAAGGGTACATACAGAGTTTCTCTAATGAAATTTTGTCATAAAATGTGGTCCTGGGAAGTTCCAACTGACCAGGCCTTTGAGCAGAGTGCTTATCATGACGCCAAGACATCAGGTGGTGTATGTGGCATCACAATGAACAAAGATTGTCTCCTGCGACACTATCAAACCTTGGGTTTTTATCACACAGATTTTCAGTGGAGTGTAAAAAAAAGGCACACGTTGGGAGAAGTCCTCCAGCATGTCATCACTTGTCTGCCGCTGGGACATCATCAAGTGAAATCAATGATGTGTCAAAGATATACAGATCTGTAACTGACATGATCAATCCATTTGATATTGGCACAAATTGGTCTGTGCCACCATTCACCCCTTTGGTGAAAATTACAACAGGTGCACATGTTTCACTGCATTACAATGAGAAAGATTTGTTCAATATTGAACAAAGTGGAAAGCAGATAACAGATTCATATCTTATGAGTGGTGCAAAAAAGATGCATAATAAACTCAAAACCTTTGGATCAGTTGAAAAACAACCAGGAAAGGTGATGCTGTAAATCTAGATCTATTAGATGAAATTCAGTGTCTGAGAAAGTTTAGCATGGTGCAGTACTTAGGGCGCACCAATGTCGACATAAAATAGATAATGTCATATGAAATAACAAAAGTTTCTTGCTCATTTGCTGATAGGAAGGATGAAAGCTTGCAGTCTGGCTACAATGCTGAGCTGCTGCATGCTTTGGTGGATGTCAAGAACAGTGAGCAGTGAGTTTTAGCAAATTACCTGTGTCTGACAAAAATACTGGGGCTGGTGTAAGATGCTATGACATTTATTCATGCAAATCACAAACAAAAGAATGACACCTATGCTCAGATGAGTGAGTGCTATTTGAGGTGAATCTTGCATGAAGTGAATAACATAGGTGTCAGAGAGGTCCATTGGATCAATGACTGTTATGACATACCTTTGAGCCCCAAAATGGTGGAGCATCAACACTGCAGGGACGCAAGGAGACCAACACTAGGACATCATGCAGCTGTTGGTATTGCTGTCCTTAACTGGGCTGATCTGACGGCAAATCAGGACAGCAAGGCATCTCCCTTCATTTCATAATTGAGGACTTGTTGAAACTTGAAAATAGTAGTTAAATGCCAACGGATGTGAAAATGTATGCTACTGGCGCATTCTCAGACCAAACAATGGAATTTTGTGCAAACAATACAGGCTGTGGTCAAATTGCAGATGTTTAAAGCCATCCAGAAGAAGCTGACAGTAGAATAATGCTGCATATTACATTTGCAGCTAAAAACAGGTGTAATTGTGTGGTTGTCGGTGCTTCTGATGCAGATGTCATTGTACTCTGTATGGATCATCTTAGCAAGATACCAGGGCTTGAAGAGCTGTGGACTTGGATGTCTGCCAATGAATTTATTCCCGCATATGTTATAGCAGTAATGCTGCAGCCTCCATTTATAAATGCATTCCCAGCTGTTCATGCCATGTGTGACTGTGACACTACCAGCAGATTGTATAAAAAAGATCTTTGTGTCAGGGTTTAGCTATGCCTGCATCAGATGGAGTTCTCATTGCCCCTGTAATGTCAGATGAAGCATATGGGGCTGCTCAACGTTTAGTCATTAAGATGTAAGGGGGGGGGGGTGTCACAGTTTTCTGGGCCAGATAAGCTGAGGTCACATCTTTACTGCAGTTACAATATGAAAGACCTCAGTTCACTTCTACCAACAGAAGATTCCTTTGCAAAGCACATGCTGTAAGTACTTCACTAGCTGTACATGTGGAAGAGAGCATTGGATGGGTAGCCACAATGTCTGCAATTTTAGAGTTTAGTTTGGTTTTGGGAGATTGTAATTGAAGACCAACGTACATGACCAGGCCACACTGCCCTCCAAACATCGTTAAGAGAGCTTCATGCGGCTGTGTTGCAGTCTTGCGTGTTTGTGTGGTGGCAATCCAAACAGGTGTGACAGAGCAAGACAAGCTGTGCTGGAGGATGACGCAGACTCAAGTTCAGAATCAGAATCATCTGATATTGAGTAGTATGGGAAAGTGTGCCCTTGGAGTATTTACACATCCAAGATTATGGCGGGTCCAGAACCATTCTGATACTAACAAAACTTTGTGCTCTTTAATTGGAAGATGATCATTCGGTGGTTCTATATAATTTACCATTTTGTAAAACTTTTATTCGCAGGGGTCACATTCATAGTTTAGAAATGTGTCGTTCATCTGGCTCCTTCTTTTGCAAAGGCCTTATTCATTGTTTGGAAATATGTCATCTGGTTCCCTCTTTTGGAAAGTTGACCCATATTCAGTGACAGTTATTTCATCTATTCTATCTATGGCATAGGTCGCATCCATTATTTTTTCAATATGTATATATATATATATATATATATGTGTGTGTGTGTGTATATATATATATATATATATATTAGGGACTTGCAGTGAAGTTCACATTTATTCAATGTTTCACATTTGCCAAGAAATGTGTTTGTCCAATTTATTTCCAAATGCATGGTGTCTTCCTATGGTCAATCTCTATGATACAGGTTTTGTATGGATGGCATATATGATTTCAGAATGCTTGGTGAAAGGTTCCATTTATGGTCACTGAGGTAGAAAAATGATCACAATATAGATATTTAACAAGAGAGAATTATGTTTCATATACACTCAGGAAAAAAAGTAACTCTCCGCATAGAATATACCCTGTGAAAAAAGACAGATACATATATTTTGCAAATTGTTATTAATTTTAATTCAGATTACTTTTTAGATGTGAAGAGAAGCAAAATGGTACAACACATTAAGATACGCTTCATTGCACAAGTCCTAGAAGGAAGCAATGTCTGAAAAACACATTTGCAGGTTATTGGTAAGGTTATTACAGTCATCACTGATCATCTGGGATTGTTGGGTAAACAATTCAGGAAAACTTCTGAATTTATGGCTGATAAGAAAGCCATTCTGCATTACTGAAAATTTTCGTCAGTATGATGTATGGCCACCGAGGCTCTTAATGCACTCCTGGCACTGCTTCTTCATACTGTTCACAAGCTGACGTGTAGGTCTCTGAGGCAAATGCTGCCACTCTTCTTGCAGATATCACTGTATATCAGCAATAGTGGATGTACCATTCATCTTCGCATATACAGTTCACTTCAAGTGGCTCCAAATGTGTTCAATGGGATTTGAATGTGGTGAGCAAGCAAGCCACTCCATGACTTCAACACCTTCATGGGCCAGATAGTCTCAAACGGTTCCGCAACATGAGGTCTGGCATTGTCATGCATTACAATGAAATTGTCACCGACAGCCCCAGCATATGGAATGACATGGGGCTGCAAAACTCGGGTAATGTAGTGCTGCGACGTCGTTTTCCCATCCAGGATGACCAGATATGTTTTTCCATTGGCTGATATGCGAGTCCATGCCACAATACTGTCCCCTTCATAAACCACTGCTGGTTGAACAAAGCGATTCGCATGTCTCTCCCCTTTGCCCTGCCAAACATGCACCCTCCCATCATTGCGATAGAGAGAAAAATGACATTCATCATTAAAGATAATATTAGCCCACTGCATCTGTGTTGTCTGACTGTTCTGCCTTGCCCACTCTAGCCTGGCCTCCCTGTGGCGTGTGCTTAGAAGTGGCTTCTTGACCATAGCCCATGGTGCCAGTCCAGCCTCATGTAGTCTGTTATACACAGTCTGAGTGGATATTCGTCTCTGATGTGGGTAAGCTCTCTGTAGATGATTCTAAACTTCTGAACCAGTACAGATTCTCCATCTTAGGGCTGTATTCATAAGATAACTATCCTGCTGCCTGGTGGTCACTTTCAGTCTTCCTGCCATGGCAAATATGCAACTTGGTTGGTACCTTCAAACTTGTGCACCAAATCATTTATGGCTCTGTGGTTAACTTCCATTGCCCTAGCAACAGATTGGCAGCTTTTTCCAGCTTCCCCTCTGACTATAGCCCTTGCTTGCTGCACAGTGGAGAGCCTTGGCATAGTGACCTCTGATAGAAGAATCAATGCGTGAGTTACAGGCCTCACCTTTATACCCCTACATGGCACAGTTTCTGTACAGTGGCCACATGTGTATACCTGTATCATGTAATGAAACACTAATTTCTAGGGAATTTACAGGGCCAGGAAGGACCATACAGCCTGAATAGGCTTTTGTCCTGCATAGAGCCCTTTCTGCGAAGTGCGAATTTTGACTTTGTCTCACATTTGGATCAAGTGCAGTCATCCATGAGGCCCAATTCAGGTTGTCTTCCCAAGTATTGTTAATTAAGGATAATGTCACGTGTACGTTTGCATAATTAGGAAAAATATCAAAAATCTGAGTGGAATGATAAAATTTAAAATGTGGAGAGTTACTTTAATGCTGAGTCTATCAGAGCATTATTTAACATGTGCATCATTGGCGCACATCTGTTGATTTACTGTGTGAACAAAATTGACAGGGACATTTTCAGTTTAATTTATGCATGCATTTTGTCTTTATGTATCCATAGGAAATGTTTATGATTATTTCTCTTTTATTATAGAGAACATTGATTTCCCCCATGCATTATATCGAGGTTGCCTAATTTAGCCCTGCTTTGCTCCATTTGGTTACATAGTAGCTGCCCAGCAGACAATGAATTTTCTGATCAAATAATATTGTTTCCAACACCCTTGAACTGTGGTTATGATATATCGGATTCAAAACACAGTTAATTTGTAGTTTTTAATAGGTACACTATTGAAAAAGGACAGTTGAATGGGCGTTTCTGTATGTGTTTCATAATTCTGTAATATGGAAGTCATTTGTGAAGCAATGGTAATGACCTTAAGTTCTTTTTCAGACACTCTTAGCAGAGTCATTAGATAAAATTAGTATATGTTGTCATGAATCGTAATATTTAACAAAATGGTTGTCACAAATGTGTCTGCATTATTGCGTTTCCACTCCATTCAGATTGACTAGTGACTTTTCACCCATATATCGATAATTATATTTTGTGTTTGGATGTTGTTTGGTGTTCAACATTAATTTTGTGGAATGCAAAAAGGGTGCATTTCGAAAAGGTAAAGATCAAGTAAATGAATGACGATGGCATTTCACAAAGGCAACTATAGGGCGAGATATTATGGTTTCCAAATCTCTGAATGAAGATGACTGTGTTACCAAATGCTGGTAGTTTTTCCAGGGAAGAAAGATATTTTTTTAACTGTATCTATTTGAACACAGTATGTAGGACTGGAGCCACAGCTTATAATAATAACAAAACCCATCCAGGCTCTAAAGTTTTCCCTTTTTTATGCTGACTTTCTTGTCAGCAATTATCCAAATGGCAGCTCTGTGTCTTTTCAGTCAGTTTCTTCTTATAGTAAGATGTGAAAGAAAGAGTTCCATATAACAGGTAGGGGGCTATGGTGCCTATATCTGAGTTATTGATTGTAGTATAGAGGCTCACTGCACTTTAGATGGTGTACTCAGTACTAATCTTAAAAAGTCGGCATTCTTTGTTACGATTTAAATCATCTGAACTGCACCTATTCTTTCACTTATAGCCTTCTACTAATGTGTTTGGCACATACGCCACCGGATCTTCGCCCAGCAACACGTGTGATCTAAATTTGTATTTGTCTTGACTCTTGGGAGATATGTCCAAGACTAAATATATTCCTCTTTCATACAGTCTTTCTATGCTTCTGTCAACATACTAGCTTTCCCATGAAAGACTTGCCTTCCGAGGGCAGAAATCTGGGAAACATCTCTCATGTTTTTCATTATGAATTGAGGGCAATGATACGACTTCCCTTGCCTTGGAGGAAGAGATTCTGGGTCATACAGTCCATGGTTAGATCGCTATGGTGATATCCTTGGGTAAATAAAAGTTCTAAATGAGGTTTCTGGACTAGAAGTTGCATTAGATTGTCTAACACGATCATAGATTGCTTTCTCTGTGCTGTGAAAGTGTAAAGGTCCTCTTGACCAGGTGTTCTTTGATGCATTATCAAATCAGGCATGGTCCTTTCCATGTCATCAAAGAGGGGTTGCCAGTTTCCGAGACAAAACAGTATGTTATGCGGGGGTTTTAGATCAAACATGCCAGAGAAGTTGTGCAGGAGCCTGAAAGTCCATTGGGTTTTTCCACTGCCCATACACACAGAGGCGATGATGGTGCTACAAGGTCGAAATGGTAGCAGGCTCTGTGTTTCCCACCATGGTTTATTGGTAAACGTCATGTCAGTAGGTCCCGAAGTGACTGCAGACTGTCTTTTTTGTTTCCTGGCACTCATGGTTTCAGAAAACCAGGCTTTTTTTGCTGAGAGTTTAACTTGTGAGTGTACAACAAATGTTGTGCTAGGCATTTGACTGTAACTCCACACTGTGAAATGGGGCAGATACATGATACACAATTTTGTTTACTGCTCTTGGAATTCAAATACCCGTTGTCTTTCCTCAGACTTCAACTTATGTACCTTCATCAAGTGCAGTCAGTGTGGTAATCTTCCCAAGTTTTTGGTTTCACACAGTAGACAATCTCATTTCATGCATGTCGTGACTTTGATTTTGGTAGTATTAGTCGACTCTACTTATAGAGTGGCCCTTGACAGCCAAAAGAGTGTACCCATGGCTGTCAAAGTGTAGCACTTGGCTCGCAAAGAGTGGCCTCTGGCTGCCAAAGAGCGGTTCTTGGCTGGCAAAGAGTGGCACCTGGTTGCCAAAGAGTGGTCCTTGGCTGCCAAAGTGTGGCCCTTGGCTGCCAAAGAGTGGCCCTTGGTTGCCAAAGAGAAGCCTTTGGGTGCCAAAGAGTTGTTCTATGCCCTTTTATGTGACGATATGCTAGTGAAGGATCTGTCGTTGCTGACGGTGTAGTGGGCCTGGTGAAACCTGCTTTATGTGTAGGTGAGTGTTTGCTATAATTGTCATGACTGCCAGCTATATGCTGGGTTTAAGGACCCTTTTTTATCTTCCTTTCCGTAAAACGTTCTGCCCTAAGGGCCTAAGCTCTACTTTTTGGCACTTGATGTCCCTTAGAGCACAATTGACCAAGTGTGTTAGATTCATTGGCATCCTATATACACTGCTGTTGTAGCCACCAACTCTGCTCCTATTTTCTTAAAAGCTTACATCATAATTCTAAGAAGGAATTGTGATATTCATAAATGCTATTGTGGGACCATAGGTCTAGATTCATCAGCATCTTGCTTAAAGGGTAACAGAAAATCACTAACCCCATTGAGAAACATATGTCTCCAGCGTATTCAAAATTTTAACTAATTCGTGAAAGCCTATCCTTTAAAAATCGTATTCCATATCTCCTCGAACTAATCACCAGTCTGTCATCGTGATTAAACACTGTCATAACGTCTTAACTATCCCCATTTTTGACGGTCGTGGCGACATCACTATTCTCAATTTTTGAGGATAGCGAACCTCAAAACTCTCCTCAGTATTTCCTTAAACTAACTTTTCAAATCTTGCTTTATATTTCTTGAAACTTACAGTCTGGTATCACG
This sequence comes from Hermodice carunculata, assembly GCA_964020975.1. NCBI lineage: Eukaryota > Metazoa > Annelida > Polychaeta > Eunicida > Amphinomidae > Hermodice > Hermodice carunculata. The sequence goes on along the minus strand of OZ026628.1, from coordinate 41,846,225 downwards.
ATTGACCACGGTCGTGAGGCCATTACTATACTCAATTTTTTAGGACACTGACGTCAACATTATGCTCAATTTTTGAGGGCAGTGATCCTCAAAACTGTCCTGGAACTGATACTTTACTACAAGCCCTTGTAATTTTATAGTGACCCTGGAGTTTCAGGCACAATTTTTAAAACCACTGAAAAAAGTGTAAAGATTAACTTTGTTAGACATACTCATCCAAACCTACCAGTAAATTAGCCAAAAGAGGCACACCTCTTTCTTTTTGTAAATTTAGATTTAACGCGTTCCAATCCAACATGATGGAAAAGGGTGTCTTTTGAACCAAATGGTTCTTTTTATGGCAACATAAGGGTGAATGACAGATCTTTTCAAACACAAATGGCAGTTTTATGTTGAATTTGAATTTTTCGTTCTCATTACATAGGGTTGCTGAGTACCGAAATAATGATTACCCTCGAGGAGGGAAACTCTATGGATGAAAGAAACTGTTGTGACAAATCGGGTACCCACTACATAGATCACAATGAAGACGTCATATACCCTTGCAGTGCGGGGTACTCCAGGCCGTGCCCAAACTTTCCTAGAATACAGCAGAGATCCATTGTAAAGACTTGAAGGAAGAACAAAGTGACCCATTTCTAAATGGTATACATGTTAATAATTATACCTGACAAATTAGCATTAAAATAGAAAATAGGTTTTATCTGTAATATGTCCTGCTGATGTTCCAAATGCAAGAGGCAGGGGTTAAGACAGAAAAGAATTATGCCTGTACATTGTACAGGGAGGAAGGACATTTTCACACGGTTAATAGTCTGTTATTATTTAATATAAGCTACAGATAGCATATTACAAAGAGAAATATGTAAAAAATAGTTTGGCTTTGTGTCCATGAAGTTATTCAGTGATGCTACTCGAAACAATCACTCCTGCGCTCCGGGAATTTAATAGAGCAAATATTTGTATCTTATAACATGCTACGAATGGGCCAATAATGATAATTATAACAATAATGATGATGATAACGACGACGACAATGATAATGATAATGATGATTGAGATGATGATACTGATAATCTAGTTAACTCACATTATTGGGGGCAATTAAAATAATGTACATCCAGATAGTTACAAGGCAGAAGACGTGAAATATAGTAGAGTTTAAACAATACAAGCGAAACTTTAATGCAAGTTATCCATCCCGCATATACAAAATTCATAAATCACTCTGTATAACTCAAGCAAATAGAAGTCTGCGAAGTATTTTATCATGGCATGACAAAGCAACCCTTCAAAAATGTAAAGTGCTATGCCGTGGGTAGTGTTAGGCACACTCAGGAAGTCACATGCCACAGTGGACACACGCACTCTACCTCCCCCTTCCCCCCTGGCCATGCAGCATGTAAAATTTTAACTGCATGACATATAAAATATCCGTGTCCATTAGAGGACAGCTATAAGCAAATTATTACTTGTCCCATTGTTCATCAGAGCAGCCAGAACCCAACATGAAGGTAAGGGACCATTGTGTTATGTAATTAAATCGGAAAAATATATCGCATGTCTGAAGACTTGTGTCTACTATAGATAAAAGATAATGTAGAGTATACTTAAGCATATGCTGGTTATTTGGGACCAGAATCCCTTTGTGAGTGGCGATGCATATACAAACAAGTGTTCTGCATAGGGCTTAATAAGATTCTCATTAAATAAGATTAAGCATTGCACAGCAATGCATAGTCCTCAACCAGAGAATAAGTGAATTCCTCACCGTCACTGCATTTTCAAATTATTGCGATAAGACGAAATGTCAACCGACGGTTATGCTATAGGAAATATGGTAAAACTTTGAGCTGAAACGTCAAGGTCACGTCACAGGGTGCCATCTTTGGCGTACAATACACCCCTATTGTTACTATGATGAGTGCACACACCAAAGTTGGTAGCTGTATGTGTTATGGTACAGGGAATAGGGTGCAAACAGGCTCAAACTTTATAAGGAGCAAAGATCTGTCACAGTGGCCTTAATTTGGTTTATACACCAAATTTACAATATAGGATGTATGACCTGGAAAAGCACCCAACTTTTTGGGGGTCAAAAGTCAAGGTTACATTGACCCTATTTTGGCACATGACACTCCTTTCCTACAAAGTGTCCACACACAAATTTCGCAGCTGCAGGTGTTTCGGTATAGGGAATGTACCCTGGACAAGCGCAAGCTTTATGGTTTCAAAGGTCAATGTCACTACATCCCAATCCTGGTGCGCAACACATTTGTATCCAATAAAGTGTCGACACATTAAATTTGGTAGGGATAAGTGCTTATGCTACCATTGTGTGTGTGCCTGTTTTTTTTTTTTTTTGCAAAATTGCACAGGCAGCAGATTATTGAAAAGACTTACCAGCGTTTACACTTTCCTTAGAATTACACAACCAAACTGCTGCGTCATGCATGAGCGCTAACATTATTACACTTTTCCAAAGACTGCATGTCTCGAAATGCTACCTGCTCTATTTCCATGGGCAGCCATAATACCACACAAGTAACCGTTAAGCCTGGTGGCTTTATGCTTGGCGTATTGTTGTTCATGAACACTATCAACTAGAGATTTACTTAAAAGTATACCTAAGTACTCGCATTCTCCCACCTGAATATGACCCAGTTTCCATCGTTTATTTTTATCTGTAGACTTACCAATAGTCACAATTTTTCACTTAAAGCCATTAAATTTCATCGTACATTTTGTTGAAAAAGAATTGGGTCTTTTGAACGTAGTTTGAAGTTGTTTTTCACTTTTTGCAATTAAAACTATGTCTGCATACATAATTGGTGGTATATGGTCTTCCTGAAATGGAATATCTGTTTTGGTTCTAAAGCATTGTTACCAAATGCCCCATAACTACCGTACTGGGCGCCAAGCCTTACCTTGTACACCACTTTTCCAGAAAGAACATGGCATGCGATCTCATTTGGGGAATCAAAACCCTTGCTGATGTCCAAAAAGCCAACCATGTGGGTTTTTAAACCTTTGTCTGATGCTACATAAGCCATTGAGAGTAAAGTTGTGGTCCTCTAGGCGTCTGCCCTTTCTATAAGCTCCATGCAGCTCGCCTGAGATATTTGTAGTTTCCAAAATATATCATCATACGATTCTTAAGCAATTGTTCATTTCTGTGGTACCTTCCTTGTGAATATAATTTACAATTCCAATGTATCATTCACTCGATAAACTTACGAGTCATTGAAGATATTAAACACTAGGCCTTACAACTTCCAAGTTACCCCCCCCCCCCATATTTGAGAAATCATCAGGAATTTGGTCCACAGCATATGATTTGCCATCTTTTATATTTTTAAATAGCTTTTCCAACTTCATGTACCACGATGTTTATATCAAATAAGCCTAGTTTATCATTCGTGGAGGAGTGTAAATAACATTTCTTTGTTAAGTTTAGCCTAGTCAACGGACTGTGGCCTTGAAGAACCAAAATTTTGCAACATTCACCCAGGGTTCTGTTCATCTCTCTCGGATCATCTCCAATTTACCAGTGACGTCAGGGTGTACAATTCTGTTGGGCTAGCCATTTTTTACCATTCAGTCGTTTTAATGTGCGCCAATAGGTCCTGGTATTCCTTGTACCTTTATGAGTAGCGGATTATAGCATGAAATTTACATTTAACTTCAACCTAATCTTTTCCCGGACAGCATGCTTATGGTCTAGGTACTAGTTCCATATAGCCTGCAACGTATTGCTGCATACAACATCATATTTTCCCCAATGTTTATATGGCTTAATTGCAGATCTCCTGCTTTGTATGACACGTATATTTTTTATACATGGCAAATTGGTGAGTTGAGCACCCTCTTGCGTGTGTCAAACCAACTGCCGCTTTAACCGCATTGAGGATAATTTCGTTCCAGCTATTCCATGTATCATCAGCTGAATGATAAAACTATTACAAAATGTCTGGCATCTTAACCAGGTTTCAAAATATAAATAAATCTATCATCATAACTCAGAGTGCAAAATGTATTTTTAAAGGTTTGCTGACGAACAACAATGTAAAGATTACATTATGTCACAACATATCTTGCATCCACAGCATCACATGTAGAACAAAGTTACTTGCCGCAGCTGCGGTTTCAAGTCGGGTATAAGGATCAGTCTAGATAGTCAGAGCATGCCCTTATACTTAATTTACTAAACAATCATCATGTTAACAGGAATAATACTCTTCAGGTACGATTCCATGTCAAACTTATTACATTATGCTCATAATTTGTACATCATATATCTACCAGAGCCGTCAACATGATTTTGTCCCTGTGTTTCTAAGACACATGACAATTGCTACCTTAATTTTGTTACAGTTGCGCTTACGTTCAAACTGTCAAGTGTATTCAGTGTTTCATTGATTCTTGCAAATATTTCATTAAAAAGTTTATATCAGCATAGAATTGTACAGTATTTTTTAATGGGCGCTTAAATGCTAAGATCTGTTAGTCCCTGTTTTACAGATGCATCAAATATGCCGTATCGCTTTTCTTGCTATTTCACTTGAGTGTTTGTGCTCTTGTTCAACAGTCCCACATATAACCTGGGCTCTTGGATCTAATCTGGAATCTCTTCATAATGAGGTGTTAATGTTGGACTTTGAGGCCTCTCAGCAGAGTCTACTCCAGAGACAGAATTATTGCCAGCCTGTGCTTGATCCCAGTCATCGTTTTCCACATTTACTTGAACAAAGGCAGCAGTGTTTTCCTGCCGCTGGTTTGACGTAGCTGACTCCACACTCACATTAGAAGTGGCGATGGTATCTAAATCTCGTCGAGTATTCAATGCCCTATAGGGAATATCGGGAACTCTTTGAGAATCATCCATTGCTGCAATGTAAAAGTCACCTTCGTTTGCTGGTGCAGTTGCAATGTCTGTATCGTGCACTTGGCGCAGTGTTACATCTGTAAGCCAGAGTAAAATGTATTATTCCTCATATGCAGGACTCCATTTATGCAAACATATCATTAGATTGAAATATATATCCCTCCTAGTTTACCCCCAACCTTTTCCGCCTCCACCGGTGTCTAAAAACAAATTAGGGAATTATATCCATGCCAGAATTTCATCGGGGGTGGGGTGGGGTGGGGTGGGTGGGTGGGTGGGGGCTTGAATCATCAGGTGAACTTGGACATGCATAAGCACACAGTTCCCCAGGCTTGTACAGGTACTTGGCCCTGGAATAAGTTGTACATGTGGATTACCTTGAGCAAGAGTATGTGTCATCAGGACTGATTTTTGATGGGTTATTTAGCTGCGGTGTGTTGCAGAATTCGACTGATTTCCACATATGGAGTAGGGGTCAAACTGACCATCATACACACCCACAACTGTTCTGACTAAATATGTACTTTGTAATTCTCTGTGCCTACTCTCATCAGACAGAGTGCTTTTGGAGAATGTGTCAACTTGCCCATGACTGGAATCCTGTTGAGCAATACATGGGGTTGTTAGACTGTATCAGTATACAAGGGACCTGTCATGAATACGATTTGACAATTTTTCGTGCATGACTGATGGAAGTAAGTCCAAAATTCAGACAATTCATAGCATCAGTGTCGTCCATGTAGCCTGCATTGTCCTTAAAGGACAGTTGAGTTTCAAGCTGGCTTCTTTCGCACTATTACTATAATTCAACACTGTGTCTAGATATGCGTTGTAAGTACTCAATCGCCTATCACTTATCTGTCCATTTTGCCAAAACTCCCGAGTCTCTGACTACAAACTGTTTAAGCGTAAGTTGACTCAACATGCTTTATAATAATCTATACAACCGTCGATCTTGTTGATGCAACACTTTCTATATAGACGTTTCTTTTGCAAATCAATAAGGTCGTTTCTTGTTTTTGTCTATGTATAATTTGTAAGTTTCCTATACATTGGATTTTCTTATGGCCTGACTTTCAGGTAGGTTGTCAAAATTAATGAAGGCCATTTTTCCTTATATCCCAAACACTCGACAGTTGCCGCAAATACAGTTAATTTCAAGCACAAATCTGCTCAAAGTTTCATTTCATCTATGCAGTAAGAGAAAGAACAAGGTTATAGCCTTTGATATTCCTGAGAGCTTCAAGTGCTTGGCCAACAAAGAGACACCAATGTTAGTCCATTCTGCCAATACCGACACTGGCAGTGCCTTAGAGGCAGCCAACTCACTAATCTCTTCAAGAAACAATACCTGTCCATACTTTTGTCAACCTAGACATATGTGTGCTCCCCCTGCCCCAAAGATCACATGGGACTATCTATTTTAAACACATGTGGGGGGGGGGGATGATTCCCTCATCCATTTTACACACATGTAAAGACAAAAACCATTTTCGGTAAACTAGGGGTGGTGGTGGAAGAATTACTATTTATATTCCATAATAATGAAAAAAAACAAAATAGGTGGTTGTCGAACACACAGGTATTAAAGAAAACGATTTGAAATACACGCCCAAAATTAGATCCAGACTCTGGACAACATCTGAACTTCAAAGCATTAAAGTTCCACACTCTTGGCACCAGTCGAAAAATAAATGTCGAAGCCATAAAGTGCGTGGTAGATTTTTGCTTTCCTTAAACATATCCGTAGAGTGTCGTGAATGGCATCTGCAATGGTTTCGTTTGTGAACATTTACAGTGTGTCCCCTGCTCAACTAACCCTAGCAGCAATGACAACTGCTATATAGGGATCATCAGTGTTATACTGCATGCTCAGATGGTGTTCATTAGCTATTTGCTGCCTAGTCACCATTTTTCTTATACTTCATGCAACTGTTTGACAAGTACATGTCAGTGATATATATATATATATATATATATATATATATATATATATATATATATATATATATATATATATATATATATATATGTATATATATATATATCCATTATGAGCATGCATGGCATTGTTTTGCCATCTCATCAATCAATACTTACTTATATGGGAACATTGGTGAACTTCTGTGCGATTGTAGATAAGATACCAGTGAACTAAATGACTACAAGTCAAAATTTAGTTGGTTGAGAATTGGTATGAAAGCTAGCTTCATCATCATTTTCATTATCATTGGTATTGCTGTGCTGTATCAGGGAAAATGAAATGCATGAGCAGGTGTGGTTGGGTATTTTAGGTAGCATGCTTTGTTAGTCATTTGTTTTAGTAAACTCTATTACCTGCAGGAGGGCTTGACTTTCTTCCCCGATCTCTCATTTTCTTGATACAAAAGCAGGCAGCTAGCACCGATAACATGATGGCAATCAGCCCAGCCATTCTCGCAAAGAGATCAACTCTCACATGTTCCGTATCTTGATCTGTGTGAAATAATTTAAAAAGTTAGATTAGCTTGTTGAAGACAATTAAGGAAGGATGCAGTGAGTGGATCGACTAGAGCTCTACAGATGTTTTAAAATGGCGGGTGCCAAAATGAACAAATTGGTAGCCAGGAAATGGAAACGGACATGATTTATATAGAAAAATGAAAGCTTTTTAAGCTCAACATGCAAAACTGTAGAACACTTGTTTGAAATTAATTTTAGATTCTAAAGCTTAAGTTCATAACTTTACCATTCCTGACAAGCGTGGATCCCCTGCGAGAAGTCATCACTCGACACGACTCGGGTGTCGATCGATCATATGGATGGATGGACAGATGGATATTAAGCTAGAAATTTCCTTTTATTGCAATACTTCGTTCGGGAAATTTCACGACGGGTACTTAAGTGCATTGTATTGTTACCTTTAACCCTTTAAGATAAGAAACTGCTTTCACCATTGTCATATCAGAAATAATTCCTCACTCTTCGGGTGCTCAGCCAAAGGCGGAGTCGTAGTCGTCACATTTCCTTTGAGATCATCCTATTTACAACAGGCCAGGTGACCGCCCCGAAAGATTGGCCTATTGTGGAGATCTACTTTAAAATCAATAGGCTTTTGTTGCAATCTGTATTTGTTACCATAAATAATTACTTTGAAATTCGTCATTTAATTTGTCTTGTTGTTAAACCTCATTGTTCGTGTGTACTTACGTATGTGGTAATTCAGTTGTTCCCAGTCCAGTTATTCGTATTTGCTGCAACTTTTCAGGGTGGTAAGGGTGACCAAGCTTTTCCTGAGTATTCTTATTTCGTGTGCTTAATTATGTACTATGATTTCCTGCGGGGATTCGGGTTTTCTGAGTCAAATTATTTGTGTCTGCTTATGTTTCTGTACTGTTATGTTTGTTTTGTGATTCATTTGACAAGTTATTTGTCCTTTTGCTTCAATTATATATCTCATTCTGATGTATTTGATGTGTACTTTCCTCGTCATATCAGAGGTTTAATAACTTTGTATGCACTATTACAATATTTTAGGCTCAGAAACTGACAGAAACAAACCCACCTATCTGTATGGATGCATGAACCAGTGTGCAAATATCATAAGTTGATCTACATTCTTCTC
>OZ026628.1:41788666-41837536 GCA_964020975.1 Hermodice carunculata | reverse complement strand
CTTCTTAATAAACACAAACACACACACGTGCATGTGTCTGTGGAAATGTGTTCTAAATATTCGCGCCGATTTTTTGTCATATTACAGATCGAGTCTGTATTATTCTGCTAAAGCATATTCATACACCACTTGAGAATAAAATTTGTATAAACGATAAAATCTAGTAAAAAATTACCTCCAATGTGGAACACAACTGACGTAGATACGACTCCAGCTTTTGATGTGACTCGGCAAATAATTTCTCCGGTCGCGCTCTGATTGACGTTTTTCACATGCAGTGAACTCGACTTGCTCAGGAAGTGTTCACCAAACAAGTCTTTTTTATGCAAGGTATAATTAAACAGTTGAGGATTTCCTCCAGAGGCATTACATGAAATGCGCAAGGCTCCTCCCAAGTGCACAGGATTTGGACTTACCCTCAGGGATACATTCGGAAGGTCTGCAAATGACCAAAGATTTTGCCGTTGAAGTATTGTCACCATAGAAGTTTCTTATATCTTGATGTCCACGAGTCCCATGGTACATTACACGTCTGCTGCCAATACATGTACACCGGCAGTCATAAATGAAGATTAAAGTAGATGTGTATGAAAAGGAGTGGGGTATGTGTTTACTGCGAAAACTAAAAAACTAGAAAAGATGGTTGACTTCGCAGCAATATGTATGTCTTTGACGTAGAATTAGGTTTACATAGGAATGGAAAGGTAATTGTGCACTACTCGTTTCAGTGTGTTCAATATTTAAACTTTGGTCTATGTGATTAAAATGATTTTGTTTAACATTCATTAGTTGCCAAAAGGCTGGTAGTTCATCCAAAGAAAATAAGTGTGTGTATTGTATTTTTAAAGATCATGACAATGTGAAAGTTAAAAAATCCCTTTAATGATTATAACCTATAGAACCACAACTTTTTGCCAATATATATATATATATATATATATATATATATATATATATATATATATATATATATATATATATATATATATATATATATATATATATATATATATATATATATGTATGCTAAATGGTCTATAACAACTGCATAGAATTTGGAGCATCCTTTGACAGATGTCAAAACTGTAATATTTGAAATACTCCTGACCGGCATGAATTAAAATATTAACATTTTGATAATATTTATTAGATGTACAAAGGTGAATAACATTAAGATAAAAGTTGACATAGGAGCATTCTATTTTGAATTTTCAGTTCACAAATTTCAACCCTATAATGACAGCAAATACATTCAAGAGTTACTAACTCATTTACATTCATTTTCCAATACCAATGTGAAGAGACAAATTTCACTCTTCACTTGAGACAGGCAATCATACATAAAAGTCAACTGGCAGTTTTAAACCTGTCCGTTCAACCTTCAAAATATTCTTCATTAACTACAGACCTTAGTTTTTTTCTCCAAAATATTTAGGCTTAACCACGTAAAACCTTTTTTTAATTTGTTTTCAAGATAAAAGAGACAAGGTAGGCCTGTTACCTTTTGGTTCTTCTGACTTGTCGGCCAGCTTACTTTGCATCCAGAAAAGCGGGCTTGCGTTGTGTTTATTTGTATTCATAAATCCGAACATTATAGATACACTCTACCTCCATATATATATATATATATATATATATATATATATATATATATATATATATATATATATATATATATATATATATATATATATATATATATATATATATATATATATATATAGTAGATACGTAACAAAATTAGATTGTAGTCAGTCTTGCACGTTTCTTATAATGAACAATTTGCCAGGCCTGTGTCCAAAGAGCTACTTTTAAGACAATGACACACGAATTTAGTTACAAGTTTTGTTACTCTGTTCTCCAGGTCCATGTTGTTCTCAACAAATTGGGTAGAAATTACTGAGATGAGGATTGTAAATTAAAATGTGGACGTCATATTATTTACTTCAGACTGGTTTTTATTTGTTTTCTTCCATTTACTTTTGCTTTGGTTATATAAAGGTCTCTGATATGCCTATTTGGACCAGCATCATAAGTGTGTAAGTCAAGCACCCATGTGGGAGGGTGTAACAGTTCCTGTTTGAACTGGGTAGTTGACATTGCTGCCCCAATTGAGTGAATGTGGAGCCATGAATGTTTCAGTGGTATGTTTTTCTTTCAGCTGGATACCCTTCACTAGCAATTTTTAAAAGTAATACTATTTCATTATAATTTCCTGCAAAATCAGGAAATGATTTTTCGTATTTTCTAACATGACGATACAAGGGGAGGATCCAGACTTTTTAAAGGGTGGTGGTGATGGTAGTGGTTGGAATTGGGAGTGCCAAAGGCACAAGGTTCAGGGCGGGATCCTCGGGCCCTCCCCAGAAATGAAGATGTGAAGAATCCATACCCTCAGACGCATTTTCCTAACGTTTGGGCTCTATCTTTACACGGATAATTTGATATCTGAGGCACACAAAATTCACTAAAATGGACTTTCCCGTTAGATTTATTGTGTGTCTAACCAGTTTCACAAAGTTACCATTGTGCACAGCAGGGAAGGCAAAATACAAATGAAAGCTCTCGGATGATAGCAACCAGTTGATAAAAAGGAATCGACATAATGCCACAGAAATGTGAAGTGTTCAAGTAGACCCATGATAACTGCATCTTCTTACGCTGCATTAAGTATCCTCCCATGCATATGTGTCCAAATGAGAATGTTGAGTAATCTGACTTGTCTTTTTTCTAATCCATCTAAAAGCGAAGGAGAAGAGAAATGACATGCATGCATACATCGGTACATCTGTAACAGAAATTGCAACAATTTGCCACATTAAACGGTACTCACATAGTATATCCACTGTTAGAGTTTTTTCCGTTATTCCTATGGCATTTTCCACAAAACATGTGTAATTTCCCGACATGGAGGCGGTAATCTTTTCCCATGTCAATACGCTGGTGTTTCCAAAAAACAATCGGGTGCTTCCATGCTGGTACATCCACCAGAATGAATAACTGTCCATGTATTGAGCAATTGCCTTGCACTGCAGTTGCATATTTTGGCCTTCAACAAGTATATCTGGATGATGCTCGATCATAACATGTGGCTGATCTGCAAATTAAAGATGCACAGATTTAAGACACTTTGCCATATGTCAAGTTGGAGGGCAAAAACGGCTAACATGTTTTACGGATGAAATAAAGTCTATCTATCTATCTATCTATCTATCTATCTATCTATCTATCTATCTATCTATCTATCTATCTATCTAACTATCTGTCTGTCTGTCTGTCTGTCTGTCTGTCTGATTGTCTATCTACCTATCCATCCACCCCCTCTCTCTCCATCTATCTATCTATCTATCTATCTATCTATCTATCTATCTATCTATCTATCTATCTATCTATCTATCTATCTATCTATCTATCTATCTATCTATCTATCTATCCGTCTCTCTGTCTGTCCGTCAATCTATCAGACGCTAGTTGTGCCATTTGGGCATGAGTTCCAAACAAATTTTGTCTTGTGCGTAAAATATAAATGTGTTTTGGTTATTCTTGCATGAGGTAGTTTCGTAGCTCATTATCTTAATAGAAAGGACCTTCTCATAATGTTTTTTCATATCTGAATGATGGAATGACCGACCCTTGTTACAGGAACCTTTGGCACCTACTACCTGGGCAAAATGCACACATCCACCAAGCGATGTTCCAAATGATAAAAAAATAGTCCGTTGGGGCAGATATGTGTGAATACATGGTCAACATAGTTGAATGCACATAGGCAGTGTAAAGTACTGTGCATGGCGATGTCCAAAGGTCAGGGACAAAAATCCACTGGAATCAAGGGGATACTGGAAAAGGTATTTCTTTCTCATGTTATTAGCATGGAATGACTGGGTCTCCAGTCAGCACCACAAAGTAAACAAATTGGAATTAGAAATATAAGCCAGCTAAAAAGAAAATAGATGTTCCCTTGCTTTGCCCTGATGGGCTAATGGAGACAGAATGGTAAATACAGATGTGTATTACCTGTTTTAAAGATAAGAACGCTTAAAGACATATCTTTCATTTATTATGTATATGCGACTATCGTTGACTAAACCATGTGTTTAAGATAGACCAAACTGGCCATGCTGTTAATAATGCGCTGAGTCTAAAGCCTGCACTAACCATGATAAATTGAAATGTCGTTAGTTTTTGTTTGTTGTGGAATTGTAAGGTATAATTTGATGACATGGTCAATTATTTCATTTCCAAGAATAGGTAAAGTATTGAGTGTGCAATATAAAATCAGCTTTATATACATGCGTATTTGATTTTCTTTGCTTTATTGTTTATCAAATTATTTTTGTAATATACTTACGGATTGTGAAAATGATAAGCTGCCCAAAGCCAGGGCCAGCGTTATTAGTAGCATTACATTCCACCTGTGCAGTTAAGGGTCTAGATAAATATAGCGTCATAGCAGGTCCAACTTGCTTCAGAATAACTGGTTGTCCTGGTCCTCTAACAGACCAAGTATATATGTATTTGTTTGGATTTCCATTGCTCGCAAGACAAGAGATGGTGATGTTTTCTCCATGAACCACTGGGTTTGGATAGGCACTGATGCTCACATTTGGGACATCTGTAAAGCGCAGGCGAATCGGTTTTATACGTATGCCAACTTTTGCGTTTAAGTTACAAATGTGACATGTCAATGTGGCTGTCCCAAAATAGCTGTATTCAATGTGAAAAACAGATCTGCTCATGTTGCTCATTCACACGAAACCATGAGCTATAAAAGTTAAAAGTTTAAATTTTGGGAATTGTATAGACATCAGAGACAACCATTTGTTAACTGATCTTTTCTAATTTTTTCTGTCATTGCCTCGTGAAATTTGTAAATGTGAAATTTATTTCAATATATATTATAGAACGCCTCAGAAGTTTTTTCTCTCTTTTATTTCATTTGTCAAATTGGTCAAGAATTTTGTTGGTCAAGCTTGGACTCTGTATATGTACATTTAAACTGAGCATACTAAATATTCAAGTCCAATCGCAACCTTAAGGCCAAATGATACCTTTTCATGTTTGTAAATCATCACTTGAAATGATCAGAAATATTTCATATCACACTTGACGACTTGTTCTAAAGTCGATCAGCATATTTCTGTTCCATGCTTTTACCTTTTCTTTTCTCGTTAAAAATTCCCATGACAAATAAAGCATAAAAAAATCTGTTTGTGAGGATTCAAAGGCAAATGAAACATATAATAAAAAACTACACTTCTGAAACACAAAAGAGGAAAACTACCACCTCAAGCACTTTTTATAAATAAATGGCATTTACTAACCGCATTGCTGATTTGGCCCACATCACTCAAGAAAAAAGCACCTGTATGTGTGGGCAATTCTCTTTATCAACCAGGACAAAATGTGTAGCTGAGGCATGCACTGTCAATCAAAAATCTTTCTACATCAAAACCACATTTATTGATATAGAATCCAGAAAAAAATGAAAAAAGTAATCTAAAATTAGCAAATTCGTGACTATAGTAGTAAAAGCAACTGCTTATGTCTCTCTAACAAGATGCCACTTTAATTTGTCGCTCTGCATCTAAGATAACACAGATTGCTGCATACAGTTTCAAAAAGGGGGTCAGGCTAATTGTGCATTTATACATTTACTTGCAGCCCAGCCTCTTTTTGTAGCCCCTGCAGCATGTACGCTGCGAACAGAAATAAGTAAGTTTTGGTGGTCCTTCTCAACATTATCAGTTTTTGCTATCAGTTCAACATCATGAACCTCATGCAGGCAGGTGGCTTTGGTATCTGTGTGGAAAATAATATCCTCACAACTAGGGTTCAAAACTCTGACATCTTTTCAAACGTTAGTTTTCTCAGTATCAACCAATGAATTTCCCACCACCGGTTAGTTTTTACTAAGTCTTTGGGGGAAGTGGGACCACCAGTCCAAATCCTGATTCAACCAGCTTCACATCAACAACGTTACACATGTACATTCACTGTAAGCTGGAACCAAATATTAGTAAGAAACCATGGGTGAGAGTGACCCCCTAAGCCACATGCAGGTTATCCTTACATCAGTTAAAGCTCAAAGCTATCAAGTTTTAATCTGCCGTTTGCATTCATGAGAAAGTTGTGACCTAAGTGCCAGAACGGGGCTTCTCTGGTAAATCAGCACTTTCATCTATTTGTGCCACATAAGCTCACAAAGGCTGCAACACCAGTCTTCAGGCTGTTGTAAGTTTCATCGGTAGTACGGGTTGCATCCATGGTTGTCTGGTTTGCACACCCTGTATTGCTCAACTGGACACGATTTGTTGCACTTGGTGTGGCAGTTAAATAACTGGTCACATTTTGTGTTCCAAAATGATAAAATCCAGGGATTAGTTGTGGCTTTGGGTTAAACTACTGATTTCCATAACCAATAACTCGGCAAAACATTACCCACTTTGATGAATTTTCCCTTCAATGGATGCAAAGTCAAATACAGCAGAGATTCAAGAATAACCAAATGATTCACCTTTCAACTAATGTGAAGAAACACATTCACTCTTGACTGAAGACAGGCGGTCACACTGGAAGGCAGCTGGTGGTTATAAACTGATCCTCTCAACCTTCCTTAACTACAAAATCTCATTTCTCCAGACATATGGGCCCTGACATGTAAAGCCCAAAATTTATAACTTGTGCCAGAAATTTTTGAATCTGGAACAATGACAATAGCAATTCACAGCTCAGTCTGGCCTGAAACCAGCCATTGTACTTGCATTCCTGCTGGAATGGAGCTGGCTGGCCCTGGGCCAAGAGCAGGAAGACAATACAGGCCTATGCTCAGCTTCCACTGTCTTCTTGTTAGCCTCTGCAAAAGCCATTTCCGCAGCAAAAGCTTGACCCTTTACCTGCTCAGTTGTTTACAAGGCATCTTTGGTATCATGTTAAGGCATTTCTTTTTGCTTTTTGCTTGCGTGACTTGTCTTCTTGCTGAAAGCGGTGCCTCATCTCACCATTGCTCAGTTTGCTCATCCCTGTGTATAGCACTAATAACAACATCTAGTTCATTTAGCAGGAAGGCTAACCCCCATTAGGCTCGTCTCAATCAACATGCTGCTCCATTGCCGTGGCAGCTTTCTCATGGGTATTATCCTTTTTATGTTGAATTTCCCACAACTCTAAAAATCTGTAGGTTCTAGCAACCACAACAGTGCGAGCACTGTGCTTTCACTTTATACATGTGACCTGTGCAGCACACTCCAGCACAAAAATTACCATACCTAAGCACAGGAATATCGAAGTAAGCACCACAGGTATACCACTGTGCTTTCATTACCCTTAAGCATGCTTTATATAGGATCAGTAGCTCGAACGCATTTTCCAGAAGTCCAACCAAGCATTTATAAATCCTCTATTCTTTCTCTTTTTCTGTAGGTTGCTATTGATCTGGACAGTTGTGTGGATATGTTGGCAGCAACAGGATGGCAACACAACAATGGCATTCATGTGCAGTTGCATCAATTTAGCAAAAAGATTCTGGTGGAGGCAGTAAAATTCCTTGTGATGCTCAAAAATTCTTCTGAAGTGAAGGTCAACAATACATTTTACTTGCACTCAAGCCACCGATAATCTAAACATCCACCAGAAGCAATGTTTATCCAACAATACAGACATATATATGTGAAAATATCCAAAGAATCTGACACCAAATGACATGTTCCTATAGTGTGCCAGGATTCTTAATTAAGTATAAACTAAGGGATAACTAAAACTACTCTCTTTACACTTATAATACAGTAGACCCATATACAGCAACATACATCTGCACTCAAACAGACTCAGAATCAAGACTCACACAAAATAACTACATACGGCCAAGCACTGCCCTTGTTATGGCTACGTGGCAGCTCCACCCTGTCATGGGCCCAAGCAAGTCCACTCAGTAATCTAACTAAACCAAGGGGGTTAATACGATCAGTTGGCACATGGCGTGTGCTGTGAGCTTCAATAAGTGAAGGTGTCAAGATGTGACCTGTGCTGGGCTAAGGTGTGATCACTGTGCTCTGTACTGGACTTGGAGTTAAAGTGACCATGAAGCATGTGGTGTGTTCCATGCAGTGTCAAAATTTTGTCAACAAAGGGCTTTTGTAGATGCCGCATAGCCATATATAAATGACTTATTGTCTATCAGTCTTGTCGCCACAATATGGTTTCATAAGGTTAGACATGCCTATTACAGATTTCCAATCCCCAGACCTGGGTGATCCTATCAGAGATTTGTTGTCTGATTCTTAAAACTCCACAAGGCAAACAAAAAAGTCAATGTAGGGATGGATCAGTACATATTCTGACAGGAGAGACTCTCCGTTTACTTAGTCGGCTGTTATTTTCATGAAATATTTATTTTAACACTTTTTAAAGTAGATAATGAATGAAGCGAATTTTTCCTGTTGGTCTTAAAAGAAACGTAATTATGTAAGGCAGAGAACCTTCCCTTTCGGGCTTTGTTTCTTTAGCAAGCATTGCATTTGATCATAGTGTATTGGAATCAAAGCCAGTATTTTCTTTCAATAATACTTATTGATTTCTCCAAAATAAAAATATTTTGAAAATCTGAAGCAGGCAGCATTATTTTATGAGTGCTAAGAACTCAAGCTGAAGATTAAAATCAGATGAAGATGATGTCTGGGTACAAAAGGTGCAGCGCCGGGTTTATTTCTGTCTGACCTTATTGCTATAAGTTTGTGATGGAATATTCAGAATATGCACTTTTAGACTACAATTACTTTGTTGGGTATGTGTTTTATGTAAGATAGCATAATGTGAAACTCAAAAGATCAAATACACATCCGATGCCCTTTGCCATCCCCTAAAATCATATGAGCCAAAGTAAGCAACATTATTTGTTATGAAGCCTACTGAAAATAGGAATATCGTCATACAGTTTGTATGGTGGAATTACAAGGTTTTAGAGAGTACAATCAAGAGTGGAAAATTCTATGCTGATTAAGTTTAATGAAATAATTTTTTGGAACCAGATATTTCAAGTGCATGTTAAAAAAGAGTCTTATAATTGTATAATGATCAGGTGTCAAAACATGTATCATGCATATTATTGATGTATACATTCCATTGATGAAACATTTTGAATGTTATCGACTATGGAAATAAAAAAATGAAAAAAGGGACATCATGATGTAAACATGGTGCAACGCAGTGCAGCAGAACAGAGGGTATGGTAAAATGAAATACAATATTCTTACATTTTTGCCTCAACACTGCAATCCGTCATAGTGGCGGAATATCAATCCCACAAAGCAACAAAGATGACCGAGTGTCCTCATTGGCAAAGTATCAATATTTCAACTCGTTACTAAAGTTGTAATGTTTAAAATTATGATAATAATTGTTTGTCCTCTTGGTTGCTTACTCTTCTAAGCGTGATATGTTACAATTTTAAATACAATTTACAGAGACTTGTTTTGTCAAAATTTTAAAACAAGCCTGGAGAAGTTGCTATGTCATCACTGCTGCATTCTGGGATATATATCACTGCAAAGATGACAGCCGCTAAACCACGATATATGTGAGATTTGGAATTACCAGTTCTGCTGATCTGATGTGCATAATTTTCACATCAAAAAATTGTTTATTATTTAGAAGTTTTTTTTAAAAGAAAATGTTTTCAGTGGGATTATTTTGATTTCAATGTTCGTCTCTGATCTTTAACAATTTGCTTTAGAGTTCATAATTTATGGTGTGGTCATGCATGGCTAAATGAAATATTACTGCATCGAGTATTCATTAGAATATCATATAAATAAAATTTGTCGAAATGTAAGTTTAGATGTGTGTACACATGCCTCATAATATATATGTTATTTTACATTTATGAAAATTCAACATCATACACCAGGAATCAAATATATCAATATTTCCTATTTCTATAAATGAATTTCAAAACTCTTTCATTAGTTTCCAAATACTACTTACAATGTACAACTAATGGTTTACTGGATTCTAAACGACTGTTTCTTTTCCAAATGCATCTGCATATCAAAGTCTTATTGTTGTCATCTCTAGTAGCATTATACGTCAGGGTACTTTTCACAGTAAATGTACCGTCATTATTCAGAGTTTCCCTTTGTTTGGTTTTCTTCAGGATACCACCATCCTGTAACATCCAACTGAACTGAAGAAAATGTGCTGGCTTCACCCTATTGACGGAACAGGACAACGCTTTGGGGTTACCTTCCATAATATATTCCGGGATCGATAGTATTGGATTATTTTTACTTGGTGGCACTGCAAAGAAAAAAGACAAACCAGTTTGCACCATGAATAGCATGAACTTGCATGTTGCTTTAGTATAGTGGTATGCACATCAACTACTCTTGGCAACGTAATATTGCATGACTAAGTGAACCTAGGAACATGATAATAACAGTTTGTCATTTTAAATTGAAAAAGAATGTGTAATATGAAATTTACATTCTACAATTAAAATGGCCTTAACAAATTTTTGTTCCTGATCTATGATCGCAAAGACATTAAATTTATTTGGTATTAAGACGCATTTAAGGTCATCCAATGTTACAAGAGCATCAGTGCCACATGTTCCATGCCCTTCTCAACCAAGAACACAAGTCATGGCCCAATCTCTTTACGATGCGTAATTGATTCAGGTACAGTCTACGTCGAAAGCTACAAATAAATTAACACACACATTCTATTAAGAATTTTTTTTTATTCTAGGCTTTAAGAGCAAAATTAGTTTATAAACGAAGCATCAGTGGGAAAACATCAAGCATGTTTTGCAGCCGTCGACATGGAAACTCTGACTCCTGGACATGGCGGCTGCTTTCCTTTACATTGTATTTGGTTATGACAACCCACTCAAATTTAAAGATTGTACGAACGCAAAACATCGGCAAATACATAAATACACACTGTATAAATAGTTCCTGCTCATAATGGTAAGACTTTGAGAATTTATATGACTAGTATATGCAGTAATATACCAGAAAATAGGGGGAAAAATCAAATTTAAATGACATGAGATGCGGATTCCATAAATATTCATGCACCGTTTCAGAGAGGGAAACCAAATAGACTAGATAACACAAAGTTCCACGAACAGAATGACTGCCCAGAAGCTTGAACACATATAAAGGTGTCACAACTCTACCCAGCATGCACTATGGAAATAATAGTCGAACTGTATTCTTAGAAACACGGGTTTGTTACATAGGTACCACAAGCATAGAATGAAAAATCCCAAACAAAATCCTTGCACTCTCCTCCGCGAATGTGTCCAAATGCTAATAACATAATGTCAAAGGATGTTTGAATTGTGGTCTTTTGGAATAACTTTGCACGTTTATTTTGTCTCTTTATTCTTTGAATTCAAATCTCAGTTGTGTATTGCGTATGTTTAAACAAATGTATAGTCCATGTAGCTTTATACCTAATTTTATGAATAAAAAAAAATAATTTGGATTTACAAGTGAATTCACATGCCTAATACCCTGTACGGATGGGACCTAACTTGAGGCACTCTCCCAACCTACAGGTCTTTTCTGCTCCACGCAGAAAGGCATACAAACGTCACAATTTGGAAAACTGGTAAGTGCAGCACATGCATATCAGTGAACGTGCAGTGGATGAATAGAATGAAGACCATAAGTTATGTGCTCAAAATTGATGGAAATAGTGACAACTGATTTGCCAGCACATAAAACCGTGCAAAAAAAGTAGCAGACATGCAGGGATACCACATAACGTGTGTGTTAAATTGTGGAGAAACACTGATATATTTATGCCCAAAATGTTATAGTGCATAGTTTATAAATTCGTTGGATAAAAGGTAGGTTTATATGATATAGGGTTGAGTACATCTACATCTTCGCCACACGCAGTGCAAAAAAACTTCGAGGATAAACCATTAACAATTCATCTCCAATGCATAATCACGCTATTATGACCATCACAAAGCTGCATGGTGTGAAAAGTTCATAACCTCATACTTTGTGATAAATACTTTACCGTAGGTAGATTGATATTTATGTTTAGTAACGGTGAGTTAATTACACAGTGACGCATAACAATTATATATGTTTTGAATGTGAGCTTGATAAATTTCACTAAGACTCCAAAACAAAACACACATAAAAAACCAACCAAACAAAAAAAATCCCCCCCCCCCAAAGTTAAAGTGAGAACAATGCACCTTACCAATTATCTGTAATTCATAGTGTTGTTCATAAGCCTGGCCATGCGTCGTCACACTGCATTTGTACCTGTCACCATCGGTTAACTTAGCATTTTTTATGATGAGAGAACCGGTCTTATGTCCAATGAAGTATCTTTTTCTCCAACACTCCAGAACAACTGAGGCTCTGTCACGAAATGAATAGGTTCCGACAATTGCCATTCCCAACTTATGTCGCTTACATGGATTTCTGGCTTGAAACCAGTATATGTCCTGATCGCTTGTGATACCGCGCCCAGATACGTTGCAGGATAGTTCGATTGTTTTATTTTCCTCTACATTCGCAACTTTAGGTTCTCCTTGAAAGTGTAAATGAACAAAATAAAGTGCTATAGCTTTTTGCAATATTGTAGACCAAGAGGACTGTGACAGTCTTGTGCTCAGTTGGCCTTGATTGGACACATTAAAGTGGTCCTGTGAGGTTCAGAATAATATCAATGTGGCCTTTGATAGACAATCCTCTCTATAACAGCAGTCTTCACTCACACACGTCTAAAGCATCATAAAAGAAATATAACGGGCTCCACTATCATGAACTTACAAGCCCATATAAGTCAATGTCGAACTTTTAAAGCCACTGAAGATCAAAGGCTTTTCCCTATTAGTGCTTCATAGTAACCATGGGCCTGTTATCCTCCATTACCAAGGTTTAAGCCACTATATCAGTGTGAAGTTTCAGCTTGTTATCAAGGTTTACACAAAAAAGTTTTACTCAAGGAATAGATTTCCCTTGGCCACCCGTGTTTTCTATTTTCCCAGGATCTATTATATGTAATATAACGAAGCCTATTTCAACTATCATTTTTTGCATTGTGGAATTCATTGGACATAGGGAAATGAGCTGCAGACAATGCAGAATCCACTGACCAGCCTTTGTAGCTAATAGTAATAGTAGAATCTGTTAAATCCCTAAAACCCAGGCCTTGAGCCTGAAAAAACGCTCTGACCAGACTTAGATAAACGGGGTTCCCCGAAATAATGCTTATCGTGATTATTACTCCCTTCCTGGACTTAACACTGACAAATATCAAGGTTTTCCTCCATGCTAGCTGAACTGTCGCACTCAGGGATATAATCCAGCGTCTGAATATCCAAGCAATAACATTAATTATGAGAAAGATAATTACTGATCAAATCAAATAAGACATGAACATTCCTACCGTCAGGGATCCCGGGTGTGAACTGATAGTATAAGATCTTTACAATTATAATAAAAAAGATGGTCACTTTCGTGTATCAAGGAACTATTTTACAGAGATCCATAATTGTGTTCAAATCACCAAAAACTGGCAATGTCGGTATCCATTCTAGGCCCCAGTCACTTAGGCTGCATGTCAAAATCATCAAAATGTCCTGGGCATTTTGAAATTTGAATCAAGTTGGAATATTCCACTCTGGTTCCCAACCATGTAAGAATTCTACTAATTACGGTTCTGTTATCACATAAGTCTAACTTATGCTCTTTCTTCTGTTTATACGGCGGCAGAGCGTAAAACCTAGACCCATATGTGCATAATTATGTAAATAAAACTCATTTTCTGGGTTTTATTTCACATATACATTCTTCATGTTTTGGGCCATGTGGCAGTGACAAGCGTGTACCCATTTTTATCAGCTGTGCACTAATAATGAAAGAAAAAAATATTAAAATAAAAATTGTGAAATTTGTTGCAAGCTACCAGTTATCGTACTGCTATCCTCACACATTTTGACTATTGTAATGCATTTTTGACTACTTCTTAATGATTTGAGGCCTAATGTCACCTGCTTCTGGCTGATGTTTAACATTTGAACCAATGTACTTACTATATTTGGAAATTCAAACACTTTTCTTTTTGAAATACTCTTAGTTTATCTCCTTTAAAACAACATCATGTCTTTAACTACATGCCTAAAATACATCGAATTATATAATCATGTTGTTTAGATTCTTATTGATGGTCATTTTAGGCCTAGAGGGCTTTTCTGATGGATTGATGTTGGTGTTGGTGTCGCTTTGTGGACTTATATGGATGATGATCATTGTTGAGATGGTGGTTGCAAGTAGTACCTTTTTAAATACTGAATTTTATTGACATTTTCAACAACTTAAGAACCTCCGCTTACAAATTCTCTGATGTGCTGCAAATTTTGGTCCCTTTTCATAAATTGTATGGTCCTGTATGTGCATGAATGATACAACTGTTCAAGCAAATTTACTGAAATAGGCCTATAATTTCAAACAAAACTTTTTGCATTCTGTCATGTGAAAACTAGATAAGGTTTTTCCCCCTCTATGGACCATTGCACTTACGTTTTGGTCGCTTTTGGGTAAATACGAACTATAGATTTACATGTTTCAGCTATACATACCAAGGAACATTGCCTTTGGTCGGAATTGACTTGGATTTGTTTCGTTAGGACTACGGTTTGGATATGGTAATGACATTGTCTAATTTCATAAAATCCATATCTCCCATGAAAGCTCTAAAAGAGGTATGTCAAAATTTCCACGTGGTCACGGACCATTTGAAATATTCCAGCTTAGTTCAGACTCCAATATAGGTCGGAAGAAAATTATCTTTTATTATCATGGCGGGCAATAATACAAGCGAACAGCAACTATTGCCAAACGTGAATTTATTAAGCAAAATATTGGGAAACACATTAAAAAAACGTTTTCATAAGCTTGTGTATTTGCTGGTAAATTGATCATATTGTGACAGCCGTTCGTGTAAAGTTAAAAGTCACGGGTTGTCGTCTCCCTTCAATAAAGTAATAGCCGGGCCAAGACACAACTGCACACGTCTGCAACAAACAAACAGGTCCATTCAGAGATTCCACAATCCGTCTTGTATCCTACCTGGAAGCACAATTTCTAATGCCATAACCATGCACGAGCTATGTACATATTAACCAAAGCACTTGGTTTAAACATATTTTAATGGCAATGCGACTGGGGAGAAGGCAAAGCCTACATGAATCGCTCTCTCAAGCAGAGCCCTTGAAATAGGTTTCCAGTTGTTATGATTTGACCGCCCAGAGCCAGCGATTTTAAGTTATATTAGTCTACGTCTGCCGGCTCAAATCATATCGTGCCACACGATGTCTCGTGAATATTATTAAAACATTAGCAAATTTACGGCACAAGCTCAGATGACAGACAAGTCAGTTGACCTAAAACTCATTACAATGCTTCCGAAGACATATATCCCAATGATTTGTTTGATTTGGATTATTTTTTTCCTGAAAATTGCAAAACACTTGTTATACACATAAAGTTGGCGTAATAATTAAAACAAGTATTAGACATGTTGGTGTAATTATGCATGACTAATTTACTGTTATAAAATAAAGGAATGTTTGTAATGTTCATAGACATCCAATTGAGGGGAAACACCACGTCTCAAAATAACAAAGTAAATGCACAGAAAGAAGGAAGCAGATACACTGACACAGAAATTACTGTGATATTAGTTTCTAAATAATAAATGGTCTTGCAATTTTTTTTATTTTCAGATTTTTAGGGCAACAGTATTTATAAACGTGTTTTTTTACGTCCCTTCCTCCACGCATATGGGCAGACGGTTTCCTAAAGATAGGGAAAAATTTATTGATTGTCACAATTTCCGTGGAACATTTTGCAGCGAAGCTTTACATAGGCTAACAGTGGTACCTGCAATCAAACCACACTGTATGAGAGAAAACTCCAATTTCAACATATCAGACACTGTTTCTTTGTTTAACGTCTTTCAAGATAAGTACCATCGGCTTTTTATGGTGTCACTGAATGGGATGTGTGTCTTGGACAGCATGCAGAAACGTATAGTGATTATACTGTTCTATAAATACATATTCATCAAGGAAATCTCATCGAAAAACGACGGGATATTTTGATATATTTTAATGTGAATTATTCAAAACATTTTGATGTTTTGATACAAGTTTTCATCTTAAACACCTTCAATGCAAGTACACACTTCCCGCTACACACAAAAAGACTTTGGAAAACTTATGTTTGATACCTTTTTACTGCAACAGAAAAGAACTTTAAGAAACAGTTTGAACGGTACAAATATTCAATTTTCACAAACCCAGTCAATTATTTTAATCACACTCTTCAGTTAGGTTTTTCATTCAATGCATGCCAGAGTTCCCAGAGGGATCGTCTTTATTAGCCAGTGTCCCTTTTGGGAGAATGATCCTGGCCTAGCATATAGTACACTTTGCTTTTGGGGCTTTGACAAAGATGATGTCAAATTTTGAAATAAACTGGACCTGTAAAATCATGTATTGGAATTCAATTATCCAATTTATTAAACACGTTGTTTACTCCATTTTCCATGCCTTAAAGGTGTTCCAGCGGCAAGCGGTAAGCCTGAACCATTCTACCATATGCCATTTTAAAAAATGAAGTAGCATTTTCTGTCAGGCGGTATTTTGACCGATGAAGCAGCCCATTTTACCACATGCTCTATGGACCAATGAAGCAATCTCTTTGAGATGCGCGCACAGCTTTGAAAATGCATGAAATTGTTTTATTGTATGTATGGATTACACTGGCAAAAAAAATCTTTCAATATTGAAGGATTTTCAATCTGCTAAACACATCACACTGCACACATAAATTGCAATCAGATTTCATTTGTGAATCCAGAGAACTACTATCTACAAATCAAACGAACAAAAATCGTTCCCATAGAATCATTTTACATTTAAACATACCACATTACACATAGTGTGCATGTTTGTACTGGCAGTTCTCTATCCATCCAGAGAATCATTGTTTTTATACAAACTGTGCAACAAAAATGTGCCATACGGATCATTCCGTATTCCAATGGTGTCAAAAATGGCGCATAAACATCTGACGTTGGTAAAAATGAGGTAGACTTGTGTCGTTGCAATCCATGCTGTACAAGCGTGTCGCAGAAAAAGAATTTCACATTGTGTGCAATCTGGCACTCATGAATAAAATCGACAACAGATCAGCTGACATTCCAATTAAATAACGATCAACGCCAATAATTTGCGTTATTTTTTCCTTTGTTAGCATTGCGTCATGATCATGATCATCATCATCATCATCATCATCATCATCATCATCATCATCATCATCATCATCATCATCATCATCATCATTTGAAAAGTCATTATTTGGATGGGCGGAATACTGGCAAATACAGAAGAAGAAAAAAGTTTTTCCTATTGTTACGATTGCAATCCAACAAAAGTTCAGTTGGGATATGAAAAACGAATCGATTGAGACTGGTGGCCTAATTAAAAAAAGTTGTATTCATTAAAGCAGCAAACTTTTTAATATGTTGGTGTCAACTTTCACATAGGGCTACATGACGCATACCGCAGAATTTAGTCACAGATACTCGTCACGGGATTTCGTTTAAAGTTCAGGCGCCCCATTCCCATAGTAAAGGTAGAAGTTTAGAAGTAAAAAAATCAAACGTTTTCGCCAGGCCACTATTGAGAGGTCATACTGTTTACATAAAGTAAGTCTGAAGCTTCTTGGCCAATTTTCTTACTTTACTGCCCGCACATGTGTCTATGCCAGCTTATCAGTTTTACAAATGCATTATACTCCAGTACGAGTAAAGTGCATGTAGGGGACAGCACGCTGTTGGTTTTCTGGGTGCACCTTGACTTCAAAAGACCGAAGACACAAAACTGACGCATTTGCAAGTGAAGTATTTAAATTTGATTGAATGAAACTTGCAATATTGTCACCATTTAAGAGCAGAGTACACAAAAATAAAACAAGAAACAAAGAAAACAAATAATTAAAAGCAAGAGGGCTGTGTGGACAGCCCATGCTCAGCTGACCTAGCCATCCATCACACTTGCAGCTCTGTGAACTTGGGATAGGATCAAGGCCACCAGTGTACTGAGTGAGTCTGAACTTTATAAAAGAACCCTATGGGGTGCAACATCAAGGTCTCAGTTCGAGTGGGTATCAAGTTATAATGAAGAGTAAAGTTCATGTATGTTTCTCTGTGACCCCAGAAAAGAGGTTAAGGTCACTCATGTACTGTCTAAGCATGACTTTCATAGAGAAACACTAACATGAGCAACATCAAGGTCCAAGTTCAAGTAGTGCTCAAGTTATAGTGAAGAGTAAAATTCATGTATGTTGCATCGTGACCACGGAAACGACGTCAAAGTCACTCAAATACTGTCTTAGCATGAACTTTATAGAGAAACATTAACATGTGCAACATCAGGGTCCGAACTCAAAACAGATCTTAAGTTATCAAGTGAACAGTCAATTTCCTGTCAGTTGTCCTGTGACCTTGGAAATCAGGTCCAGATCCAAACATCACTAGAACATGACCATTTGCAAAAAATACGTAGACACTTATAAAAGGGACATCCCTGTTTTGAAAAAAATCATAAAAGTCCAAAAATCACTGGTGGACGACCGTTTGAACAACTTGGTAGAGACCCCACCCCAAGGTATGTTGCCATCAAGTTTGAAGTAAATATGACGGACAGTTTCTTCAGAGAACTCCAAAATGTCAATTACCATTAGACTGCTGTAGAATGCCCATTGACTTCCATAGTAAGGAATATAAAGGTGCATTTACCGATAAGTACCCGAATAAGAAAAAAAATCGTCAAAAATCAGGAATCCATAGCAGTGCCACCCAATGAACAACTTTGTTTGACCCGTTTACAAGGAACATATACACCAGTTTCACCTAAAACGGAGTGACCTTTCTAGAAAAGATGTCCAAAATACCAAAACACGCACAAGAAATCATAAGAAATAGAAAATTATCGCAGTGCCACCTAGTAAACAATTTCAGAACTAGAAGTGCCTGGAAGTGTCCTTGTGCGATATCAAAGCAATTGGATGAGTGGTATCAGAGAAGATTTTTTCAGATTTGCCCCCCAAAAGAACGAAAAAATTCATTTAAAGTACAAAAATCACTAGAGCATGACCATTTGAACAAACTTGGTAGAGACCTACCCAAGGCACATCACCGCAAAGTTTGAAGTGAATCTGGATGATGGTTTTGCAGAAGTCGAAAATGTGAATTGTGGACGACGGACCACAGGCGTATGAAAAAATTCTGAGTGCCAGAGCACCGATGCTGCTTGTGTAGTAATACCACAAGGCCAGAATCCCACGACCATCGTTACTCATACCACTCCGTATACATGTGAATAAAGTACATATATCTTACTTGAATATGGTAAAACCATACATGTATGTGTTCCTTATCTGTTATTCCCCATGTCTAATAAAGTTTCAGTGCATTTCCAAGGGTACGGTGCACAACACACTTACATTACTGTCGCTGACGCCTGTTTTGTCCAGATACTTTCTCTATTTATCTTCCGACCGGAAAGAGTGAAAATGGCAACGTAATAGCTGGTGTGCCGATGCAACCGCAATAAAGGCGTTGCACCTGATAACCAACCTGGACAACTTTGTGAAGCCACCACTGCGTAACCATGAAGAGCGAAGTGCGGTTGCGTCGACACACCAGCTATTACGTTGCCATCTTCACTCTTCGTCGTATAAGATATTCCTTTGCTCTTACCTTTATCAAATGTAGCGTCAGCACCAGATATTTTAATACACTGACGTGCTGCCTTTGAACGTTTTACTAAATATTGAAATTAACACGTTTTTTAAGTCTGTCAAATTAATCTTTGTGTATAATGTGAGAAATCAAAGTTATGAATTAATTTTGCACCATTCTTATTGTTGATTTCGTCGATGTCTAGTAGAATATCACTTGTGCTATCTGTAATTCACATTCTATTCACTCCCGTGTACATTTTCGCTTTTTTTGCAGTAGTTAGTATGTGAATTTTTGACAAGTTTCAGAACTTTAGGTTGTCGTTTGGCAGCTTGTTTCGAAACACATTTTTTTTTGCTGCAATGATGAAGCTGAATTTAACAAGGTTTTTTCTTTTGCATTTTGACAAATGCACATATAATTGATAATGTTTGTCCGCATTGGAGACCATGGCTTTTAACCCCTTGTATTTATCCACTTGGTGCTTGATATCAGTATCAGAGGTCCCTGCCTGTTGGTAACTTTCATTATTTAATTCACTCTGTATTGTATTAATGTAGTATGGTTTACAAGTTAGTGCAATGTTATTACTGGTTTTGTAAAACTTTTTGATTAGTATGCCTGTCAACATCAGTAATGTACCAGGAATTTTAATTTGAAAATGTTAGAAACTTTTTATAGGCAAAATTATTGAGACCCTCATATAGTAGTCCGTATCAGTGTACTGCCCATCCACACTTGCATAGGTGTCAGTTGGTTTCTGACACCTGTGGGGTTAATCACTAGAGTAGTTTGTGAAACCTTCAAACTGCATACATTTTGGCAGTCTGTGCTCATGATTCCACAGCATATGGCTCTGTGGGATATTACCATTCATACAAGTGTGGAAGTGTGGTGTTAAAAGGGCAAAACACCATTGTTTCAGCTATGGCAGACACGTCACTGATTAGGCAAGCTTTACTGCCCTAAAGTAGTCTTCACCTATTGTTATAAGTTCAACATTTTATGAAAGCTTTCATGAATAGTTAGAGGCCATTTTCTTGCCATACTTAAACTTGTATAGCCGAGATATTCAAGTTATTTTACCATGTAGACCTTGCTCTGTGGAAAGTGCCCATGTTAAAACTATCCAAGCAAGTAGTCTTACCCCAGCGGTAAGCATTGGAGGTGAGAAAATCACTGGGCACAGTGGTCCACCTGTGGGTGAAAGTCCTGAATTCTCCTGTGACATAATGTGCTAAATGCTCCACTGTAAAGAGAGGGGAATAAAACTAACATCTTCAAGGTGTGGCTGTCTTTATTTCATGTGTGGGGCGAGGTGATTCTGACACCTTTGAGACAATTACCTGCATAGTTTTTGACACCTGTGCACTGAGTACATTTTGACATTGAGGAATGTCTGCTCACTACCATGCAGCAGCATAGTCAACAGTGGCTACTCACCAGTTATTTATGTATGTGCACACTCTGAAAAGATCAACTCAGAACAAGGTACTTGCTAGCATTTCACTGAGGAAATGCAGTTTGTTTTCCCAAAATTGCCCTCATATACCGTAATAAGTTTCCCTTTTCTCATTGTTGTGTAAACATTGTTGCAGCTGAGTTGCCACACTCTTTTCATATGCACAGCTATCTGAACATGTATTAATATTTTCCCATCACCCGAGGTTTGTTCCTGGGTAGGTGCCGATGTTAAAAATATACAATCAAGCAGGCTTGCCCCCCCCCCCCGGGGATTCTCTTGTGAATGGAGGCAAGAAAGCAGTTGTGCACAGTGGCTCCACTTGTGGGGGGAAAGTACTGAATTGCTTGAGATATTTTCTCTTCATTTGTGGTAAAGTTTTATTGATGTAGTATGTAGTTTTTTTATTACAGTTTCTTGGAGTACGTGAATATCAGGGAGGTGTATGAGAGGGATAGGGCACTTGCCCACTTCAAATGTTCCAGGCGAGTAGACATGAAAGAGTTAATCTGCGCACCCAAAGTCTCGCGGTCTCGGCGCTTGCCCAACTGGAAGGACGGTATCTGACGAGAAGACGTGTGAACAGCGCCATTTTGGTTCAAGTTCAAATTGTGCAGCACGTTGTAAACAAATTTTATACACGGATTTCACCTTTATTGAACATAACTTATCAGTATTCTTGATCTGCGTCATACACAGGAATGTATTAACTTTCTTTTGTTTAATTTTGCGGTGGTTCGATCAGGGAGGTGTATACACCTCCCTGGTTCGATGTACGCTGTTGTGTAGAAAATGACGATTCAGTTTGGGCGCAACGATTTGTTTGTTTGCTTGTCGCGGGTAAACAAAATCTACAAAATGCGACAAAACTGTCGAAAGTAGCCGACTTTTCATTCTAAAAACTAACTGAGGGCGATTTAGGCATGGAAACTAGTTGTATAGTTGCAAAGTACGAAGTTTGGTCATTGGATTGGCACTTTTGGTTTGTCTTGATGAAGTACGCCAAATTGTCTATTTAACGTGCAAACTCCACCAATTTTAGGATTTGCTAGGTTTTAATGAAATAAACATGCAAACATCACTGTAGATAATCAGCAAAGGCACCTTATTGAGCCGGTGCACATGTATCTGGTAATGATGGTCGGGTACAGTAGTAGTTAATGTGTGGCACTGGCCAAACAAAAAGTAACCAGAGTGTTAAATTTTTCCGATTCTGGCCGCTAATTTGTTTATTTGTCAGGCACTTTTGTTTGTTTCGTGAAGAGAAAATGTTTTTTCAAGTGATACCAGATACATTACGGTAGCAGCATGACTGAAACCCTATGTGTGATATTGCATGTGCCGCTGGTGCAGCGTCGGGCGAATCTAGGTCACCAATGTTTACCTTTTACCGTGGTCGTGCGTGTTCTGCTTGCTAATGTGTAATAAAGCATATATTACACCAGGGAGGTTTATGAGACACCTTCTCAATTACACGGACATATTAAATACGTGTAAATTACATAACAAGTAAAAATATAAAGATATTATTCGCTAATTTTAGGAATATCTTATCAATTCATTCTGATGTGACAAGCTTGTCCTCTTGCTGATAAAAAGATCGCTGCTTTGCTTTCCTCGCTAAGAATAGAAACTAAAATGGCGCCGCTGTTTCCGGGAGAATGAGCATGCGCAGTGTGTCCCTTTTCGCCCTCGACGGCAAAATAAACACAGGGTGCTCAGAAAGTGCAGTAACAATACCGAGACACACATAGCTTGAAAGGACGGCCGCAAGTGCCCTCTCCCTCTCATACACCTCCCTGGTGAATATGTATTGAGCTGTGAGATATTCTTTATGTATTTTGTGTTTACTCTCATGTTTGTTCTTCTTTTCCCTTTTTTTTGTTGAGTATGTCATATACATTTTCATTCTCTTTTCTTTGATCTACGTTCTCATCACAACGATAATACAAGCCATAGGGATAAACTGTTCGGAGTCCTTTAATCCAAAATGTTTCTCTGTTCCTTCGCAATCCTGCTGTTTCCTTATTCACGTTTCCATTTGAGTATTTTCCTGATTGGACGGACGACAGATGGCTAATCAAAACAGAAGCTCAGCTGAATGACAAGCTAGCTGAGCTAAAAAAAAAAGCAAAAGAGCAAAACAAAACAAACAAAGTCACCCCCAACCCCTAAGGCTGTAAACATTCTTTCGAGAAGAAATCTATAAATTACATGTAATATATAACATGTAATTTACATGTATAAAAACAGATACACACTTAAACTGACGGATATGCATACGAAAATACAAATAACCATACGGTAACTTCACGCGTGCAGGATCTCTTAGAAGCATCAGCAAGTAATTATACAATCATACCTCGTTTGTTTCAGAAGCAAAAAATAAAATAAAATAAAATAAAATGGCCTGACGATTTTATGGTGGGTACGACTGTATCAGGCAACACAAAAAATATAATAATAATAATAATAATAATAATAATAATAATAATGATGATGATGATGATGATGATGATGATGATGATGATGATGATGATGATAATGATGATGATCATTTATTTGGAAACTTATTCCTTTCCCTTGCAACGAGGGAGCTGATGAACGGAGCTAATTCCATGGTGCGGCAAAGATACTTACAATGATATTGACCCATATAATGTTAATTTTAGATTGTTGCAAGAAGTGGTATGGGGGAACTATATTTAGGATACGGCAGCACATAGATCACTCCTAACGTGATTTTTACTGCTCATAATAATACGTATGCCAGATTAAAGTCGAAAATGTAAGTTTCATGTCAACTGCACTACAAGAGAGTAAGCCCCTATTGGAACAGAACTTTGGAAAATGTAAGGACATGTACATTAAACATGCTTATATAAAATGTTACGAAATATGATTCATCATTTGCATTAGTTATAAACATAGCATTTGTAATTAGCATACTTGTGTACATTGGGATGTACCTCTTGTAAACGGGGCACCAGAATGGTCAACTTTGTACAATACATACTTTATCAAATCCGTGACTGAAATATATATACGATAATTTAAAAAAAAAAACACAGATAAGAATGTAAATCGTGAAATGCGGATTAATAAACTTACATCTACATCTATTGTAGCTTGTTAAGTGCTGTCACATGTGCATAAACTTATGTAAACGCCATATCCTTCCAGAAACCTTTTACAGGTACTTACAGATACCGTGGCAGCAGATTATGTTGAAGGAAAACTTTACAACCCAGCAACATGCTCGTT
The DNA here is from genome assembly GCA_964020975.1 of Hermodice carunculata. Taxonomy (NCBI): domain Eukaryota; kingdom Metazoa; phylum Annelida; class Polychaeta; order Eunicida; family Amphinomidae; genus Hermodice; species Hermodice carunculata. Next base: position 41,813,028 of record OZ026628.1, on the reverse strand, counting down.
TTGACAAATAACGAGGCGTGAATAGATCGTATTCAGCAGCGGTGTGTCTGAGTTTTACTCATCTTAATTTTCATTATGCACAAATGTAATATTTTTAAACTTCCTACTTTAAACATACCAAAATAAATTATCCTATACTCTGGCTTCCATACTCATATAAGGTTCATTTGTATTGTCTAGAGATGCCAACTTTCCAGATCAACCTCAAGAGCTTCACGTGAACAGTTGGTTCAGGTTTTATATTTTGCACTTTTACATTGAAAGCCATTGAAACAAAATATATGTTTTCTTGTATAGCACATGATTTTCAAATATTCATGTGAGTGGAAACCATATGTGACCTTATATTGAAGTGTGCGTTTACACTTGTGGACATTCAAATTATGGGGGTGTCTTAGGTTAAAATTTTGTTTGTTCTTAAATTTTATAACTGTCTTTGAATACTTACTTAGGAAAGTACAAATCAAGGACGTTAAAAATAACGATATATGTAATTATATTCAACCCCCAAAAGGAAAAGAATCAATTGTACCTGCATGGAAAAGTTATTTCTGTTATGGCAGTTTCTCGTAAATGTGTTGGAAGAATCGGAGATGTAACACTCGTTCCATTGGTGCACACGTTGTAATGGGTACCATTGTAACCAATTTGGAAAAGGTTGCAAATCAGGCATATGATGATGGTGATGTTGACAATGATAATGATGATGGTGATGATGATCATAATCATCATTAAACTGTTAACATTGCAACACTTGAACCTTAACGATTCAGAACAATACAAATACCTCATCACCTGTTACCCCACGCATCACAAGCGAGAGGCCTTTGAATACTGTTTTAATGAGGTAACTGAACTCACCCATGCTCGTTACAGGACCAATGGGAAAAAACACACTGAATATGAAGATGAAATGTGCTCGCAAGATAAAAGCCATCATCCTATATGGCTGTTTCTGAGACCCGTCCGTCCCGTTGTTAAAAAAACCAATAGACAGGAACAACCAAGCATGAACTGATCTCATATGATTATCAGTTCTGCTTTTTCAATGACACATCCACAGCATACGTTTTCATTCTTCCTGGATACATTTAGGCAGCCAATAGGGAAATACTCAACGAGATATCAATGTGGGTGATGCGATTTTTTCTCATAAAAATAATAATAATGATAATAATAATAATAATAATAATCATACCACTACTACTACTACTACTACTACTACTACTACTACTACTACTACTACTACTACTACTAAGAACGATACTACTACTACTACTACTACTACTACTACTACTAGTACTACTACTACTACTACTAGGACAGCTTTACGTAAAGGATCCTAGCATGAAGTGTGCGTATAACATGAGAATAAAGTACACATTTTTTATAACAGTAACAGAAATCCGGTTTTATAGCTGCACGTTCAGAGACTCTGCAAACTATACTAAAATTATGATTCAGCTTCTCATAACTGTAGGCTTAAATCAAACAGCGTGAAAAGCTTTTTACGCCAATTATCATCCCGTTTTGTACCACAAGCAGATTTTCTTCCCAAGGGCTTTCGTCCGTGTACAAGAAAATGCTTAATACATTTTAAAGAATGGGAGACAGGATGTCAATCATGAGCACAGTAGAATGTTGATTGAGGCATATTGACATATAAATAAAAGTTTTTCACGCTTATGCCCGACTGCATGTGTCCTGGTCATGTATCAAACTCAGAGTTACGTGATCACCGAGGGCCACGTAACCCCAGGTTATAAAGCCACAGTCAAATCGGTTTGCACTTGTCAATATCAAGTCAGGGTTACACCGTCGTATTGTTGGCCGGCAAAATGTTTGGGATAGACTCTAATTTCTACAGTTGTGTATAGCTTTATTCTTTTCGACCCACTGTTTTTTCCTCGATAAATGAGAGGACAAGTTCAGGGTAACACCATCAGAACGGCCAAAGAATGTAAAACACACACAAAAAGCTTTGCATATTTTGTTTCGAGAACTGGATTCGTCTAAAATTGTTAGACTGAGGTAAATATTACGGAAAGTGTCAAAAATGATGGGACTAAGGGGCAGGAGATGGGAGAAGCCTAGGAAAGCATTAGCAACAATTTCAAAGCCGATGTAGAGATCGCGGATAGCAATCAAGTACAAATGCATGGGAAAATTTGAAAGATGAAACTACTGAGTAGTAAAAATCCCTGGAGACAAATGGTCGTGGGCCGCTCAAACCCCAGTAGAGAGTAAAAGCAGTCATCCATCAATTCAGTCACCCCTCAATTCAGGTAATTTTTAAATGCGACCGTTTTATCCTGTGGACATTCATGAAAAATGGTAGCCAATGCAGATATTTAGGCATATTTGTTTTCTCAAAAATCATTTTTTGAGACAATAAAAACCTTACTCCGTTCTGCCTCGACCAGTCAGTATGAGGGTAAATTTTGAATACACGAATGTCGTCATTACATTTAACCAGGAAATTGCTCAACCCGCTTCCCGTGATATTAGGCAGGAAGAGCGTGACAAGTTTTATTGTAATAGTAAACACCGTGTGTTGGTACAGATGAATGGATGAGATACAGACGAATCTTTTAATATATGTATCACATGTACGGGTGTTGAGTTTGATGTGTTATACACGAACTATCGATTCAACTCCCCGTTCGTTTTTTACTTTTCCTTGCTTTCGGCAACTGGGCTCCGTGGTGCCATATCAGGAAACACTGCTTTATCTCTAACGTTCACGAGCATATATATATATATATTAAAGCCTGACAGAACCCAACCTTACCGGGTTTCAGGATTGAAGCCCGGCTCGGGTTCGGCTTTTACTGTCACTAAACGTTCGGATTCGGTTGTCATTGTCAAGGTTGGCAATAAAGTTAAATAAGAAGTCACTGAGGTTACTTTTCGTACTTGTATAGACCTTAAAAAGTGCAACAAACACTACTTTGCAATTACGTGAGTCACATGGGTTGCTTAATCGCCTGAATTACATTAACAATAGTAATGCCCCAGTGTAAAAGGGTACCAACTAGAAGCCCCTGTTTAAATAAAGCTTTAAATGGGCATTCTACGATGTCTAAGTTTATTTATGGCATGTTTTAATTGTATATACCGAACCCGACCAGTGCTAGGTTCGCGATCGGTAATATGTACCGAATACCGAGTACGGTTTCAAAATACATGTTCGGTCAGGCTCTAATATATATATATATATATATATGAATGAAAACTTAGGATCCAGTCGTTATTCTCCTGACGCGTACACACACCAGAAGACCGGTGTAACTTTGGCTTTCAAAGACGGTCGGTACAAGGCGACATGCCCAACCATTTATAGTCCAATGCCTCTATGCAGTAAGAGCTGGTATTTGTCTATACCTGTACTAGCTGCTGTTTGCTTTTCCTGTTTTGCACAGTCCCGTTTCAGAAATATGGATATTTTATGAAGAGTGAAAAAGAAAAAGAATGGGCGGTTTGTTAACAAGATCCCAAAAAACCCCGACTAAATGCTTTAAAACAAGGCAGGATACGTCGAAAAACGGCAGTGGTAGAACAAAACGCATGTGCACGATCAGCGAACGCTGACCAAGCCACCGTCGAAAGTGCCACGCCCACCCCCAGACACCACGTGAACATGTAAACACTGAAGGTTATAACTGGGACGAAGGTCGTAGAATAGTGGACTAAGGGTACTGGCCGATAATCTTGTATGCGAGGAATGTAAGAAAATATTGTCCCTAAAAAATACAGAATCAGAAAAACGATATGGCTTGGCCAGTGTACTTTACATTTCTTGTGAATGTGATTCGATAAACAGTGTCTCGACTGGAAAAAACCCCCACAGCAATACCACAGCGTGAAAAGGTGGCACCGGCATATTTGATAATGTGCTGCCCGTGTTACCATTCGAGACTGTATTAACGCAACTATAATTTTGACATTCTTATTTTTACGTCTTTTTTCCACATTGGTGTATTGCACAATGGAGAGAATCTTAAAATGTTTGCCTCTTCGAAGTAAAACTATGAAAGAAAATTAACGACGTACTGCCGTTTGTTTAAGCTATATACATGTATACTGATATGGTATCGAAGTTAAACAATGAATAGATACCTTGTACCTGTGAGCTTAGAACAAATTAAGTCAACATGCATGAAATCTTTGTTCAATTGCGGAAAAAAATTGCACCATATTTTTGCATCCTGAATTTTTTTTTTTTTGCTTTTACTCACATATGTAATGTTTGCTATCAAATTTCTGTTGTCCTTACCTGTATCGCCACCTAGCGACAAAAGTAGCACCGTGACATGCCAATTTTTGGTTGCGTTTTGTTTCAAATGCCAATATCTTTATTTACACCAAAAAACCAGAGATTTCTAAATTCTTTGGACCAGTGTACCGAATGTTTTTTATCTTGGATGTGTCCTGAGTTAAATCGTCTGGTCAAATTCAGTAGGGCTTGGGTTTGACCCGGTGATATGTACACCAACACACCATGTAAGGCTACCAGTGTTTGAGTTAACACCCGTGTAGTCAGTACTGCGTGCCAACGCAGAATTTCTAGGCTGAATGGCTGAAGAACTAGAATTTGCGCGTTAGCTGTCAAGCTGATTTCAGTTCTTCTATGAAAAAAGAACACATATGTCATGTAAATTCGTTGCAATGAACTATAGTTTCAAGTTACATTTAAAACTTATTTCCCTTCCACACACACCTCAATTATGACTGGCATTTAACTATTTTTACAAATGGCAAATACTGTATTATTTTGTCCCATTAATAATATAGTATTTTTGTTTCTACATCTTTGTATAGCCTCTATTACTGACGTGTGACCACATGAACATATTTGATTAGTTAGACTGAGCTGCTAGCAAGTATCGCACGTGGCATTTGTTCTCTTTTTGTTTGTTTTGAGATGGTGGCTAAGCTGGTGACAAACAAATGAGCTAGGGAGCCATAATCTGGACGGTGAAGCAGCGCAAGTACAGTCGTGATAAGCTGTGTCCATCACTACTTAACATACCAGTTGTGCTGGGATTGTAACGGCAGCAATTGTTCTCTTGGCATATACCCCTAATCCATGCTTGGTTGTGAAGGGTGGTTTCATCCTCACAAATATTTTCAATTATCTTTACCTATTCATCAAATGGTTATTATATACGTACGTAATGCCCATTATGCATTAGCATCTAGTACTTGATATATATATATATATATATATATATATATATATATATATATATATATATATATATATATAAATATATATATATGTATGTGTGTATGTGTATGTGTGTGTGTGTGTGTACCAGAAAGTCCCAGGGTAGAAAGGGCTCTGGACCTTCCTTGAAATAAAAACATGAAAAAACAAAGAAATTCACAAAGCCGACGTTGTGTCCCATCGGTTCTTTGTGCTGCAATATCTTGTTCCTCTGGTACCCAGTACCTAGTATAAATTTGTGATTTCCTTGATTGGATTTTGCCTAAAATTGTACCAAAACTGGAGCTTTAGTTACAAAACGTTGATGCAAACAGGTGTGTGATTGGGTAATCTGTCATCTGCAAGCATGATTGTTTTTTTTGTTTTGCATAGTGTGGAGCAGTTTGAAACTTTTCCAAATATATGCTCATGGAAAAGTTGGGCAGGGGGACAATAAATGAAATATTATATCATATTCAAGTCATCATATGCTTTAAATGATTTTCACCAGTTTTTGTCTCAGAGCTTTAAGAATTTTTCACTTTGAACGTTTTAAGACTGCTGCAAATGCATCAGGCTAGCCATTCTTTAAGACGGAAATCAGTCACATTTAATTCATTGACTGTTGTACATATTTGCTGCCACATAGCAAGGTGGTATCTTCATATATCAGAAGCTAGTAATATCATGTCCGAATTAGTCTTTAGTCATTGAAAATTATTTTCAGAAAAGTATGCAAAGTTATTCTCATTAAGGACTAAGGCCCTTTTAGAGGTTTGCATGTCCCAAGCTTTAATAGCCCGCAAAGCATGTAAATGGAGCTTCTAGAATAGCATTCATGTAGGTAAAATATGGTTATCTTAATGAAATATCATCATACCTTGCTCAACAAATAGCAGCGTCTCCTGTAAGGAAGGCATTGTGGTTGATCATGCTTGCCTCTTTGATAATTGAAATTACCACAATAGCAACCATAACAAACTACATATGTCGCCATGGTACCAAATTCCAGCTCCAGTTACATCTCTAAACGCAAAGTGCAATATAGATGACCCAACATGCCTGCATTATTTTGACAGATTAAATCTAATAAATTCAAAATACAAAAATATCTTTTACATGCTACTTTAATTATGATATAAAAAAAACTTCCACACACACACAAGTAAGGAGGTCTCGTATGATCAATACTTGCTTTCCGGGGTGTCCATTCGGGAATACAAAACTCGGAAAGTTCAAGTTGTATAAACCTCGCGCGCCCCACAAATGATATGGCAATTTATGTATTAAACTCAATCAAAGAAAAAATAATAGCATATACAATGTATTTAACGTTGTAAAGTAATCCTTACAGGAGGAATGTTCGTGTTATGGAATTTTATTCAGGCGGATTGTGCCGATTTTCATGGATAAATCAACCTCTTGGCCCAAGCGGTTCATGATGGTGGCCGTGTATGTTTTCAGCATTTAGTTCCTGCTACAGAAAGGCTCATGAGAGCTAATATTTCCCATGGTGACTTGCAGGCATAATTGCAAACCTCTACGCCACCTGTTGACTCCTCCCGTTAATCATTGAATACTAAAAGAATACATTTGTGGTTAACACACTATCTTTATAAAGCGGAAAAAAAACTTTGAATGAACTTATGAACTCCTTTTTTAACTGTCTCATTTATCTGTTGAAGACATATAGTGGCAGTTTTAAGCATGAAGCAGATCTACAACAGAGAAAGAGGTATTAGTTAAAATTTTTACATTTTGTAAGTAACAAAGTGGTAAATATAAATATAAGCAATGTTTTTTATTAAAGGGCTTCATGACAAATGCCAGTCAACCCCTGCAGGCTACAAAGTCGTACAAGTACTACACATGCAGTCAATTTCTATGATAGTCTAACTGTGTTTCATGCATATATATATATATATATATATATATATATATATATATACATATATATATATACATATATATATATATATATATATATATATATATATATATATATATATATATATATATATATATATATATATATATGAATCTCCAATAAAGGCCACCTCCATAAAGAGACCATTTCAATTTGAAGACCACCAATTTACAGACCGGTTTTTGTTTATCCATAACTATATTCCCATTAAGACCACTCCCCTACCACATCTTGCATATTTTAGTCGTATTATTCACAGAGTCCCCACCTTAGAATGGAATGTAAGAAAAATGAAGCAAAATAAGATAATAATAACAAACTCTGGCGGGAAGAATTTTGTAAGTGCAGCTAGGAAACTTTCATCAAAATAATTGTTACAACTTTTAGAGCCCAAAACACAACTGAACCTTTAGGACCTAGCACTAATTGAGAAGGCCCCTGCCAGTGTCTTTCAATGGATAATTCGTCTCTTTCATTTATATTTGCCATCATAAATTTTTTCTAGTTTTTCTGTTTCATGTATGTAAACGATGGCCGTACAACCATGACAGCTTGTCTTGCAATGTTACCTGAACTAGACTTCTTTATCACCGAATATTTTATGCCTGTTTATAATTCCAATTATACAATTTGTGTGGAATGAAATAAAATGAACTGAGCCATGAAGTTTATGGCAATATGCATACCAACTTCCATGGTACGATTTTCTTTTTCAAAGAATGGGGACTTGGTGCAGTTGATATGTGTGTTGCTCATTTTTGGCGAGCTGGATGGTGTGATGCCTCCAAACGTAGTTGGTTTGTGACCTGCCTGTTCCTGGATAAAAAGGCGATTCTCTTAAAATGTGATAGCAATGTATCTTGAATAGGTTTGTATAGGATTTCTGTCACAGTCGCGTTTTTTCAATTTTAATCGTGATCAACAACGGGACATGGGAAGACATGTCGATTAACAGTTTTTTGGAGTTGAAAGAACACAGTTGAAACACAACATTTCTAATTTTAGGTAACTTGCCATAAGAATACCATCATCCAAAACCTATTTAAGAGGTTTTCTCAAAAATGACACTCTGATACACTCAGACTGCACGGGGATGGCTTATGAGCAAATTAGCTGAGTACAGACACAGACTCAGATTACTCTTATTTCACCACAATAAAGCATACTGTGTACATAATGTGATAGTAGGTGAAGAGACTCCCATTAAAGCGGAAAGTGCCGAACTGGTTGGTTCATCATATATATATTGGAGACAAAGCAGTTTGGCTCTAAGCAACAGTATGTATCAATAAAACACATATTTCTGTCAGAATAAAAACCAGGTTTACTATGGGTCGGTGCTTTATCCTTCATAATATTGAGAGTGTCATTTACAGTGTCCACTTATTCATACCTTATGCAATTCCTTGTCTTGAACCTGTCATAAACATCTTATTTTGATTTGTTTTGTAAGATGTTCATGAGTTAATGCAGCTGGCTCAATAGTTAAATTGTCAATGCAGTATACTGGTAATTTTTTGCGGAATAATTTGTTATAGAATTTTAATTGCTGTTGAGTAAAGACATTCTTTCATTTTAACATTTTCACTTTTCTAAAAAGTAATTCTGTATGTGCAAGATAATTACTCTGACTTGTTATTCGTATTACTTTCTTCTGCAGGGAGGTAAGTCTGGAGTTTTTGTGTCCCCATGCTTAGATATTATAATTTAAGTGTGGCACCATAACAAAACTGTACAAAGTACCTGCAATATTTTGTGGAAAGTATTCTTTGAGCTCTTACATGATACCAATGGACCGAGCTAACTTTGCAGCAATTTGTCTATTTGGATGCTTCAATTGATGTGTTTGTCTAAAGTTATGCCTAGAATTCAATTCATTTTCAAATTCAATTCTTACGTTGTCTATTACGATTTCGGAATTGGTACCGACTTTTAAGGATTGAAAAAGATCATAAACATTTTGCTCTGCATTTAAGGCCGGTTGATTTCGTTTCACCCAGCTATTGATTTACAGCACTTCTTTGTTACTATTTCAGGAAACACTTTGAGAACGATCAGAGTTTTGGAATATTTGTTGTGACCTGAGAAGAGCTGTGTCATCTGTTTATTTTATGGGATGAAATTGGTTTGACACAGTGGATAGCTCGTTAATATTATAAAAATGAAGTTTGTCTCTGTTGTTGTCATTGGCATGTAACAGCGCGCTTGTGGGTAGGCATTTTTCATGACGTCGCGATAGCGACGTCATGAAGAAAATGCCAACCCACAACCGCGCTGTTACATGCCAATGACAACAACAGAGACAGACTTCCTTTTTTATATTTACATTCATGTTAACATTAATACTAGACTAGAGTTAAATTTGCATGACTATTTGTGCGTAAAAATTTTGATAGCCACTGCGAAGGACCTTAAAAATGTTTATCAGTGGGAGGAGCTATGGGTGTGGCCAGCCGCTTGTTACGTAGCAAAGCAGGCACTGGCACGTGCCGTGCTGTACATGATGTTACCATCGACTGATGAAAACAAATTTGTCCCTATTCTTTCAATGCTAACAAAAACTCCGAATGTAAATATAAACTAATATAAACAGAGGGCCCAGTATCGATCCCTGGGGCACCCCTGTTTTGATTTCTGTTAGTCAATAATTGACATCTTGAAAAGTTACATAGTATTTAGCATTTGTTAAGTAATCCTGAAATAGGTGTAAGGGTGTATCCTGTGTACTGTAATATTTAAGTTTATTAATCAAAATGTTATGATCTAGTGTATTAAATTCTTTGGAAAGATCCATAATGACACACATATCGGAGAATCCCTTTTATCAATATTGATGAGTCATCTATCCAATAATTCTGTAAAATGCGAACTCTGTTGTGTGCAAGTCCCCAAAACTATACCGGTGATTAATGTATTATCCATATTTTCCAAAAAACAGTTGCATCGCCTTATTACAGAGTGGAGTTCCTTTTGCCATTTTTAGATTATCAGGAAAAATGGCTGTAACAAAGTATTGATTCATAACTGTAACAAAGCATTGATTTATAATGACTGTCAACGACTTAGTAATTATGGGTTTCATTAATTTGAGTGATTTAGTTCAGATCCCATCATAACCACAGCTGGTTTTAGTTTTACGAGAGACAAAAGTTTTGCAACATCATTTTCAGTTACAGGCTTAAATGAAAACTTGTATTTTGTTGGTGTGTTTAGGTAATCTTTCAAACTTGCATTTGAAAATGTTTTCTCTTTTGAGTCAACTTAGGTCCTTAGTAAAATGTCTGTTAAAGCCATCCACTATTTTTATCTGTCCGTTGTTATTTTTTCATTGCTTACAAACGAATTAGGAAAATTTGACAATTTATTTGTTTTGCTGAAAAATTCCTTTATAGTTTTCCATGTATTCTTCAAATCACCTTTATATCTATTGAAAGATAACTATAGTAGTTTCTTTTACTAGACTAATGCTTCTTCTGAGAGTATTATAATATGTATTTAGTTTTTTTTACGTATGTTGTATTTAGGAGAGTCTGTATGCGTAGTTTTTAACTGCGTAAATAGTTTATCCTTATGGGCAATAGAAAAAATGATACCTCTTGTTATCCAGTTGCATTTTTGTGTGATTTTGTCGGTTGAAAGTCTCATTTTTGATTGAGAAGTTTTCATCTCTTTTTTCTTTAGAGACTTTCCAGAATGTTATAATTTTCAGTTGGATCCCCAGCAGGATTGGTATTGAATTTATCAAATATGTTTGACTTAACTTTAACATTTAGAAACCCGATGTGGGAATTTTGGGTGCATAGTTTTATTTTGATACATCTTTTGTTTGGTTCAAAGACATTCACCAAATGTAAAGAAATGAACTAAGGTCCGTGTGTAAACTTTCGTCCTTCTTTCTCGTGATTCAATACTTTTTGAACACTTTGCCTCCGATATTACGGGTAATTTACAGATAAAAGACAGAGCAGATAAATTAATCAGCTGCCATTGTTATGCACTTTGTTTTCTTTGCTGCGTATATTTTTTTGTTTGTATGTTTGTGTGTATGCGTGCGTGTGTGGGTTTGTCTCAGAAATAACATTGTTGCGGTACACTCTATAATTGAAGCTGCGGCCTGTATTATAATACATTTTTTCGTTTTACAAATTAAAGATGATGAAATCAGGGTGCGTCTTCTAATAGAGTTGTCCCTGCACCATGACTTAATTATGTTTGCTTCATGAGTAGACATACCGAGAACACATAACATACGGTCAAGCAATAATAGAAGGGTTGCATTTTTAACAAACACCTTTTTTTGAAATAAATACCATACACATAAAAAAGGCAAGAACATGCTTCGGTGACATTGATTAAATGACATGAAACACTTTACAATGAAAGAAAACAAAAATGGAGAATGGTCATAAAGAGCACAAAAGTTGTGCAAGTGGTACACATGAAACTCGGGCGGGAACTTTTCATTTTGTTTACTCTAACTTAGCAGCCTGGAGTCGGTGCACGTCTTCTATTATGATTTTTCTGTTGAACAAAATGAGAAAGATTACAACCCTGTAGATGTCCCGAAGTCTGGCAGCGTCTTGTAATAGAGATGTGTCTTCTAATAGAGCATATATGGTAATCAATTTTAGGAATAATTCTACGTCAACAAGTTCTCAAAAGTGAACCAGAAATATCTGTCAGTCTTTCTATGAGCATTTAGGCATCCTAGTTAGTGGATGCAGAAAAGTAGCCAACAAATCAAATGGCAGAGAACCTGAGAGTTTAAAAGTGATAGTCAGCCTTGTGGAAGCAGTAACACATGGAGACGGTCAATAAAGTAGACTTGAATTACATACAACAATGGAATTGATAAAACTGACAAGAGGAACCTGTGAAGTTAAGTCAAGTCAAAGTGTTGGCGCTGGACCAACAAGTTAAGATTTTTGAACATTTGTTTAAAATCACAAGACAAATTGGCCAAGAAATTGAGATGGAACCAAAGATTAAATCAAAATGCCCAAGAATATAGAAGGGTAAATGTCATTGACATCTGTCGAGACATAAGCAAAGAGATTCAAAGCTTTCTTCAATTGAGGACATGCCCATTACGTAAGCTGACCCAGGATTCTCAAAAGTAATGAGATAACACGCAATACAGGCACACAAAAATAGTACGGTAATTTAACATAATATAGTGCACGGCAACACTCACCAATGACTGATGGGGCTTTTGTAGCTCTGCAGAGTAAGATGCGCTGTGCACATTGAACTGGAGCTGCCATAATCCCCTTGCATAAAGACTTGTTTGATAAGCTTTGTTCAGAAATAGGTAGATCAAGATTGTTGGAACCTTAAACCTCTGTATACAGTGCCTCTGGACATGAAAATCTTAGACATTTTACAATTGAATTAAGAGCTTTCATTATGGGTCGGATTACCCAGGAAATAATGTTTTATTTTGAAGATTGAGTGATCAACTGCCAGATGAAAACTGTTACATAGTTTCACAAATAATGGCTGTTATGGTGAGACAAGAAAGATTAAGGAGTTGAAGTCAGATCCCTAACGCAGGAACCAGAGAAGGTTGAAAACAAAGCCACAGCAAACGTTTATCCCTTCCAATGCTTCTGTGCATGCTGTGCATGCTGTGCACACACAGGGATCTATACATTTTTATAAGTCTGTGTATGCAGCATGTACCTAAAACAATTGATGCGTCTCAAGGTCCAGTTTAGCATGTATGCAATATGGATAGTACCTTTGGTCCAACATAAATGTTGTGTTTTTGTTCCAAATATTTGTTCCTTTGCTGTCACTTTAGCTGACAGTGAAGTCAGTTACACCAGAATGTGGCAGACCTACCATGTTTTTGTTCGTCTTTGGAACAAGTGGTTAGGGCTACATGTTTAGGGAAAATGTAAAGTTTTTAAAAGAATATTTGCAAGGTTGAGTGGACCGGTTTAAAGACACCAGTTGCCTTTTATCCTGACTGTCTGTCTCAAGACAGGAGTGAACTTTGACTCTTCGTGTTAGTATTGAAAGCTGAATGTTGGTGTTTTGGTAATTATTGAATCTCTAACGTTTGCTGTTGCTGTCATTGTAGGGCTGGAAGTCATGAATGTAGGCAATGTTTGTGCGAACTATTTGGTGCCTTGCATTTATTACAAAGTTAATAACCATGCTGACAGGTTGCGTTAGACAGAACAAGATATGCAAGTCGCAAACATGGCTGCAACCAAAGGGGATACCCTTAGGCCTACATAAGAAGTATGATGTGCAACGATTATTAAAAGGCCCTAAACCATTTTCTCATCCAATGAAAGGAATTGGTATGTAAATATGCATTCAATCACCTTCCAATACTGATGTAGCCTGATTTTCTGATTTTTCTTTTAAATTTAAAATTTTGAGGGTATTTTCATCAAATGTTGACATGCAATGTGCAAAATTAGGTACAAACACCCATTTTAATTAATTTTGTGTTGATTTCAGTGCCATTTCGAAGTCTTGCTCGGGAGACGCCAACTGGAGAGTGCCTGGCTTACCTAATCAGTGTTTTAAGAAGAACTCAGAATTCATAAATTAATTCGTATGAGGAAAACCTTAATCGGAGTGAGCAGATTCTCTTATCTGGGCAAATTTTAGCAATTGCTGTGCAAGTTTGTCTGTGCTTCATGTATACTGGATTCCAGTGTAGAGAAGGTTACGAACTTGTTGACAACAGTTGTGAGAAGGATAAACCTCATGAATATTGTGGGAAAGATCCCATCAACATCAACAATCAGTATCACTCACACATTCAGTAGAGGGCCTACACTACACTGCTAACGGAGAGAAGGTTATTCAAGATGCAGGTACATTGTTGCAAAATCAAGTTTTATCGAACTAAGTTTTGAGTCAATTTGACTCCCCTGTGTGGTTTGTGCTAAAACTTGATGGATCTATAAAATGTTATGCAGCCTGTAGTCAAATTGATAATGTTACCAGGGAGGAAAGCTATCATTGTCTGAGATCAAGAACATCTTTTATCGGGAAGGTGGTACCAGTGTATGCAGTACCTAGATCCAAAACGTTGCTACTCTTCAATTCAGTAGAAAGAAAGGACATTCTTAAAACACATAGTTTATCCATTGGTTGATAGGCTATACCAGAACAACACAACTGTAAATTTTTATTACTTTAGATTTCTATTCATTATGGGGACTTTGGTTAACCCTTATTCTTACACCTGTGAAGACTGCCAATAATCATCTCCATGCCATAGACATCTTCAAGGACCACACATGCTTCTTTGGGGCTGGAAAGATATACAGACGGCTTCCTCTGACTATGTTGAAATTGTGTTTCAGTGAGGTTCATGTTCCAGGTTATAAGGCATTTAGAACCACAGCAATGATATTTCTAACGTGCATTATTTAGCATATGCGGCTGGAACCCAAAGCCATGCTGATTTATTGTGTCAAGGCACCTTTGGCGGCGGAAAACATTTACTCTCAGTAGTATAACATGCACTGCTGGTCTCAGTCCTACAGTATATGAAGATTAGCCATGTAAGCAGTCAAACATTTGGTATGGGACTGAATTAAAAACCTGGAGATTTTTTCATCATAAACGCTTCACAGTTGTGTGTAGAACAGGCTCTGTATGTGGATGTGTTGACATGTAATCCAGCAAGGAGCCTTAGGGTTGAGACATGCATGCCAAGCTGATATAAGGTAAACTAGTATCCTTACGACGTAGGGAACATAGTTGCTTGAGGTGAACATGAAATGATATCATTGGGGTAAGGACAAAGTGGGATTTCAGACCACTCAAAAAATTCAGTTCATGGCTGGTGACCTTGACTTTTACTATTTGACCTCCAAGACCTTGACCATGGCTCATATACATTAATATGTATATTGACTATCTGGTCTGGATGACTGGACATACCCTAAAATATAATTGTGATATACTTTCAAAGTTTCCCCTACGATCATTTTTTCCGTCCACGGTGATGTTCTCTTCTTATCCAGCTCTCCAGATGACATTTATCTCAGAGAGTCCAATATAATACCCCTTTTGTACTAATGGTATATTATCTCACCAGCAACACAGAGAAGTATATATGGTGCCGGAAAGCTTTTATTGAGCCGGGGCTTTCTTCTTTCTTTTTTCATACAATGATTATATTTCTGATATAACATTGCTGAGTACATTAAGTATACTAGGTAATGTTTTTTAACATGCAAATGCATTAGAGTTGCCCATGTAAACATATTTTGAACATCAGGATTTAAGGTAGAACAAACAAAGCTAGGCACTTAGAGCAGTGCTGTCTTCAACCCGCTCTCCTGTTTTGGTTTTTATTTTTAGATCCATAAAAATGTATACATTCTTGTTGCTTAGGATGTTGAGATCATATATACGCCAAGAAAAATTTTTAAAATCATTTTGGGGGGCAAAAATCGGCCATTTTACAAAAGGGTCCGATTTGGAGAGTTTTCTTGGGATTCTCGAAAAATATAGCACTTATAAACTCAAAAATATGTTTTTATGTTGAGACTCATTTCTGGTTTATATTTAGTGCAATATGTAGATATTTCCATGCAGCTATAATTAAATTGTTAAATGTATCATCTTTTGAGGTTGCTTCAATTAACTTTGCATAAAGTGATACATAAACATCCAAGACACACTTTGCTTTAATTAATAAACAGTTGTAACATACATTTCTTAATACAGGTTGCATATCAGCATAAACCTGCACCTCCCTGATATAACCAAGAGTAAAATAATAAAAGAATGGCTTCATTACTTTATGAACAAGTACTGTTGTTGGCTTTACCATATAATGTAAGTATCTAGCTGTTTTTTTCCATGTTTTGATATATGCAAATAGAACATTGTATTGGAAATCACTGTAATGTTGTATAATATGTCTCCTGTATCTGCTGTCTTTTTTAAAGCACATTTCATACATGCATTTACATGACCGTGCAAGTCTAGTTTCATCACCTAATGATAAAAATTGAATTATATGTGGAAGACGATCTGAATTTAATTGATTCATTATAGATGAAATGCACGCAAATACTGCGTGCAACTACACTGGTTACTCTTAATATTTTTTGCTCTTTTAATAATACAACTTAATGTCGATAAAGCAAGTCACTTCAATAAGGTATTGGTTTCTGACCCTTATCTTTGGGATCTGGTTCAACTTTCCTTGTCACTTTGGATTTGACTTGGGTGACACCATCATGTTTTATATTTGCCTCCTTGTTTTTTAGTTTGACACTGGCAGGCTGCTACCCAGGGACGTTCAATATCTTGGTAGAATTTATACCACTGACATACAAGCAAAATCTCAGACGGAAGTTTTGGTTCCTCATCCACTACATGCTTCTTCTCAAATGCAAAACCATATTCGTCTGGAAGGTCAATGCGCAAATCTGTCAGTGTATAGTGCCACAAATGTCTTCAAACTAGGTGGTGGTAGAATTGCTAACAAGTCACCTGGTATTCCAGTTACACTTCATGTGGACTGTCTTTGTACATCATTGTGTTGATCCTGCACAGTCTCATCTGTAAGGCGGTGGACCACAGGGCTTCGTGGGTTTCTTCCTGATCCTGGGAGAGAGACAGTGTCCTTCTTGGCCAGGTTCAACATCATCACAAGCCAAAAAAAAAAAAAAAAAAAAAAAATTTTGCTGGCTTTTTCTTATAGCTCAGCAATGAATGAATCTGTTTCCTGGTAGAGATACTGAGTAATATAATGGCAGTATTTTCATTCTTTTGCTCTGGGCACTTTCCACTTCAACAGGCTGGCAAGCTGTCAGAGGAAGGTCTGCTATGAATTGAGTGCATGTTCTAGGCCATATGCTTATGCCTTTTGCTGTGGGTCTGTGTTCTGTCCAAAAGGCTTAGACCCAGCAACGGTTATCCACAGCCACATATTGTTTTCTTACAGTGTCCATCTAGGTTATTGTCAAATAGATACCATCGCCCAAGGGTTGTTTGTATTCTTCTTTCAGTTCTTTTCTGCATATTTCTTTAACTTTCCTCTCAATGTCCAATAATTTATCTACAACTTTTGGACTCAAGCACAACAGTGTTCCAGACCATTGCCTTATCTAGTACGCCTCCACTGCTCCATCAGACTGTCTACCCATGTGCCAGTAATGCAAGATAACTTGTAGTTTCCATGCAGCCATGTTGAGTGAATACCGACCAAACAGATCTGCATTCAAAAAGGGAAGCACTGCTAAGTGAAAGATTTAAGATCCATTCATAAGTTTACTTTTCCTCTACATCACATGATCAATGACTCACTTTTCACTCACATATCTATCTACTCATATATCTCATTTTGGTTTACATGAAGCAAGGATCATATGATGTCATCACATGAAATTTTTTTCAAACTATACATAATCATACAATCTGTGTCACATGAATACTGTCATATGATTTTAGTCACATGACTACTGTCCTAATGTCTAGTCATATGACTTGTCAGCTCACCTTAAAAATAAGTCAAATTGTTTTAAAATCTGATTATGCATATCTTTAATATTCAAGTCTGAGCATAGTTCATAACCTCCTGATATTTCAACATATTCATTCACAAGTTCATTATTAGCGTCCAAGGTTTGGGGGTCTAGCAATCTGTCTGTAATATCCTACATGCTTCTGCCTCGACATCGTTGGGTTAAATAACACAATGCTGGCCACAAGTGGCTGTGCTTAGATGTTGGACTTGCCTTTGATTCCATATGAAGCATATTTAATGAGGTCATCATGAACTGTTGTATAATATAAACCCAAGGGGAAAACCAAAAGAATCATAATATTCTGCTTGTCCATTTTCATAGTCTTTGGGTACCAACACTTCTACCCAGTGTTCCCCCTCAGTTGTTGATGGTCCAGTGATGATCACATAAATCTTCCCCTTCCTTATTTGTTTTGTAAGTTTGTCACTTGAAAAACGTCAACAAAGTGAGCTCTTGTTAGGGGATCTTGTCTCCCCAAGATATCTCTAATAGTCTCTGTATCTATTTTACAAAATCTGTTATAACATTTCTTGCTCTGTCAATTTCAACCACACTATCAAATTCATAGTAAATAATCATGACTATAGATGAAGAGCCTTGCCAAAAGTTACATTCATGTCCATGTTCCGTAACTTAACTAGCTGGCAGTGGCCAGAGTCACAAGTAAAGTCTGGAGTTAAGTCACAAGCAAATAGGATAAGCCCATTAGCAAACAATTCTGGAGTGATGTTGTTTCCAAACTTTTACCGGAATTTGCCAAGCCCTGAGTACAAAGTCAAGAATTCCCCCCAATATCTGCCTGCTGCAAGTTCTGGTTTGTATGGCTCCACTGTGTCACCATCCACTTTAAGAGTGAGGCTTGTAAGGTATTAGTGCTTGAAACGAAATGGATTCTTGGCATATTATCCATCATATGCACCATTGTCTACGAAACCAACAATGAGAATAGTTTTGTGTACATGTGTTTTGAAGGCAGAGGCTATTAAATGAAATGATGGTGATGATCCGTGGGGCTTAAATCTCATGTCAAGCCCATTCAGCATCAGTTTATCTTAGTTTAAGATTGGGACACTAATCGGACCCATTTTTTCCACCAAAGTTAAAAGTCTGAATTTTTAAGATCTGAAGTTGTAACCTTGGTTTTTAGCAAGGATGGTAGAAGTGTCGACCTTGGCATTATCCATCAATCCTGCTGTATCTATAGGCCACAGTACGCTCTGCAATTTGCTGTTTTTGGCATTAGTTTCATATGTGAGTAAGTACTCTAGATAGCTACATATGGATAGCCTGTTGACTGGTCTGTTATAGTCACACCATTCAGCTCGACTTTAACATTTGAGAGCAGACTGTGCATCCAGTTGTTAATGGAACCAACATTAGTGTTGGCATCCACTTTTGAACCATCATCCTTTGCAACCTTTGCTTGTAAAAGAAGACATGTATTATTCAAATCTATGAAGTCCTCTCCTGATCCACTGATATTAAATTCTATTGGTGCCACATCAGTTAAGGGGTAATTAGATGACGTGGATCCCAAACCCCTTTCACAACTCCTGTCATGGATGATGTGTCCTTACCCAAAGATGTCTACCTTCTTTCTTTTCTTGCTAGGTTTGGGTGCTTTCGTTTTATAGCCAACATGCTTATGTTTCTCTGGTTGTCTTTTGTAGGTACATCAGTGGTGTGTCTATGATATACTTTGCTGGCTGTGTGAAGGAGATTGGTTCTCATATGTTGACCCTTCTGATAGCAGAAATTTTAACATGTTTACCACGTCATGGATCGTTAGCCAAACTCACTCCAAAATCCAAAGCTTCACGTCCTACAGCTTTAGCAGCCAACTTCAGCCAGGGACTTGCAGATCTGAGCTGGCCACCAAGAATGCTACCTATTCCATTATGGTTCTTTTGGACTCCAAATCCTTTGTACACAGTTATGCCATGATCAACTTGATTTACATGGTATTTTTGATATATTGAGCCCACAGGGACAACATATTCTGTAAGTTTGTGCTTTATACCAGTAGCCTATGCCTTCTGGGTCGAAGGTGAAATATAATAAATGATTGACCTCTGTTAAATAGAATCGGATCACCAGTCTGAGAAGCTAATTTAATGGCTATGATATCAAGTTTGTAAGTTCCTGCAGGCATATATAATTGTGATCCCTAAGTTGATGTTCTTTGACTTTGATGAGTACCTGAGATTTTCACTATTAGTAAAAATGGTGCAGATGCATCTCCAACTACAGTGTATTCATTTATATGTGAGTATACAAATATGGAGTGTAATCCTGCTTCAAGATTAACTTCATTAGAAGATTCAATGCATAGAGGCAATGTAGCATCATTCTTAGAACTGAACGTAGATTGTTCAAACCCAATTATTTTACAAGGTGGATGCATGGAATTTCTAGCTCTATATTTGACAGTACAAACTTAATTGCCATCTTTTGTGTTTCTTTATTAAACTGAAAGCTTATGACACTTTTAGAACTTTTGTCAATACCAGTGTCCAATACTCTTTTCAATGAATTAAGATTTGTTGAAAATACAAGTTTTTAAACCTGATTACACGAACACTTTCCTCTGCTCCTGTTGTGTCATAATTAATATTAACAGGTGCAGGGGGAATTTCAAACCAATTGTGAAGGTTAGAAATTTCTGCTTACCCTATCTCATACTTTTCATTAAAATCTATGATTTAAGGCAATTTTGCCTTGAACTCAGTTCCTCTATTTTCGGGAAAATACATCATGGATCTGTCAAATGGAAACGTGAGATAAAAGTCACCCATTATTAAGACTGATCTAAATGGTTCCTTCCGCTGCAATGGATTTTTATCAATGTTATAAAGTGTTGTTGCCAGTGCCTTAAGAAGCACAGTTGCAACCATACCACCCAGAAAAGCCAAAGTTATCCCCATGTATTTAAGATCCACATCCCCATCCACATTCATGCCATATAAAATGCCACTATTTACCACAGTTCTCTTCATGGTGCAGTTTCCTCTGTCAGCTGAAGCAAAATAAAAGATACACTCTAAATATACTTATTTGTACAGGCACACTTTGGTCAGTGCTTCTTCATAAAATGTTCCCTCCATTGGCTATCTTTGGACATATATAAGATAATCAATACCTGTGCAGGGAACGTATTTACTAAAAATAAATACTTCCTCAGTCCATTGAACAAAGTAACCTTTACTGAAAGGTGTCTTGGTGTATGAACTGTGTACACAAAGTCACCAAATATGAAGCTTGGTTCTCCACTTTACTTTTTTCTTTGAAGTGGCATATCACTGTATTGTAAGTCTCAAAGATCATCGTCACTGGTCTGCTCCTTTGCCTCTTGAGGAGTCAACCCATTTAGTGAGGATAATTATTGTATGCTTTAACAATTCTGGCAAGATCTCAAGGTATCTGCACTATCTATGATGAGAGAACAATAACCACAGTTTCTCTTTAAGGGTACAGTTAAATCTCTCTACCATGGTAGCTTTGGTATCTTCATTTGAGTTAAAAATTGTTCTATGGCATATTCTTTCGTCAATCTATTAAACAAATGGCTGTAAAACACGTTTCCTTGGTCTGCTTGCAAAAGTTTTGGTTTATTCTGCTTTTACCTGAAAACTTTCTTTTTACCTTTGTTCACTAAAACAACATTTTTGTATTTGATAGGAACAGCCCAAACAAAGTGGGTGAAACAATCTATGACTGTCATTATGCAGCGGATATTATTATTGTACTTAGCTAAAGAGGGTAAGTCAAACAGATCTGCTTGCCATTGTTCATCTGTTGTCTGCACTTCAATTCTTCAACATGGAAATTTATGTCATGGTTGCCTTGGCAGTGTGTAGGTCCTTTGTTTGTTTAACCAGTCTGTTGCAGTGCTTTCACTCACTTTTGTCGCTTTAGCCAAATGCCTAATACCACTAATACCCCTAGATTTGAAGGATCATAGTAAATATCTCCCAGTTTCTCTTTCATATTTAGTAAACTACCCAGCTTTCTACAAATAGTGGTATCTTTTTTGTTTTCTCAGCAAGGCTTAATGAGGCCTTTGTCTTCGACATTTACTTTGGTATCTTGGGTCATACCGCTGTTTTTGCCCTCTGAAGTCTCAAAATTTTCTTCAATAATAACTTTGATGTGCTTGGAGTCTCATTTAGAAATGTGGGCTCATTTGTGGGTGCATTTTCGTTTGCAGGGAACTGCCCAGCCTTCCTCTGTAAATGTTGTTGGTTAACTCCTTGTACAAAGCTTCGATTTTGTCAGATGTACTTTCTTCTTGCATTGAAGATTATGTTTCAGGTCTTTGCATTTTATTGTTACTTTGCATGTCCTTTTCTTTCAGACTGTTGTAAATTTTAAGAAATTCATTTAAAGCACTTTCATAGTCACAGGTAATACAGAGAACCATCTCTCTGATTGAGAATCTTCTTTTCTTTCCCAGAGATCCTGTTCCGAACAAGTTTATACAGTTGTTGCTTGCATTTTTTAAGGGTCCCTTTTTGTGTGTCCTTCAGCTTGACATTACCTTACAATATGTTGACAACAATTTCATAAATGGCATCAATGAGACCTGGTGGAGCATTTTGAATCATACCTTTTCTCATCTTATTAGGAGCTTGCCTAAGAGAAGTTAACATCACGGCGTTACGGCATAACCTGCGCTTCATCTTTTCTTAATACAAACACATTTAGCTGTGTTAAAACAATATGAGTGGGGTACATTATATTCTTGACACTGCCAGGTGCTCATCCTATAAACAAGTATCAATATGGTTTTTCTGTTGCCATTTCAATTGCTCCTAGGACAGCTTCACCTTTTTGTGTTTCTAGTTGTCTTGCTAAAGTAATTATCTGTTATTTATCTCTTGCAATTTCAAATACAATAAGGTAAGTGCATTTAGATTTACTGTCCGAAAAAATGTTTTGTTTGCAAACAGGGTTTTAACAACCAATATGACACTTATGTTTTGGTGATGACTTTTCCTTACAAACATGTTTAATACTCTTTGGTCCATTCCATTCATCATGTCATCACTCACCACTAAAGTGTGCAAACTTGTATCTTCACCATCTCCTAAACTGCCTAATCTCCTGACAAATGCAACATATGACTGCATCAATTTATAACCTTTTGTCCAGATTCCATAATGCCAATCACTTTATTTGGTGGAGGTACAATGGTAATTTGCCGATGTTGTATTGGCCACTTTTTCCATCTTCTTTTACCACAGCCTGTTGGCCCTGCAATGATGCAGGTGAATGGATGTTTCAGTCTTGGATCCCTGACCTGTGTTGTGGCCTCAATGTTTGCCATTTTCAAAACAAGTGAAACTTTGCTTGGCAATGAATTTATGTCCATCAGCTAGTTTTTTTCCCATCTATCAGAATATAGCATTTATCATCATATGCTGTTAACAGCCTCTGTAATAAGTTTTTGCTCATGAGATCTTATTGTACGTTTGACTTTCCTAATGCGACCACCAGATCTTAAAGTATGCAAGTAATCTCCATATGTCAAATTCCGGACTGCTGATCTGTTAACTCCTTTTGTACATTTTTGCTCACTTTCATTCTTATATTCTGCAAGTTTGAAAGAAAACAATTTGGAATGCAACCCACAAAACTCTCTCATTTTCTGACTTGCACATTCATCTTTAAAATTTCCCCACAATCTCTTAATTGGCATTGGGATACAGTGGCTGATCTTCAGGATCATTTGAAGTATCCCATTTATTCATGACGACGGACTAGTCAGTAATCAAATCTCTTGTTTTTTTATAGAATAAACAAATAAATCTGTATCTGTATATAACAATTTAATAGCCTTATGATCATATAGTTGTGTTGTGGTGAAATTGGTACATAATAACTTTTGATATGTCAAGAATGGCAGGTCCCACGTAATTGGGCTCATTGATCACGATCTGTTTTTGTGTTTTACTCATCCCCACAAGATTCTCGTGAAAGGTAATGTGTGTTTTGTCACTTAGCAAAGCCAAATGTCTTTTCAACTTAGTTTGGTCTGTAATAGGTGTAAAATTTATTCACTTTTGGGTATTCTTTACTGTTTTTCGAAAAACACTACGCTTGAAAAAATCACTTTCAAGAGAAGTCTTTGAAAATCTTCAATGGATGTGTTTTTGTCTATATATTCCCTTAGCCAAAGCCTTTCTTTAAATACAAGTATGATGAACTTTCTTCAATACCATACCAAGGTTCAGATACTCCCTTAATGCCTTGCCATTAACAACATAGAATCTACAGGGACCCAAATATGGAATCAGATTTTTCATCTTAATTTTCTAGAAGGTCTGCTTAATATGGTGAGATCATATCATGTGTAAGTTGTCAATTTTCTGGACAAAAGGGATTATCGTTGTACAAATCATGTAATTCTGAAGGATAAACTGAATCTACTTCGGCAATGCAGTTTGTACCCTCAAAAGGTATGTTATCGAACCAAATACATTTATCTATTGGCAAGTCACCTTTCATGCTTACAGCATATAAATTTACGCAGTGAAAGAGGTCTGAAGTTTTTTAAGACATCTGCCAAAATGAGGACATCTCTTACTAAATAAAGATCATAATAATCACCCAATGTGCACAATTGAGATGTCTTCCATACTCTCTGAACATGTTCATAATCCTCCTAATCAAGTGATTCATTCATTCAACAAAGAACTGTAAAATTCCT
>OZ026628.1:41643466-41788466 GCA_964020975.1 Hermodice carunculata | reverse complement strand
GCACTGCACCCCTATATTTTACAGTGATATGACAGTGATCTCTAACTTTTGGAGAGTCATGTCCTTTTTTTTTTAATTTTTTTTTTTTTTTTTTACAAAAGTAGCAATGTTTCTCATTGAAAAAAATTGAATTCATCCTGATCTGTCATCTCTATTGGAACAGGATTTGTCAGTATTGTTTGCAAGCGAGACACTTCCAGTTGCAATTCTTCAAGAAATACTTCCACAACATCAGAACCTCTATATAGAATAGGCTGATTTGATGAATAGTGTGGTGCATCCCTGAAAATTGAGTTCATGCAGAAACTACATGGAATATGTGTGCTTTCTTTTACTGTGTCTGTACTTTGATCATCATGAATTGGTACAATAAGGGTTTCCAAATCAGCATTTATCAAAAAGGGGGCTGTCAAACAATTCCCAATATTCTCAAAGGAACACAATTCTCCAGGATATGGCATCTTATTTTCTTTACGTCAAATTGCTTGCATGTATTCTCATGTTGAAGCATATTCTTTGCGCTGTTAATGGATTCTTACAATATGCACACTAGTACATCTTACCATGGTATTTGACTCATAAGAACGTGGACATCACATATTCTTAATCCATACAAAGTGTCCATTATTAAGCAGAAGGAGAGTGACATGTTTAATTTTCTCTTGATGGGAAACATACATAGGAAATATGTTTTTACCATCTAGGCCATCCACAGTAATAGAAAGAGATGGGTTCAATTGTTCAAACTTGGCAATATTTGTAGTTTTCATTTGAAGGGAAGTCCACTGAAATCAAGTTCATGTACATAATGACCTTATTTAGCAAGGCAGTCAACACGAACGTTTGCTGGATGCAGAGCTGACAATACAGCCCATATGAACCATTTATTATCTATATTTGTTACATTTATAACAGCATTGGTTTTCCTCAACCAGCTTAGTGTTGAAAGTAAATGTAGATCCATGGCTTGGTTGAAAAGTACCTGCCTTTATGATTAATTCAGTCATTTCCTCCACTTGCCAGCCATACCTATCTTTTATAAATTTGTATGCATTATCTAACAAATGTGCTATGGTCCCTTGTACCACATCTTGAATACTGCTTGATGCAGGTACCTCAAATGTGTCTTTATCTGTTGCCCATCTATCAAGTTTATCTTAATCAATCTTGCTCTCAAAATTATGTGAAATTTCATATCGGTGCATTTCAGCAATTGTAGCTGTAACCATTCAACAATTTCTTCCTTCCTTCCACTTAAAAACTCTCTTTCCCCATGTCTCTCTGCTTCATTGGTTGGATAAATGCTTATGTCTTCAACAGTTTCACCTAAAGTTGATATGCACTTTGTTGTTTTCTTGCATGTCCTACACAGCTTTCCATCAGATGTGTCATAATGTATAGTAGGAAGAGGCCTGTGACATCCTTTGGACTCCTTTCCTTGTCTCGCATATTTACTACAAAAACACATTTCTTGACTGTGGAGGCAATTACAGAAATTTCATCTCTTTTTCAATCGCTGTTTTTGTACTCTACATGCATCAACACAAAAATTCAACCCAACTGCTTTGTGGTCTTTGGCTACAGTTACTACACAGCATTACTACACTTGGATGTGATTTTTTCCGTTTCAGTGGCTTTTGCAAAATGGTGTGTTTTTGAACTAAACACATTTTAGGTAATGCTATTCACTGTTGTGCTTGAAAATTGACTTACTTTGTCTTTCGACAAAATATCAACATGGATACTTAGACAAAGAAGCACACGATATATATGTCTTGATGATTTGCTAGATGCTGTGGTCATATAAAATATTGATGGGTTATTTGTAATGCAACTGTAATATTTCCTTTAAGAACGAGACAATTCCCAACATCACTAAAAATATTTGAAAGGCAGATAATCTCACATTTTTATTTGCTTGTCTGCAAACATTTTTAAACAATGAATTTTCACTTTTGCACAGAATTAATCTTGTGAACCGTTAAATTTCACTCTAGATGTCTATTGTATTTGTGTCTTCTTCCACAACCACTTCCTAGTAGTCATTACCGTATTCTGCAATCCGAACTCTTTATTCTCATAAGATAACCTGTCACTGTCTAACCTATATACATATGAAAGTACTATTGTCCATATTGCACACGTCCTTCCGTAGAATTTTGACATAGGCTGTATTAGCCCGAAAAAAGGAAAGGGTCTTACGCAGGTAACTACTCAAAACATGTTTCGGGACCTACACCCATACATGTCTCTCTGAGTAGCGGGACCTTGTCTAAAGCTAAATATTCAGCAAAGAAAACCCACATCATAATGAATAAATATGAATGCGGCAAATAAAGAATTAGCTAAATACATGAAGTTTAACTTATAAATGCAGAGCTTCATTATGAAAGAAGAACATAAGTACTAAATTGGTAAAGTACAGGTTGAGATAAGAACAATGTAAATTACCCATGAACCAGTATGTACTCTATCTAGCTGGATAGCTTATCCTAGTTAAACCACGTGTCAGTGTATAACTGAAGTAGAATCAAACTGGGGCATTATATTCAGTCCCACTGATTGTAAAATAAACAGCTGCAGCTAGACTACCTGTACAAACCAAGAGAAATCCTAAAAAAGTACTGCAACAATGGACATCCTGCACCACAAATGTAAAACAAACTCCATAATGACACCTACTCCTTACTTTAAAAGTCTCCAAACAATTAATCTGTATGTCACTGCCGACCCTGAGTCAATGATTGAATTTGGAACATTATAAACACACTCTACCTCCACTATAACTATGAGTCAGAGAACAAAGCACACGACACAAGATAGCCAATGAAGTGTTTATCAAATAGTACAGAATAACATTATTCATATTCATAAATTCCAAACCCAACAATGGCAGCAAAGAGTTTCCAGATTAGCAAAAGCATCAACATTTATCTTCCAATATCAATGGGAAGAAACAAATTTCACACGTAACTTAAGACGGGCAGTCACCCATAAAAGGCAACTGGTGTTTTAGACGGGTCCTCTCAACCTTAGAAATATTCTTCATTAACTACAGACTATAGTGTTTACAAACTGTATAAACCTAAACACAAACTTTTATTACTGCTGCCAAAGATAGAAAGAGACCTGGTAGGCCTACCACTATTTAGTTCTCCTGACTTGTCAGTCAGCTATATCTTGTATTTTGAGAAAATGTTAGTGTGTTACTTGTTTAATAATAGTTTGCACTGAAATGATGCACCTCGAACTAAATAAAATCCATGACGGCCACTCGGTCGCCTGACCTTGAATGACCTTACGGTATTTACAAAAAAGGTCTGTTTCTATCCGTCATATATAGTGACAGTTTAAGAGCAATTCCGCTTATCGTTAAGAACTGAATTTATTGTTCACCCAACTGAACTTACTGTTCTCGTGAATTTACTCCCATACAAATAAATAAATAGCACTGGAAGTATTGTATGATGAAATTTGAAAATTATGCCCTTCAGTTACCATCAAAAACGGGCAAAATGTCAAAACTACCTATATTTGTTCACGAGCAAGTTTGAAAATTATGTTGTGGCTATGTGCTTGAAACTTATGGGGAAATGTAAATGAGCAATATATTACGTCGTCTGTGTCACACTATCCCTTTGCAAAATAAGACAAGGTAAATACAAGGATTATTGACATCGACGTGTTGTAATACTCCAGCAACTTCCAGATTAACCTATAAAGTTTACAGTGTCAGTTCCAATAATTATCTTCAGCATGTAGGTAAAGAAAACCACAGTGCCAATTGCGACGAACATGCTTATGTTCGTTATTTTGCAAAACGTTGCCAAACGCATACTATGTTGGTCCCATAACCTGCCAGAGTGGAAGGTATTAAAGCCAGTAACTGGAGTTTACCTTTCATCTTTGGTTGAACATTATCCCAAAAGCAAAACTCATTGGAAAAGTCATAGAAGCTATTATCATGGGGTTTGTTATGCTTGTGTTACTTAAAATATGTGGTCACCTTTTGGTGCTGTACAAAGGACAGCTCAGGAATAAGGAATAACTAAGGAATATGAGAAAGAATTAAAACAAATAATGAGATAACATGGCCATAATAATAGGCAAAATCTGGATGCAATGCCCTGATAAGATGAAACAATTAAAAATTTAAAAAATACAACGCCAAAATTTGAACTGGACATTTAATTTTATTTGGGCAACAGGAGTTTTTATTTATGGGTGCTATGATATTGATCACTGCCTGTCTCAACTCATGTGTGAAAAGATGGATTATATATATTTGTAAATCGGGAGAGTTGATGAACATTGTTAATTTGCATTGTGAAGGTATATTGTCAGTCTAATAATATAATCTTAAGCTGATATTTTCTACTATTATTAAATGATTGTGGAGTCCAAAGTGAGGCTGACAATATTTGCCATTTTGTTTCATGTAATACGTTTTATGTAGGAACACTGACAAATATTGAACACCCTCCGCCGAATTTTTTCATCTTTAAAAGGCACAATTTAAAATTTATTATGTAGGACATAAAATGGCAAAACATAATTGTTCTCTTATATTATAACGCTATTTTGATGTAGCCATTTAAATGGTGAAGATACCGTTTAACTATATCTAAATTGGAGGCAGACTATAGGGACACCACTGGGGTTGACGGCCCTTGTAAATGGAAGGCTGCCGCAAACGTCAACAGCCAATATATAGGACAGGAAATGCGGAATGGTTTTGGAGTTTTCTTGTTCATTTTTGCCATTTCAAACAATCCATAAAAAGATTAATTACGACACATTATAACAATATGAAACAAATTTCTATGCAAGTGCAAGCTATTTATTCTGCACAAAGGTTCAGTAGTAGTAAATGACTGTCGGTATATAGTGTTTCTACTGCAAGAAGCTTAAAATGCAGGGTATAACATTACGATACTATAATTTGATTGAAGGAAATATTTCGTATTATAAAGAATAAATGTGTGTGACTAATGTTTCCTGAAATCCAAACTTGTTGAAATGATTTCTTGGAAATGATATTATGTATATATTTGACCAAAAAAAATAATTGTGTGTGACAAAAAGCTTCCTGACATCCACATTTGAGTAAATAGTGTCCCGGAAAATGAAAAATATATATATTTGTATGGGTACACTACGTGAAATATATGACTGGTCATAAAAGCAGTATGTATTATCAAGAACTGTACCACCTGCCAAAATCGGTATAGCTCAAGTGCATTGACAAACTGTGTCTAAATATAAGTATAAGTGCTTGTTATGCATAAAATTTGACCGTTTAAATTTGTGGAAATTTGTGCAAACTGCTCTGTCTATTTGCTGCGCAGATTTTGATCGTGGGGGGATTTACATTTAAGAAACAACTTTTGACTCCATCTTATGATATCCATTTGCAACGTTATTCTCAGTGAAGCATAATAGTAGTACAAACCGTAATGCCACTCCCATATATATATATATATATATATATATATATATATATATATATATATATATATATATATATATATATATATATATATATATATATATATATATATATATCGTATATTTTCAACCACATGTAGGTTAAACAGTAACCCAAGAGACACATTTGGAAAAAGGTAACCAATAGTAAGATACAAGTAAACTTATGAAAAATGACTTCATGGTGCTTTGTGAAGAGTAAATGACGGCGCACCGTCCTCAACTAATATAATGATGGCGCAAATTAATGAATCAGAAAATTAAATACACTCATTCAGTGTTATGCTTTTGCGCATATGGACACAAAATATATGTCTAAAGTGAAGCCCTGAAAAGACTTTTATAAGGTTGCCCGCATGTTCTGCACACAACTCTATGTCCCTGATCCGATATTGCTCACTTGAGGAAGCCTGTACCACCTGCAACGCCTTTCCACATGTTTATACTAGTCAATCCTTTGTAGTCCGATATCCAGTATTGTCTTTTGGTGTAAAAATGAGCTCTAATCAGGAAGCAACATCAGAAATTAATAGCGTTATTCGAACCGCCATATAACATTTATATTTAATTATGTCTAATCAAGTGTAAGTTTAAGCAAGTTGGGTAATGAACCAGGCTATCCATGGAGCTCAACAACATACAAATCAGTGGATAACGCATCGAGCTAGAGGCAAATACCGTGGGGGTGGGAGGTCGCAAAGACGTTTGGGGCCCGACGAGATCTAAGCCATAAAAATTGGCCTAGTAAAGGGAGTGGATGACAATGGATGGGTGCGAAGAATGAAGGATATCTTTTTCCGAAAGCCATATGACTTTTACCTTTGGATTTGTTATATATAGTGTACAAAAATATCGATTTCCTTGACCTAGGCTGTGTATGGCTCAAAGTTGTGCAATTGGTCCTCTCGAGTTAACGGCACAAATGTGTGTTTTAATAAGTAGCACAGAGACATAAAGAGTAATTCGAGTTAACTTGTCACAGAACTATGTACATTTGTGGCACACTAGACCCTTGCTACCGAAAGTAGATCTGGATTTGATTGTCTCTGCTTACGCATGTATACTGAACCAAACAAATAACGCAACTTTTTCATTTGGGTTTATTTTCACATTGGAACTGTATTTAAAGTTCAGAAATATACGAACCGTTGTTAAATCAGTCTAAAATAATGTACCAAGTAGTGTGACCTCAAGGTCGAGTACCCTGACCTTGCAATGGGGTCATTGTCATGAATCAAGAGTGACTACAGCAGGCTATTTTTAGCAAGTCTCGGACACCTGAAATTAAGGTTGCCAAGTCTTTGATTCTGGGACAGGAAAAGGACACATTGAAATCAGCCCAAGCGTAACTGTGTGCGAGAGTATGAGGCTTTCACAGTTTGGTAGTTGTGCTGAATCAAGGACAACTGCAGGGTTCAGTGTTACCCACATGACTAAAACATTCGCACCTTTACTGGTTGGGTGTAGCCCCTCACGGACAATAAAAGGGCAGCATGGGATTCATTAGGCACAGTATTCCAAGAACTATAGGTCGATTATCAACAGTAGATCGGGAGAGAGGAATTGGCATGCTACAGGCTAGTTTATCTGCAGCAGAGGTGGCAAGAAGACTGCAAGTCCACAAATCCACTATATCCAGACTTGCTACAAGATTCCAGGAGACTGGGGCCACAGCTGATAGACAGCGTCCTGGGAGACCAAGAGAAACCACACCTGCACAAGACAGACACATCAGGGTGTCACATCTGCGGAACAGAACTCGACCAGCCACTAGAACTGCACAACAGACACCTGGCAGAACCAATAACAGAATATCTGCCCAGACAGTCCGTAATAGACTACAAGAACACCATCTACACGCCAGGCGTCCTTACAGGGATCAAATTTTGACACAGGCAAGAAGGCAAGCCCGACGACAATGGGCTACTGCCCATACTCGCTGGACCCATCAACAGTGGAGGGATGTGCTATTCACCGATGAATCCCGCTTCACCCTGTATCATGCAGATGGTAGGACACGTGTTTGGTGACGAAGGGGAGAACGCTACTCAGATGCCTGTGTGCTGGAAACAGATTGATTTGGAGGTGCATCAGTGATGGTGTGGGGTGGAATTTTATTCACAGCCAAAACCCAGCTAATATTCATTGAAGGCAATCTTAACGCTGCCCGTTACAGGGATGAGATCCTTCAGCCTGTTGCTGTCCCTTTCATTAGACACCACCAACTCCACTTGCTTCAACAGGACAATGCTCAGCCCCATGCCGCTAGACTGACGATGGATTTTCTGCAAGGAGAAGGAATTAACATTTTGCCATGGCCAGCCTTCTCACCTGATATCAATCCCATTGAGCATCTTTGGGACTACCTTGACCAGCGTGTTCGGAGACGGGATCCAGCACCCGCCAACTGCCAGCAGCTTCGCCAGGCTCTTCAAGAAGAGTGGGATCGTGTGCCCCGGCAGATGGTGCAGCGGCTAGTGTCATCCATGCGCCGACGTTGCATAGCAGCTACAGATGCTGATGGTGGTCACACACAGTATTAGTGGACATGCCCATTTGTGAACTTTACAAATCAATGTTGCCCTGTTTATCGCCAGCTGGTCGCACCCTTGTTGACAGTTTCAAGGTTTTGTTTTTCACATGTTATGCCAAAAAGACTGCAGAATATGGATCTAATTTGTTTCTGTGATATGAAAGTAACAATAAAAATTTAAGTTAAAAAGTTTAAGGGTTGCGTTATTTGTTTGGTTCAGTATACATTATAAAATATATTTTTATTACCCGACCATACGCCATGAACCTGTTACAACCAATCAAATTACAATGTGCCAAGGACTTATCCAATTTCAACTTTTCTTCTATGTTTATCCTGATTGATTTATAATGTTTCAAGCTATTGAGCAGATTAGGAAACTTTGGCAATGTGTACCATCTTGAGTAAAGTAGGTTAGGATCTCCAAAGAAATACACCAAGGGTTGTAAATAGTCGTTGTACACCGTGAGTAAAAACATTAATGTAGACATGCAAGCGCAACTTATTGCAGATTAAATATAGTTCCGACAAATTGGCTGAGAAGGAAGGGAATTGTGTGGCTGGGTTGTATGGTCGATAGGTCCCGTCATAATTGAAAGAATATAAAATTGTATTTGTGTCTTTTTGCCCAGAACCACTTCCTAGTAGTCAATATCCTATTCCGCATTTCGAACTCTTTACTCTCCATAAGCTAACCTGTCCCTGTCTAACCTGTATATATATGGAATTACTATTGTCTATATTGCACACGTTCCTCTGTAAAATTTTGACATACGCTGTATCAGCCCAAATAAATTAAAGGGTCTTCAGCGGGTAACTACTCAACATGTTTCGGAGCCTTTTACCCGTACATGTCTCTCTGAGTAGCGGCTCCTTGCCTAAGCTAAATATTCAGCAAACACAACCCACATAATAATGAATAAATATGAACGTGGCAATTGATGAATTAGCTAAATATGTGAAGTTTTGCTTGTAAATGCAGAGCTTCATATCAAAGAAGAATACCTGTCAAACAAACCATAATTACCAAATTTTCATAGTACATGTTCAGATAAGAATAATTTGACTTACCCCTGAACCAAAATGTACCCTTTCTAGCGGGACAGCTTTTCCTAGTTAAACCATCCGCCAATGTTTGACTGAAGTGGAAACAAGCTGGGGCATTATATTCAGTCCCAGTGATTGTAAAATAAACAGTTGCAGCTAGACCACCTGAACAAACCAAGGAAAATCCTAACAAGGACTGCAACAATGTACATCCTGTACCAGAGATGTAAAACAAACTCCATGATGCACCTACTCCTCAAACAATTAAGCTCTATTTAACTGCCAACCCTGAGTCAATGTGTCAACTTAATGTGTCAGGTTTGTGACACTTGAGAAAATACTGTCAATTTTGAGTAATTTTTTAATAGTGAGTAAATGTGCATTTAGGCATGTCAGAAAAGAATGGAAGTCATTAGCATTTATGCCAAAAACATGCTATCAAAACAATTTTTCTTAACAGGATTTTAAGTACAATTAGGCAAACATGCAACTGTCGTAGGCCGCTTCTTGCTACCTGTAGCCCCTGGGGGTTTACCTAACAGAAAACATGTAAGCCTAAAATGTCTGATAGTGAATATTAAAACAGAAAGATGCCAAAAGATAAAGTTAAGTAGCAAAACAGACAAGTCTAAAAACTGTAGATTATTGCGGCCAAACTTTCTAATAATCTTTGGATGTTAACAGTAGAATTATAGGGCAAGTCAGAAAAGAATGGAAGCCTCTTGTATTTATGTCAAGAGAATGCAATGAAAATATTAACCAGATATCAAGTACAATTAGGCAAGCTAGTAACTGTCGTAGGCCGCTTCTTGCTACCTGTAGCCCCTGGGGGTTTACCTAACAGAAAACAAGCTAGCCTAAAATGTCCGAAAGGTGAACGTTTAAACATAATGGTGTGTCAATAGATAAAATTAAGTAGCAAAACAGGCAAGTCTAAAATCTCTAAAATTATTGAAGCCAAACTTTCTAACCATATCGGGATATTTACAGCAACATTTGTAGAAATATTTGATCAAAAGTACACCTTTGAATCCTCTTGACTCAAGTTTATTGTAAATAAATTTGGTTCTTGATGCAAAGTCCTGAAATTTAGAACAAATACGACCAAATCTCAAAATTTGTGACACAAATGTATTATATCCAATAGTATCCGAAATATTACTGTCCGGGAAAGGATAATTAACTACTTCAAAGTTAAACTCATCTATTTCAGAAGTGAGAAAATCCAATTCTGGAAAGAAATCGTACTGATCCAATACACCTCCCTCTACCAACTTACACACATTCTATTCCAAAGTGCAGACTCGTTTGCCGACAACTTTATCTCAGTTGTAGAGGTACCTTTTCTAATGCACTGAAATCCTCAGTGACGCTTAGCACTCTCGGAATAGGATAATTTTTGAAGCAGATTTTTACATAGCTTTTAATTCGCGCAGGAAGTCAAGTTAGGCTTCCATTAACAAATTCAAATTCTCTGTGTACGATGACAGGAGATTTTATCCTAGTTTTTTTTTTAAATGGTTAATTTATTAATCAATTCATTAAATTGATTTATTACTTTATTTATTTTTTTATTTCAATGTGTAACTGCTCTGACTATGTATGCATTATATGATAATTTTGTGCGTTTAACTTCAGGGCCTTTTTGTAAACTAGTGTAAACTGTTAAACATACGTAATAAGATAACTGTATTATGAATTTAACTCGTCATTTTGTATTATCATTCGTCGTTGAAATTTTTATTGTAATGTCAGATAACAGAGAAACGTCCAGTTGCGATAGCTTGACATAGCATTACCTGAAAGATATGCTCATCGTGTGTAAAAATGTGTCACGAACTTTTACAATTCAAAATAAAAAAACAGTCATGCAAAACGCATAATGAGCAATGATAAATGTTTTCCCCATCATACAGTACGTCTACTTGTGCACTGAGTTATAACATAGAAAAGTGATGTTGAAAGACGCATGGATATATATATATATATATATATATATATATATATATATATATATATATATATATATATATATATATATAAAAACAACACCAAGACCAAATATAATATTTTATTATTATAATAACAACACCGAGATCAAATATAATATTATAATAACAGCACCGACACCAAATGTTATATTATAATACCAACACCGAAACCAACTATAATATTATAATAACAACACCAAGACCAAATACAATGTTTCAAAACCAAACCGTCCTTCTGATGGTTTATAATTCAATGTGCATATAATACATCAAAAGTTCAAAAGTAGAGTTACAAACATGAACATATTTATATATAATGTGTACAAAACATATATCTCACCCCAAAAGCTTTTTTTCATGTCATATTCAAACATTATGTACTGTGGTTGACAGAAATGATATGTATAGAACTGAAAATAAGGTCATCAAAAGAGAGAAACAGTAGTTTTATATTAAAAGCCCTGCTAAATAACTTTACTTTTCATTTCAGTATGGCAGTATCTGTTGCAAACTTTGAACAACCTTTCCCCCGCAAAAGAACAGTTCATGCAAATTATCTGGCATTTGCACGTTATGTCACCAGACTTGTCGAGGAAAAAAGGTTTAGGCTGGCACTCCAGCAATAAGCCCGTTTGAATCTGTCACAAAAATACATTAACATATTTCAAAAATGGCAGCAAAGGCGCCAACCGCTGGCTAACTAATCCACTGAGCCTATGTAGATCCTGGTGCGTCGTCTTCCTGGAGGCTTGGATCTGAAAAAAAATGTGTAAATTTATTTGTTTGTTTGTTTGTTTTTTTTTTGTTGGCAATAAAAGAACTGCTGCTTACACGTTTAGAGTGTCGACTAATGTGTGTTCGTTCTATTGATCATACGGGAGTACACTTTAGTCTAAGTGAGAAAGATCAACACCAGGTAAAATACGTCAATATGATTATTTTTTCATGAGTTTTTGGTTATTTATAAAAATAATTGCTCCGGCGTCTTGACATATTGATCTATATCTGGCTGCAATTGCGTCATATATTGCGATGTCAGATACAGGTTTCAAAATCTATTATTTTGCAACGTAAATTTGAAGATATTTTGGATTAAATGGCGCACTAACAGCAGTAGGGTTTATATATATATATATGTATATATATATATATATATATATATATATATATATATATATATATATACATATATATATATGTATATATATATGTACATGTATGTATGATACTTTGAGAAGTGAATAAACTTGCAAATGAAAATCCACCACACCATTTCTGAATAAACCTGTGGTCAGATCAAGATACTCTCTTCCTGCCATAATCAGGCTGTACATTGTATTTTAACAGAGTATGAAGTGAAAAAAATATAAATTGAGCACTGCATCTTACTTTTAGAGACAGAGGCAAAATGTATAAGGTGGCCAGTTGAAGTTGTCAATGCTGTTAAGCTTGACTTTAATTTAATGATTTGCAAATATTCATATCGAAATGAATCTGTATACACATGATCCTACATTGGGAATGTCTCTGCCAAATGATCAAAATTAACAATGTCTGGTTTACATGACGTCTTTATTATGCAGATCAACCGTATTTTGCATTGCTTGACAGCCGAAAGAAGTTGCCTATTTGGATGTTCCTATCAATCGAAGAGCAAGATAATCTTTAAATATATATATGTATACTTTGATAAGTACAATGCTACATTTAGAACTTTTGCAGGCAGAAAGGAGAATTACACTTTGAAATTGAAATGTCTTGTTACTTTGTTGATATTATATAATGATGAATAACCAAGTGATCGACTGCTTCCTTTTATGATGTATGCTCACTCACTAGCATACTCTCTTGTCTGGGAGCTGTGAAAATTTGCGTAACGTTTACATTGAAACTGTGCCGAGTTTCCTGCTGAACATATCATACATTACCTGAAGTATTATGTCATGGTCAAGACATTAAAATCAATTGTTTTCTCAAGAACTAAGATCCAGAATATAAATCCAATCCTGCAAAAGAACCCCTCTTTTATTTTCCTTACCTCTGTTGCTTTCAGCAGGATGAAGAATGTCATTATTTTCTTGAACCATTTCCATGCATTCTGTCAAAGAATACATTACAGTCAGGACAATAAGGAAGATTTACACTTCCAAACTCAAACTGAAAAGGCATATTGTCACAGTAATATTGTAAAATGATGTATATGTAAAATGATGTACTGTTGCTGTTTTGTTGATTTATCTTCAAGGGCACTCTCTTGCTTGGAGGCTATTTCAATATCCATTGGGTAATCCAGCATATCAAAACCGCGTGACTAATAACATTTGGATGTAAAAGCTGAGCATGGAGCTTCAGCAAAAACAGTAGTGTGCAACTTGTAGACAAATATCCTTGCAAATTATAAGATCGTCAGGTGGTAGCTTTCTTTCTTTCTTTCTTTCTTTCTTTCGTCCTTTCTTTCTTCCTTTCTTTCTTTCTTTCTTCCTTTCTTTCTTCCTTTCTTCCTTCCTATCTTTCTTCCTTCCTTTCTTCCTTCCTTCCTTTCGTCATTCCTTCCTTCCTTTCTTCCCTCCTTCCTTGCTTCCCTACTGTCCCTCCCTCTCCCTCTCTCTCCCTCCCTCCCCCCTCCCTCCTGCTCTTTTTCTTTCTTCCTTTCTTTCTTTCTTTCTTTCTTTCTTCTTTTCTTCCTTTCTTCCTTCCTTTCTTTCTTTCTTTCTTTCTTTCTTTCTTTCCCTTTCTCTCCATTTCTCCCTTTCCTTCTCTCCACCATCGATGCAAACCATCATACGTTTAGTATTACAACATAAACAGTATCCGGAAGCCAATAATTTCCCCATTTGTATGCCTCATTTGAAATTTTTATTACACAGTAATGATAGAGATGCATCTCTCATACACGAGATTTGTAACAACAGGCACGTTTTAGGATGAAAACTTTTCCCCTAAATGCTCCTAGTATATCGAGATACTTTTTCACGTGGTGGCTGGTAATTTGAAAGAGAAATTACTAATCTAAAGATAACATGATAATTTGGCTGTCTTTCATAAATCCAATCCTGCAAAAGAACCCCTCTTTTATTTTCCCTACCTCTGTTGCTTTCAGCAGGATGAAGAATGTCATTATTTTCTTGAACCATTTCCATGCGTTCTGTCAAAGAATACACTACAGTCAGGACAATAAGGAAGATTTACACTTCCAAACTCAAACTGAAAAGGCATATTGTCACAGTAATATTGTAAAATGATGTATATGTAAAATGATCTACTGTTGCTGTTTTGTTGATTTATCTTCAAGGGCACTCTCTTGCTTGGAGGCTATTTCAATATCCATTGGGTAATCCCGCATATCAAAACCACGTGACTAATAACATTTGGATGTAAAAGCTGAGCATGGAGCTTCAGCATAAACAGTAGTGTGCAACTTGTAGACAAACATCCTTGCAAATTATAAGATCGTCAGGTGGTAGCTTTCTTTCTTTCTTTCGTCCTTTCTTTCTTCCTTTCTTTCTTCCTTTCTTTCTTTCTTTCTTCCTTTCTTTCTTTCTTCCTTCCTATCTTTCTTCCTTCCTTTCTTCCTTCCTTCCTTTCGTCATTCCTTCCTTCCTTTCTTCCCTCCTTCCTTTCTTCCTCCCTCCGTCCCTCTCTCCCTCTCTCTCTTTTCTTTCTTCCTTTCTTTCTTTGTTTCTCTCTTTCTTTCTTCTTTTCTTCCTTTCTTCCCTCCTTTCTTTCTTTCTTTCTTTCCCTTTCTCTCCATTTCTCCCCTTTCCTTCTTTCCACCATCGATGCAAACCATCATACGTTTAGTATTACAACATAAACAGTATCCGGAAGCCAATAATTTCCCCATTTGTATGCCTCATTTGAAATTTTAATTACACAGTAATGATAGAGATGCATCTCTCACACACGAGATTTGTAACAACAGGCACGTTTTAGGATGAAAACTTTTCCCCTAAATGCTCCTAGTATATCGAGATACTTTTTCACGTGGTGGCTGGTAATTTAAAAGAGAAATTACTAATCTAAAGATAACATGATAACTTGGCCGTCTTTCATAAATCCATTCCTGCAAAAGAACCCCTCTTTTATTTTCCTTACCTCTGTTGCTTTCAGCAGGATGAAGAATGTCATTATTTTCTTGAACCATTTCCATGCGTTCTGTCAAAGAATACACTACAGTCAGGACAATAAGGAAGATTTACACTTCCAAACTCAAACTGAAAAGGCATATTGTCACAGTAATATTGTAAAATGATGTATATGTAAAATGATCTACTGTTGCTGTTTTGTTGATTTATCTTCAAGGGCACTCTCTTGCTTGGAGGCTATTTCAATATCCGTTGGGTAATCCCGCATATCAAAACCGCGTGACTAATAACATTTGGATGTAAAAGCTGAGCATGGAGCTTCAGCATAAACAGTAGT
The DNA here is from genome assembly GCA_964020975.1 of Hermodice carunculata. Taxonomy (NCBI): domain Eukaryota; kingdom Metazoa; phylum Annelida; class Polychaeta; order Eunicida; family Amphinomidae; genus Hermodice; species Hermodice carunculata. Next base: position 41,772,986 of record OZ026628.1, on the reverse strand, counting down.
GTGCAACTTGTAGACAAACATCCTTGCAAATTATAAGATTGTCGGGTGGTAGCTTTCTTTATTTCCTTCTTTCTTTCTTCCTTCCTTTCTTTCTTCCTTTCTTTCTTCCTGTCTTTCTTTCTTTCTTTCTTTCTTTCTTCCTTTCTTCCTTCCTTTCTTTCTTCCTTCCTTTCTTCCTTCCTTCCTTCCTTCCTTTCTTCCTTCCTTTCTTCCCTCCTTCCTTTCTTCCTCCCTCCTTCCCTCCCTCCCTCCCTCTCTCTCTCCCTCCCTCCCTCCCTCCCCCTCCCTCTCTCTCTTTTTCTTTCTTCCTTTCTTTCTTTCTTTCTTTCTTTCTTTCTTTCTTTCTTTCTTCTTTTCTTCCTTTCTTCCTTGCTTCCTTCCATCCTTCCTTCCTTTCTTTTTTTCTTTCTTTCTTTCCTTTTCTCTCCATTTCTCCCTTTCCTTCTTTCCACCATCCATGCAAACCATCATACGTTTAGTATTACAACATAAACAGTATCCGGAAGCCAATAATTTCCCCATTTGTATGCCTCATTTGAATTTCTTATTACACAGTAATGATAGAGATGCATCTCTCACACACAAGATTTGTAACAACAGGCACGTTTTAGGATGAGAACTTTTCCTCTAAATGCTCCGAGTATATCGAGATACTTTTTCACGTGGTGGCTGGTAATTTGAAAGAGAAATTACTAATCTAAAGATAACATGATAACTTGGCCGTCTTTCATAAATCCAATCCTGCAAAAGAACCCCTCTTTTATTTTCCTTACCTCTGTTGCTTTCAGCAGGATGAAGAATGTCATTATTTTCTTGAACCATTTCCATGCGTTCTGTCAAAGAATACACTACAGTCAGGACAATAAGGAAGATTTACACTTCCAAACTCAAACTGAAAAGGCATATTGTCACAGTAATATTGTAAAATGATGTATATGTAAAATGATCTACTGTTGCTGTTTTGTTGATTTATCTTCAAGGGCACTCTCTTGCTTGGAGGCTATTTCAATATCCATTGGGTAATCCAGCATATCAAAACCGCGTGACTAATAACATTTGGATGTAAAAGCTGAGCATGGAGCTTCAGTATAAACAGTAGTGTGCAACTTGTAGACAAATATCCTTGCAAATCATAAGATCGTCAGGTGGTAGCTAGCTTGCTTGCTTTCTTTCCTTCTTTCCTTCTTTCCTTTTTTCTTTCTTTCTTCCTTCCTTTCTTTATTCCTTCCTGCTTTCCTTCCTTCCTCCCTCCCTTCCTCCCTTCCTCCCTCCCTTCCTCCCCTCTCTCCCTGTCTCCCTCTCTCTCTCGCTCCCTGTCTCTCTCTCTCTTTCTTTCTTTCTTTCTTTCTTTCTTTCTTTCTTTCTTTCTTCCTTTCTTTCTTCCTTTCTTTCTTTCTTTCTTTCTTCCTTTCTTCCTTCCTTTCGTCATTCCTTCCTTCCTTTCTTCCCTCCTTCCTTTCTTCCTCCCTCCGTCCCTCTCTCCCTCTCTCTCTTTTCTTTCTTCCTTTCTTTCTTTGTTTCTCTCTTTCTTTCTTCTTTTCTTCCTTTCTTCCCTCCTTTCTTTCTTTCTTTCTTTCTTTCCCTTTCTCTCCATTTCTCCCCTTTCCTTCTTTCCACCATCGATGCAAACCATCATACGTTTAGTATTACAACATAAACAGTATCCGGAAGCCAATAATTTCCCCATTTGTATGCCTCATTTGAAATTTTTATTACACAGTAATGATAGAGATGCATCTCTCACACACGAGATTTGTAACAACAGGCACGTTTTAGGATGAAAACTTTTCCCCTAAATGCTCCTAGTATATCGAGATACTTTTTCACGTGGTGGCTGGTAATTTAAAAGAGAAATTACTAATCTAAAGATAACATGATAACTTGGCTGTCTTTCATAAATCCATTCCTGCAAAAGAACCCCTCTTTTATTTTCCTTACCTCTGTTGCTTTCAGCAGGATGAAGAATGTCATTATTTTCTTGAACCATTTCCATGCGTTCTGTCAAAGAATACACTACAGTCAGGACAATAAGGAAGATTTACACTTCCAAACTCAAACTGAAAAGGCATATTGTCACAGTAATATTGTAAAATGATGTATATGTAAAATGATCTACTGTTGCTGTTTTGTTGATTTATCTTCAAGGGCACTCTCTTGCTTGGAGGCTATTTCAATATCCGTTGGGTAATCCCGCATATCAAAACCGCGTGACTAATAACATTTGGATGTAAAAGCTGAGCATGGAGCTTCAGCATAAACAGTAGTGTGCAACTTGTAGACAAACATCCTTGCAAATTATAAGATTGTCGGGTGGTAGCTTTCTTTATTTCCTTCTTTCTTTCTTCCTTCCTTTCTTTCTTCCTTTCTTTCTTCCTGTCTTTCTTTCTTTCTTTCTTTCTTTCTTTCTTCCTTTCTTCCTTCCTTTCTTTCTTCCTTCCTTTCTTCCTTCCTTCCTTCCTTCCTTTCTTCCTTCCTTTCTTCCCTCCTTCCTTTCTTCCTCCCTCCTTCCCTCCCTCCCTCCCTCTCTCTCTCCCTCCCTCCCTCCCTCCCCCTCCCTCTCTCTCTTTTTCTTTCTTCCTTTCTTTCTTTCTTTCTTTCTTTCTTTCTTCTTTTCTTCCTTTCTTCCTTGCTTCCTTCCTTCCTTCCTTCCTTTCTTTCTTTCTTTCTTTCTTTCTTTCTTTCTTTCTTTCCTTTTCTCTCCATTTCTCCCTTTCCTTCTTTCCACCATCCATGCAAACCATCATACGTTTAGTATTACAACATAAACAGTATCCGGAAGCCAATAAATTCCCCATTTGCATGCCTCATTTGAATTTCTTATTACACAGTAATGATAGAGATGCATCTCTCACACACAAGATTTGTAACAACAGGCACGTTTTAGGATGAGAACTTTTCCTCTAAATGCTCCGAGTATATCGAGATACTTTTTCACGTGGTGGCTGGTAATTTGAAAGAGAAATTACTAATCTAAAGATAACATGATAACTTGGCCGTCTTTCATAAATCCAATCCTGCAAAAGAACCCCTCTTTTATTTTCCTTACCTCTGTTGCTTTCAGCAGGATGAAGAATGTCATTATTTTCTTGAACCATTTCCATGCGTTCTGTCAAAGAATACACTACAGTCAGGACAATAAGGAAGATTTACACTTCCAAACTCAAACTGAAAAGGCATATTGTCACAGTAATATTGTAAAATGATGTATATGTAAAATGATCTACTGTTGCTGTTTTGTTGATTTATCTTCAAGGGCACTCTCTTGCTTGGAGGCTATTTCAATATCCATTGGGTAATCCCGCATATCAAAACCGCGTGACTAATAACATTTGGATGTAAAAGCTGAGCATGGAGCTTCAGTATAAACAGTAGTGTGCAACTTGTAGACAAATATCCTTGCAAATCATAAGATCGTCAGGTGGTAGCTAGCTTGCTTGCTTTCTTTCCTTCTTTCCTTCTTTCCTTTTTTCTTTCTTTCTTCCTTCCTTTCTTTATTCCTTCCTGCTTTCCTTCCTTCCTCCCTCCCTTCCTCCCTTCCTCCCTCCCTTCCTCCCCTCTCTCCCTGTCTCCCTCTCTCTCTCGCTCCCTGTCTCTCTCTCTCTTTCTTTCTTTCTTTCTTTCTTTCTTTCTTTCTTTCTTTCTTTCCCTTTCTCTCCATTTCTCCCTTTCCTTCTTTCCACCATCCATGCAAACCATCATACATTTAGTATTACAACATAAACAGTATCCGGAAGCCAATAATTTCCCCATTTGTGTGCCTCATTTGAAATTTTTATTTCACAGTAATGATAGAGATGCATCTCTCACACACGAGATTTGTAACAAAAGGCACGTTTTAGGATGAGAACTTTTCCTCTAAATGCTCCGAGTATATCGAGATACTTTTTCACGTGGTGGCTGGTAATTTAAAAGACAAATTACTAATCTAAAGATAACATGATTACTTGGCCGTCTTTTATAAACGCAGAACAACTACTTAAAGAAGTAATTTGCTGGCATTTTTCCATATACTGTGGCCCTCAGCAGAATGAGTTCTCTTATTTTCACATTTCAGGCGACTTTCCGATGCTTTTTGTTAAGGAAGTACTACATTTATCTTTACTTGCTTATAAAAAATTACAAGGTTTCACATGGTAAGAGAATAATGTTAACAGAAGGCCTAAAGGTTGCCACGAGCAATTATTTCAGCAAAATATTTGATCTTTGAAAATTAAAAGCAATTCATTTGAATGCAGCAAAAGCGATTATAATGATTTTACTTCACTCTTTGTTATTGATATAGCGTCATATTAGTTCACAGATATATGCTTTTATTTGAACTTCCCTCCTAATGCCAAAATTATATTATTATCATCACTATAATACACTTAGTGCAAAATATTGCACGTAAAGTTTTCAACCTTTTTACCTTCATGGACGGATCTTTAATAGAGTCGTTATTTTTTATGATAATTGCATAATATATACACTATCGTGTTATCAATCTTTGACGCACATTAAGTATTTATTTTGACATTCAGAGTTGAATCATTCATTAATTTTACATTCTTTTATTGAATTCTACACTCAACATTGTAAGAAATCTTCGTGTTCAAGAATATAAAAGATATAGAGTTTTGACTTGTAAGGGAAAAATAAACTTTCAAAATTCATTTATAATGTAACAGGAAGCTTTCGATTTTGTTGTATTTAAAGCAAAAGCATTTCCGTCTGTCTGTCTGTCTGTCTCTCGCTCTCGCTCTCTCTCTCTCTCTATATATGTGTATATAGCTTTTATGGGGTTGAATTGTATGAATTCTGACGTCGTATTTAAGCGTTTGTTTTTTTTAGAAATACAGGTGAAATTTGCCACATTTGGGCGTAGGAAAGGAAAGCTGTTTCGTTGCATGTTGCTTTGGTGATAATGATGTATGACTTAGACATCCACGGTTTCCTGCTCTGATGTATGTTGAACCACTGGAATACTCTCTGGCGTAAGAAATGTGAAACAGACCTTGCGTAATGTTAAAACTGTGAGTTTTTTTCCAATTAACTGATTGATCTGGCAAATACTAAAGCTTTGTGGTATCATCAAAGAATGCAAGGATATCAATATCAATTATTTTCTTAAAACTGTACTTCAGACTATAAATCTTATCCTGCCAAAGAAGCACGCAAACTAGAGATTGGCCAGGATTCTTGTGTTAATTTACACTATCGTCATTGCACTCTATAAGAGAAACTTTATTACTTTGGCCTTGACCAGCAGGGAGAATATGTTCTTTGTTATAGTTGCAAATATATGTTGACTGATGCATTATGAGTCGAATCAAAACACACATTAAGCACAGATAACTGACAAAAATTAATAGCAATAGAGGAATGTAGTGATAAAAATGCAATAGTAGTTCAAAGCATAACTGTGCCCTGTTATGCAACATGTGACAATATATACAAGGCTCGCGTCGATGGTTTTAATTCTTTCTCAAGAATAAATAGAAGTGCATTTAAACCGTTACGCTATATTTCTTTTCTTTCTGTATCATGAAAATAGCAAATGACTAACATGACCATATAAAGTTTATAATTTCTAAAATAAACCATGATCCAGTCGTAGCCAAACTTCGTTGCATTCAGTTGTGGTAACATTACGTTGTCAAGTTATTTGACGATTCGTTGAACGTTATTTTTTGTATTTCTGTTACGGATTTTACAATAACGTTTACTTGTTTTATGAAGTAAGCTCAATTGTTACTGCTTACTGTTGAGCAAACCTCCTGGAGTGCATAGACAAATAACGTTCGTATATGGGAGATGGAACTGATAACTTTCAAAGAGAGTCAAGATGATAAACTCACCTGGTTCATATTGCCGTTTAAAAATTTGGATCTTTTCTTTTATGCAGGAAATCACAATGCTTGCACCAAAGTTGACTATGACGCATAATGCCAGGAAGACAATTAGAGCTACCAGAAGTTCCCGTTTACTTTGCCAGAGGATGGCTTGAAGAAACACGATGAGAATTTTTAAGTCATCTTTATATATCGGACACCGTGTGAACAAATTGTATGCAAGTACGAAGATGCAAACCCACTTTATTCTTTCTTTTTAATTATCTGCAGTACACACATATCAAATTACTTTAAATATGTTCAGCCCACTCATTTCCAATTAGCTTTTACCACAGAAGCTACCTGCATCTAGGATACAATAATTCTAAGTTAAACATGGATATGTATTTCTTATATTATGTCTTATTGGCAGCTTTGTTAACACCATTTAAGATAAACTGATGCATGAGCGCCGAAAAATAAGGAGATTAGAGAGTAAAGACACATGAACCTATGTTTGGTTGACAGTGCTGAACCGTCACAACAGATTACATATATTAGGTGGTAACAGTTATCTTTGAAACGTTCCAGGAGATATATTTGACAGTAATTAAGAGAGAACACGTACTCCTTTTTAAACTGCAGAACTCTTTGCATTTCAAAGCCATATGCATTCTACTCATCAGGATCTCATTAATGAACATTATCTATTAACCTGTGGAGTGTAAAGTTAAAAATAAGTAGAACACGATTCAGTTGATAATATTTTCGGGCGATCTCAAATATGACGCATGGCCCTTCGTAATAGCGTTCGGTTGCTTTTGTGAGTTTTTAATGCGTTAAGTTGCATTTCTACATTTACAGTGTTCTTTATTTCAAAATTTTTGTGAACTGTCAAAATTATTTCAGAAAACAATGCTGCAATTTTAGAAACTGCAAATAATAATCAAAGAATCCCTTAATGTACCATTGGGATTCTATCAATTTTTGAATGCTAATTACACCTTCAAATAAAATAAATTACATGTCACATCAGTTGGCGGTCCATTATTTAGTTGTGAACCTATTGGAGTGTGTCGCTGTTTCCTTTAAAATTTGAAAGCCACCATATAAACTTGTGCGCCACTCAGCGTATTTCCAGAAATATCATACACAAATCGACAGACGCACATATTACTATAGACATGCAATTATATATATATATATATATATATATATATATATATATATATATATATATATATATATATATATATATATATATATATATATATATATATATATATATATATATGTATATATATATATATATATATATATATATGTCACACTCAGAATAGCCGCTCTACCTACCTGACTGGGGATCATATATGTGCCTTGCAGTTGAACAAAAAACAGCCACTATGATGATTCCAAGCAATGATCCTATGGCATCGGCCACTAGCAAGAGCATAGGCATTTTACGCGGCACACATTTAATATCTGCATCCTGATCAGGATCTGGATACAAAACTGGAAGGCTTAAATCTATTCATAATATTGTCACAATCCCGTTATCTTTGAAAGAAAAAAAAATCGGCAAAAAGACTGCATTTATGGAAGGGGATAGAAGGGGTACTGCCTCTTTTGAATTGATAAATAAACTTTTTTGGAATCAAACACCATTTTCCACGTACGATTATGTGGCTCAGAACTTTTTTATAATTGTGTTTATACTTCGTTCTTAGTGTGTATTCATCTCTGCATTGACACATGAATTTATACACTTGCAAGTCGAATACATTTATGTCTGTCTCATTTATAAAAGTTTTTTACATTTTGCAAAAGATAGAATAGAAAGGAATCGGGGTAGCGACAAATAACTAAGAACAATCAAATATATATTTTATTGCACAAGTAAGTTATCTAAAGCCTTCCCGTTATGGGGTGATATACATTTTTGTTCACACAAAACGCCATTATAAGTCACTTTAAAACGGCAGGCTTACTTGAACCACTTTTATCCTGCGAATCTGTTTCGACGCATTGTATGGTGATAAGAATCATTAGAATAAACAACACCCCTGGACCGAAAAAGACTCCCACAATACGGAATACCAGTCTCTGCCATTTCTTGAACCATGTCGAACCTGTGTTCAAGAAATAGAGCTTTACTCAAAATATCCATATAAAATATAATTACTTCTATTGTAGGTTCAATTTTCTTATTAAACCGTTCTTTCTCAACTTGATGGGTCACGATAAACAAGTGCATGTCTGCCTTAAAATGTAACCTATTTCATGCCCGAAGTATGTCTTTAGCTTTCCCTTGGCAGGACGGCATAAACACATGAATGGAAATTAATGAATGTTCCAGTTGGACTTGTGATGTTTCTTGTCATATTTACGATGCATCGATTGAACTTACTCGTGTGCCAGACCGACATTGCATGTATCTAAGTTTTGTAAATATACACATAAGTTGCTACTGAACTTATGCATGGTTTGTATTTTCGACGTGGCCCGTTCAGAAAACTGTAGCACGGGTGACCATGATGTTGATACTTTCAAAATAACCAACAGCGAGCAACAGATATTATTGTATCAAATACACTCAAAACATTATATACTGAAATCAATGTAACTTACAAATAAGTTTCTTGTTCCAATCCTTGCGCTGTGGTGACTGCTGATGACGGCAGCAGATGATAGGAAAGGGAAGCGAAGGTTTAAAGGACGTCTTATGGATGTAACTCCGATGAATACTCGATGCCAATAGATCCATAATTAGTCGGTATACAAGAGGAACCAGGGCGATATAAGGATTTGAAGGATGCAAAATTATTGTACCATTCCCTGTACACATGAAAAAAATTTGTGAAGGATATACAAACATGTTAAAGACAGTGCAGCCATTTTACAGTCGCAAATTATACATATATATATGTGTATACATACATACATATATATGTATATATATATATATATATATATATATATATATATATATATATATATATATATATATATATATATATATATATATATATATATATACATATACATATGTATTGATTTGCAGTAAAGACCATTTTACTTTGCGTGTGTATAGTTACTGGTATCCCAGGTGCTACGGAAGATTATCAATCCACGGGATAAAAATCAAATGATGCAAAATCTCTGCCAGCACGATTTGATGTAGACAGTCAAGAGTTTCGACAGTGGATGACATAAGATACCGACACATTTTTCGTTTTCTGTGTGGTTTAAAATCTGACAAACCTATGGCTCAAATCCCTTTTCCTCATGGTGAAGAACGGGTTTTTTATGCGGTTATTCAGAAATATCTTTGGTCTTTCATTGCTGGATAAAACAAGTTTGCCAAAGAACTTGTATCAGTAGAGCCTTGATTCTCGAATCAACTCGGGCGCAAGGGACCTCGTAGATTCGAAATCAGGAATCTATTGATACACGTGCTTTTTCTACTACGTGACACGTCCAGTTTTTCTCGTGCAGAATGAGTCAATCTGGGGGATCCGGTATTCGTATGGATGAGAGAGACTAGAAGTTGATTTTAAAAGAAGATAAATATCGATTGTTTTTTTAAGCTTTGACATCAAATTTCCTAACCTTATCAGTACACTACGCAATTTAAATTAATATTTTGGACCAATTTCATTATTACGAATCAAAAAAGGCCCAGACACCATATGAAAATGAATCAAAAAAGAAGGAGAGAGACATTGCTCACACGATCCCCCTTCAATTTGACATAGACAAATAAGTATACGCACAAAGTCACACACTGATAGCTGGCAAAAGCCGAGCACATTTATGAGATTATGCCGAAACGTGACACACGGCTCAGAAAACACTTGACTGACTCTTTCGTTGTTAGCTTGCAAGATGCTATCAAAGACACCCCCTATTAAAACTTGTCTAATTGTTATGACTTTTCGATAAACGTTTACACAGTCCTAAATACACTCAGCAAAAAAGTAACTCTCCGCTTAGAATATACTCTCTGGAAAAAAAAAGACTTATACATATATTTTACAAATCGTGATTAACTTTGATTCAGAATACTCTTTAGATGTGATAAGAAGCAAAATGGTACAACAGATTAAGTTACGCTTCATTGCACAAGTTCCGGTTGGAAGCAAGGTCTGAAAAACACGTTTGCAGGTTAATGGTAAGGTTATCACAGACATAATTGATCACCTGGGATCGTTGGGTAAACAATTAAGGAAAACTTAATGAACTTATGGCTGATAAGAATACCATTCTGCATTACTGAAATTTCTGTGAGTATGATGTGTGGCCACCGTAGAACTTAATGCACTCCTGGCATCGCTTCCTCATACTGTTCAAAAGGTGACATGAGTTAACAAGGCAAATTCTGCCACTCCTCTTGTAGACATTTTTAGAAATTTCCATCAGGGGTACAGTATACAAGAATAAAGTGACAATTGTTGAATACATGTATTACATTCTGTACATCTAAATTTTATCCAAACTTGATATTTTTCAGCAGTATTTTACAAAATCAAGTAACAAAAATTAAAAAATTATGATTACAATATATTTGTCCGTGGAATACAATCTGCTGCATATCAACGTATAAACCAAAGTACAAAATAGAAGAGAAAAGGAAAAAAAATGCAAATTATTATTCTAACAGAAATTTTTCCCATTTCTTATCATGTTTAGATATCTTATCTCTATTTTTGGCAATACAAAACTCAATCATTTTGATCTTCTTCACATAGGTTATAAATCTAGGTACATCAAGTGGAATATTATTGTATTTGCAACTATGTATAAATTTCTTTCCAAGTATAAATATGAAACAATAAATTGCTTTAAAATTAATATCACCCAACAAAACTTGTTTAGCTAAAAATTGTGCTATTCGTACATTGTTCACGGAAAAATCTGCAAAAATATGTTTCCAAACTTGAGCAGTGAACTGACATTCCCAAAAAAGATGCTTTACAGTTTCAATTTCACTTTTACAAAAACAGCATATATTTGTTTCCACAATTTTCCACTCATATCGCTTTTCATTTGTGTATACTATTCAATGAAGGAATCTAAACTGAAAGCTTCTTATTTGAGAAGATATTGTTGCAGAATATATACACTGGAAACAATCAAACCATTCATCTTCTATAGTTTCACAATTAAGATCTGCGGTCCATCTCCTTATTAATGGCAGTTGACTTTCTATATATCGATGTAAAAAGGTAGGATATACAAAACGAGATATTGTTGCACAATATATACACTGGAAACAATCTAACCATTTATCTTCTAAAGTTTCACAATTAAGATCTGCGGTCTATTTCCTTATTAACGGCAATTGACTTTCTATATATCGATGTAAAAAGGTAGGATATACAAAACGAGATACTGTTGCAGAATATATATATACTGGAAACAATCTAACCATTCATCTTCTGAAGTTTTACAATTAAGATCTGCAGTCCATTTCCTTATTAATGGCAATTGACTTTCTATATATCGATGTAAAAAGGTAGGATATACAAAACGAGGAACTTTACCAATGTCTAAAATTTTGTCTATTTTCTTTTTATATTTCAAAACCAAATTTTCTCCTACATGAATGTCTATGTCAGCTGCTAAAATCTCTTTCCATCTTGGCGATATGGCAGATGTAAGTCCGAGAAAATGTAAATAATTCACTGTTAACTGAATTTTCTGTGTAAATTCTGTGAAGGATAAAAACATGCCTTCATCAGATAACAAGTCTGATATATACTTAATCCCTTTATCGTACCATTTTTTTATAGAATAATGTTTTACCTGCTACTTTGATAAAAGAATTGAACCATAATGATTCATTCAAAACTTCCATTTTTGTTTCTGGGCATCTAAAATGATATTCACTCCAGCTGTATATCACCTCTAACCAAAATCTACTCTTGACTTTTTTGAATATATACATATAACATCTGCTTTACAAAAATTACATTCCCAAAGATACTTGTCTTTACAAGGTAGCTGACCTAAGACGAGGTGCTTCCATCCTGCATCTGATTCTGATGCAAGTCGTTTAATTCATGCATACTTCATGGCTTGAAACTGGGCTGAAACATGTGTAATGCCTAGTCTACCTTGATGAGTTGGAGCAATAAGGTAATTTCTTTTAACTTTATCGGGTTTGTTATTCCATGGATATTTAAAAATTAGAACTTCAAGCTTTTTCATTAAATATTGAGATGGGTTTGAAATCATTGACACTTAATAAAGAAATTGGGATACTGCTAAAGATTTTATAATCAAAGTTTTACCAATAATAGACAGATTTCTTTTATCCCATGAATTAAATATTTGTTCAATTTTCTTGAATTTTGGAAGATAATTTCAATTTTCTATTTTATCTCTTTCAGGTGTTATTTCAACACCTAAGAGAGCTGCAGGTTTATTTGTCCACTTTAAGTGTAAATGATTAGAAAATGTAATATTTGAATTTTTAAGGCTACCAATCCTCAAAACAAAGGTTTTATCTAAATTAACTTTTAAACCTGATATGATTTTAAAATGCTTTAGTATATCGAATATTTTATTCAGATTGTGTTCATAAGCCAGTAGCGTGAAGGAAGTATCATCCGCATATTGGGATATCTTATACTCTATATTATCTATTATAATTCCATCAATTGTTTTATTTTCACGGATAGCAATAGCTAATATTTCCACACAAAATAAAGAGATTAGGGGAGATGGGGCATCCTTGACGCACGCCTCTTGAAAGAAAGAAAGTTCGGAGGTCCAACCATTGTTGATAACACAACTTTGAATGTCTGTGTATAGAACTTTTATCCACTGCTGTAAAGAGGGGCCAAAATTAAAAAAATTCTTAACATTTTTGAATAAACCTCCACTCTAAATAATCAAAAGCCTTTTCGAAATCTACAAGTATAAGAAGAGCCGGTATATTATTTTCATCCACAAAATCCATCAAATTAATTATTTTATTAATATTTTCCCCTATATACCTCCCTTCCACAAATCCTGTTTGGTCTTCATGTATCAGTTTTGAGAGCACTTAAACGGAAGGCTATGCATTTAGCAGCTCACTTGTAATCTTGATTTAGGAGGGAAATCGGTCTCCAATTTTTCAAAAATAACGTATCGTTATCCTTTTTAGGTAAAAGTGTGATGACTCCATGTCTCTGAGTAGTAGATAGCAGGCCCCTATTATAAGCAGTGTTTAATGCATTTAAAAGAAAGTGTTTAGACTGTGGCCAAAAGACTTAATAGAATTCGACTGGAAATCCGTCTGAACCAGGTGATTTTTAATTAGCTGTATTTTTCAATACATTCAGAAGTTCAAATTCTTGTAATTCCCCTTCACATTTTAATTTATCTTGTTCTGATAGTTTTGTTGTTTCAATGTTATCTAAAAAAGTTGCGATATCTGGCATTTCGTTTTCAATATCTACATTATTACTAGAGGTATACAAGTTTTCATAAAACTTTTTTTCTTCCCGCAATATTTTCTTTGGATCATTTATCAATTTATCGTTAACATTTAATTTTTTGATTACTTTATTATTCAAATTTCTCTTCTCTAAATTCAAAAAGTATTTTGAAGGTTTTTCACCTTCCTCATACCATCGTACTTTGCTCCTTAAAATTGCCCCGTTTGTATCATATTCTAATTCTTGTTCTAGCTCTAATTTAAGGTTTTTTAAATTTCATTTCATCTTCATAATTCAAAGGGCCGATAATTTCATTTTCATAATGTTTTATTTGATCTTCCAAACTATTAATTTTGTTTTTTCTATTTCGTTTATTTTGGGCTGCAGATTTCATGGATTCTGAACGGATTTTTACTTTTAACATTTCCCACTTGAAGATAGAGTCTTCTACCTCAGTGACTTCATCTGCATTTTCAAAGAGACTATTTACCGTATTGACATATTCGATTTGTTTTAAGAGAAAACAGTTAAGTTTCCAAAAGCCAGGGCCTCTGGGGTGTGTGTTGAGTTTAACTTGTAAAATAACATCTGAGTGGTCCGATTTATATCCTAGAATAATATTAGTTCCTTTTATATTCCCTATTAGACCGAATGATACGAGAAAAAAATTCCAAGCGGCACTGAATAAATGTTGGGTTTTTCCTTCGCCATGTATATATAAATTGATCAGGGTTTCTGTCTCCAAATATCTTCAAGGTCTGTATCATCCATCCAATCTAAAATTGTTTTTTGGTTTTTAAAATGTGTAGCTGAGGTTCCCCCATCTTTATACTTAACTGTATCCAGAACAAAGTTAAAATCTCCTCCTATGATCCTATGATCATTAGGAAAAGATTCTTTTTTTTTCAACAAATTCTTCAAAAAAAGCTGGTTTGTCCTCATTTTAGCCATATATATTGGCAAGCGTTATCCGATTTTGAGGTATAGTAACATCTAAAATTAAAAGTCTACCCGATGCATCTTTTATAATGTTATGGATTTGATAATCAAAATCATTTTTGAGCAAGATGCAAACACCTTGTGCGTCTGACTGACCATGAGCAAAATATATATTATAACTCCATTCTGCCTACCACTGCTTTTTAATTTCCTTTGTACAATGAGCTTGTTGTAGCTTGAAAATAGAACAATTTTTGTTTTGGAACCATCTGAAAATTTCCCTTCTTTTTTGAAAATCTCGAATTCCCCAAACATTGAGAGATAACATACCTAAATTTTTATCCATAATTGGTTTGTTTGCACTTTACAAATAGAGAAACACTTAAAAAAAGACAGTCAATTCTTTGCACTTTAACCCTGATGGAGGTTTTGTATTTTAACAACAAAAGGTGTGCTACTTGCACAACCGAAAAACACAGGAGAAGGGAACTAAAAAAAAGTGCCTCCTGCACTCTAAAACAAAATGGACATTTGCTGAGTTTTCCTTCACAACTCAGCAAAATGCACCGTGAAAAATTAAATAAGTGTAAATAAATGAAGGTGGTCCTTGTTGGACACATTGCCGTAAGGCTACCTGCCAGGCCACATGTACATTATATACTTTTCAAAAATTTGCAACGATTCACTATCAGTATAATAAAGGTTCACTCTGACATACCCTTCTTAGCGTAAACCTACGTCACCTAAATATTCTACTTTAACAAAAAACAGCAAAATATAGTTTGTAAAAAAAAAAAAAAAAAAAAAAATGGTTTTTCTCTCACAAACAAACAAACAAACAAAAAAAAAAAAAAAAAAAAAAAAAAAAAAAAAAACCAACCCCCAAAACACCCCCCCCCCACTTTCCACCCAAGGTATCCTACTAAAGCTTAAAGGTAAGTCTCTCTCAAGGAATACAGATTCCAGCACGAAATACTCATACTTATAACCTGAAAATTTGAAATGCAGATTTATATGTACATACCTGTATCAGTGAGGGTATGTAGTATCAAAAAGAGATTGTAGTGTTTTTGTGGGGCTGGAACACTTTATAACCTTCATCATGTTCATATACAAATATGTAATTATTTAATCAATTTTTCGTGGAAGACTGTCAAAAATGTATCCTCTGAAAAAAGACATCTTTGCCAATTGAAATTTAATATCGTTAATTCAATTTCGACCATTTGATTAGAGAGATTAGCTTTTACTGAAAGTGGCAAATTTTATATAGAATAGAAGAGACAATTTTCAAAAATTGACATGTCAGTTAAATTGACCTTCAAATTAAAGCTAATATCCACCAAAATTGATCTTTTATAAAGTAAAATTATTATTGTAAAGTGTACTAGCCCCTCAATGTTATTCTTGTATAACTTATATGGTCTTTTAGAAGGCTGTTTATAGTTATTTTACATGTACACCAACCAGGATAATTTCTTATACTAGAGTACTGAATAAATAGTTATAGTAAGCCACAGGCTACCTAGAACTCACCATCAAAATGAAACTATTCACTGTATTTTAACAAATACAAACATGAATTCTGAAGAAGACAGAATTACTTATATACCTTCCTGTTACCTATATTCAGGTATACCAGGGCACATACATTCATGTATGCCAACATTCAATGGAAAAAAAGTGTGAATATAATTATATATATAAAGGTAGCGATATGACATCTTTTCCCACCTAGTACATATGTTAAATCACACTAAAATCTCAACCAGAACGAACTCATGAACATCTGTCATCCTCTAGGGCCGAGCTTAAAGTAAATGTGTGTCCTCCTAAGCAACCTGGCACCATACACAATAAGATAAACACTTTCTCAAGATAAATGCACAGGTTAGTATACTTACATGTTGACATAGGATATTAAAATTAACAGTACTTTATGAAAAGTGTATGTGCCTTTTCATATTGATCCCATATATTGTACCATGTAGCGTTCCCACAACACTATTGCCAGCATGTCATATAAACCCTGGGTACACCAGATTCCATCCTATTAGACGGAGCATCATGTCTATTTCATACAGCACTGTCGTGCATCAATTGAGCAATTTATTCTTATACGCTGATATACAGCGTAAAGCTGCATTGTAACTATACAACGCCATTTCTTCTGTAGATTGTCTCACTTTTAAATGTATACATATCTTAGTAAAATGCTACCTTGCATTTCAAAATAACTTAAATTGTACTGAATATTAATCCTAAATGCAATTAATATCCTGTGAATGCGTATTCATTCTTGTGTTTAAAAAGCTACATCTTAATTTATGTACTGTGTTCTCTCTAATGAACCTAGCATGTAGTACTCCAGAAAAATATCAATTTCAAGGCCATACCGAGAAACAGGCAATAAATTGGAGTGTACCTACATTGTCATGCTTGAGAATAAATGCACATCAATTAATAAAAATGAGCCTTTACTTCCTGATGAGAATGGAAGCATACCCTTATAAAACATGTTTGTCTCAATTTGAGTGCACACAGTAAACCCTTTATAGATAGTTTTTTCCATATGTACCCTACCTATGCTTCCCATAATGCATATTTTAGACCATGTATACTTTTAATTCACAGTGTTCCATTAAGATGAAAAAGGCTTTACATTTTCATGTAACGAAGACCAATCGAGGTATTGCTTTGAGTTTAAACAGTTTTCCATGACTCTATGACCTCTTCGGCATATATTAGAGATATAGTAGTCATGACAATGGTGTATAAAGTGTTGCCAAGTCTTGCAGATATTACTGTAGATTTGTAAAAGTGGATGTATCATCCATCTTGGAAAATACAGTTTGCTTCAAGTGGCTCCAAATGTGTTCAATGGGATTCAAATTTGGTGAGGAAGCAGGCCAGTCCATGACTTCAACACTTTCATGGGCCGGATAATTGTGCAACATGAGGTCTGGCATTGTCATGTATTAGAATGAACTTGTCACCGATAGCCCCAGCATATGGAATGACATGGGGCTGCAAAACGTGGGCAACGTAGTGCTGGGACATCATTGTCCCATCCAGAATGACCAAATCTGTTTTTCCATTGACTGATAAGCCTGCCCATGCCATAATACTGCCCCCTCCGTTACCCACTGCTGGTTGGACATAGCAATTGGCATGTCCCTCCCCTTTGCGCCGCCACACTCACACCCTCCCATCATTGCGATATAGAGAAGAACAACATTCATCCATAAAGAGATTGCCAGTCCACTCCATCTGTGTTGTCAGACTGTGCTCCCTTGCCCACTCTGGCCTGGCCTCCCTGTGGAATGTGCTTAGAAGTGGCTTCTTGACTATGCCCGTGATGCCAGTCCAGCCTGATATAGTCTGTCACACATAGTCTGAGTGGATATTCGTCTCTGATGTGGGTAAGCTCTCTGTAGGTGATTCTGAACTTCTGGACCAGTGCGGATTCTGCATCTTAGGGCTATATTCACAAGGTAAAGATCCTGCTGCCTGACGGTTACTTTCGGCCTTCCCTGGCATGGCAAATCTGTAACTTGGTTGGTACCCTAAAACTTGTGCGCGAAATCATTTATGGTTCTGTGATTAACTCTCATTGCCCTAGCAACAGATCGGCAGCTTTCCCCAGCTTCAACTCTGCCTATAGCTCTTGCTCGCTGCACAGTGGAGAGCCTTGGTACATTGACTTCTGATGGAAGGATCCATGCCTGACAGTTACAGGCCTTACCTTGATACCCCTATCTGGTAAAGTTTCTGTACAGTAGACACATGTGTATACCTATTTGATGTAACGAAACACTGATTTCTACGGATTTTACTGGGACATGAAGGACCTTACAGCCCGTATAGCCTTTTGTCCTGCATAGAACCCTTCCTGCGAAGTGCGAATTTTGACTTTGTCTCACATTTGGATCAAGTGCAGTCATCCATGAGGCCAAATTCAGGTGGTCTTCCGAGTATTGTCAACTAAGGATAATGTCACATGTATGTATGCATAATTAGGAGAAATATTAAAAACATGAGTAGAACGATGAATTCTAAAATGTGGAGAGTTACTTTTTTTGCCCAGTGTATTTCCTCGTTTTCAGATAAGAAACATTCATCACCGCCCCAAAGGGTACTTTGTAAGGTGACAGGGGCTAGTCTAATGACAGATCCGTGTAGGTCAATGCGAATAAAAGTAAGTGTTTACGAAATAAAAAAGTAATTGACTGTTTCTTTGGCAGTGGTATTACCACAATGTCACACGTGTTTGTATCAAGAAGACCCTTTTTATGAAGGCAACTATTCAGACGAGTGCAGCCGATGCGGAGCATTGCGTGTGAAAGGGACGTGTGGTGGCTCCCAGGGACATACAATAATATGAATTGTGTTTATTTGGAGGTGGGTATATTATCTGAACATAAGTTTCAAAGATAGATATGTCCTCCGCTTGTCTCACTCTCATAGGAAATTAATTCCAAACACGGATGATGGAAGGAAAAAAAAAAGAACAGTCCAAGGCCATCCATGCACAATATTGTTCGGTTGTTTTGCCGAAATGTAGTATTACCACTATTCCTGCATAGTTGATCATTGCACACATTGTTTGACAGGTATTTAAGAAGATCAAATGATTGACAATGACATTTCATTAACACTTTGCGTCTGTGGCGTAGTATAAGTATCAGGTCCGTGAACGAGTCTAAGATAAAAATACAGAATTTGCTGACATTTCTAGCAATCTAGGAAAAAGTGAAAAATCTGGATTTCTAAATACCCATAGAGTGATATTGTATCAATATTCTTTATGTAAAAATGCGCTTATGTAAGATAATGTAGTATTTAGGAACAAAATGTAAATGAATTTGCCTTTGAAGCCTTTATACGTTGTAAATGTAGGAGGGTTTGTACGGTTTATCAAGGGTATCAAAGCAGATTTACACGAAAATAGAATGTATACCCACTCGCTTTGTTTCTTTGAATGATTACAGATGCAAAATAAACACGCCTAACGAAACCAATATGTCTCGGATTATTTCTTTCTAACTTTCCATAGAATATTCAAGGTGCTTTTATATCATGTGCAAGAAGAGGACTGTGCCTGTCCTCTGCTGAGTGGAGCTTGCATGCGCAGACCGAAGTGGTTCTGTGACCTTCGAAATAATACTAAGGTCACTTTTAAGAACATAACCATTGTTTGCAAGGCTAGTCTTCATTCAAACTGCTCACGAATTTTTATTTAAACGAAAAGTGATAGAATCCATTATCACTATGATAAATACAAATATATCAATTTCATCTTTCCAGGTCACTCAAGGACAAAAATAACATCAAAAGAAACAAGCCAAACACTATTTTAAAAGTGTTTAGCAAAACCATGAGCCTATGAACCACCAGCTTGCAGATATTAACATAAGTTGGCCTTTCAAAGTCAAAATTAATACAAAAAATACACCACGAGCTGTTCCTTGTTAGTGTTTTAAATAACCACGGACCTTGTATCCACCATTACCAATATATTCACCCATCTGTCAGATCTGCTGCTTTCTTTACTAAACTGTAACAATGTTTTGGGGGATTTAAAAAAAAATGAAATGACAGCACCACTACATTGTAAACACTTTGGGGGGGGGGCAGGTAAATTACCCTAAAATTTGAAGGGAATCCAACATGCATTTTTTGGGGAAGAAGTTAAAAGAGCAAAAAACGCACAACAATCGTGGATAAAAAAGAAAAAAATGATAGCGACACTTGTTGCACAAATTGGCGTCTATTCAGAAGTACCCCTATGCAATTTTGAAGCAATTTGCAAAGCAGTAGCATTACCGTTCGTACAAACTTAGCAGACACCCACCCAGAGTATATTCCAAACAAGTTTGGAGGAATCTGCCTGAGAGGGTTTCATCGCTTTGGATAAGAAAACGAAATAAAAATTACCATTACAATCCCCATTGCTTTGCAGAGGAATCAATAAGTGAGCATGCATTATCTGACATGTACCCTAACTGAAAAAAATTGTAACACTCGGGGATCCAGCATATTATACGAATGAAAAGGTATATTTGCCCGTTCTGCAAGCTGCTTTTCCACAAAGTTTCACAAAAAATATGACCGACACTTTTGGAGAAGATATGAATGGCAAAAGCAAAAAAGAAAAAAAATCCGTTAACATGTAAAATAGGCAAAGCCCTCTGTTGAACAAATTGGAATCAAAAGTCCCTGGAAGACACCCTATTTGTTGATTTTGTTTACGATTTTACCTAAAATAAATAAACAAATAAATATATAAAAAGAAATAACTGAAAAAATAATGAAATCACGGAGTTTGAGTTTCCCCAGAAGCGTCCCTATTTGGGGAATATGTTTTTACGATTTTACCTGAAAATCAATAAATAAATGAATAAATGAATGAATGAACAAATAAATAAATAAATAAATGAATGAATGAATGAATAAGTAAAAATATAAATAAATAAATAAATAAATAAATAAATAAATAAATAAATAAATAAATAAATAAATAAATAAATAAATAAATAAATAAATAAATAAATAAACAATGAGAAATCTTTAAAAAAAACATAAAATTTCTGAAGCGTGACAGTTTCAACAAACTTGTTAGGGACCAATCATAGTTACATCTTCAACAACTTTGAAGTGAATCTGGCGGACGGAGCTGGAGAAGCCAAAAACGTGCATTAACATTGCAATCCCATACCTAATATTCAACACTTATGAGTGACTAACACTGTAATAAATGGAAACTAGTGCATAAACCAACAAGTGCTGAAATAAAAAAAAGTCATGATAAATCAGTAAGTGGCATGGTGACATATCCATGTGGGGGATGGCAAGTTCCGAACGTTAGGAGTTCTATCATGCGATGTAAAAGTACTTAAATATACTGCTGGGAGGGGGGGATGCCACTCCTTTGTTCAACAGCACGCATGTGGTATGAGATGAGTGTAGGGAGTTATATACCATTGCTTTTCACATATCTTTTGGAAGGAAATGGTGGTCCTTAAAAGTTCCTTTTTGGTTGTTGTAGTCTGGAGGTTGGAGGCATCAATAACGGGTGTGACCACAACGCTTCTGTAAGCTAGCTAGCTTGGATCCACCTGGGCAGGCTGCTTGTCAGCTTGGTGATCTCAACCTGGGGAATTTGATTCCACTGGTCTGTGAGCCTCTGTGCCAGGTGGTCCAAGTTGGCTGTGGGTTCTTCATACTCATTGCTGATTTTACGGCCAAGCACATCCCACAAATACTCAATGGGGGGAAGGGTACAAGAACGGGCTGGCCATGGTAACAATTGGATGTTGTGCTACTGTAGATACTGCATGCTGAATCAGGCAGTGTGGTCATGTGGTATCCTGTTGGTTGAAACAGTAGCCCTGGATATTGTTGGATCCGTTTATCAACTGTTCGCAGGTTTTTGTCCACGTAGTGCTGGTCTGTTAGAGTCCAGTTCATCCTGATGAGAGCTGTTCTCCCTGTTACTGTAATTGCCCCCTCCCCCATCGTAACACTCCTTCATAGTGGTCATGCACGTTCAATGATACATCCTTCTACGAAACTCCAGGAAGGCATTAAATTGACCCTTATTCTTCCATCATGAAAATCCAAGCAGTATCTGGATTCATTTGACCACATCATGCAGTTCTATTGATTTGTGGTCCTAACTGCATATTCCTCACAGCACTTTATCGGTTGTGTCTTGAGTACAGGACCAAGAGGGGTGTGAATGCCAGGGCAGTATGCCCTCAAGTTGGCAGACACTGGTTTCTTGGTAATAGTAGACTGTGATGCTCTGATGTTGCTGGACCGGCAACACTGCTGAAGATACCTTTTGGTGGAAAGAAACCTGTGCCTCTTTATATCAAGTAAGGGTCACCTACCCCATCTGGCAGTCCTGGTTGCCCAGATCCAGCCTTGCTTTGGTATGCTCGGGTTTCCTGGAAACAGTCCCACAGCTTTTTATCGATGACCAGGAGCACCCCATTATGTTGACGGCCTCCAACTGGGAAAGACAAGCCTCCAACATCCCAATAATTCTGCCCCAGTCAAATTCAGACAGTTGTGAGTGACCCATTCGCCATGGAATTGTGGATTAATATTGATCCCAGGCGTGCCATAGCCCCCTTTTGTAGCCCCACATGCCCACCAGACACACCTTTGGCATGTACCTCTCTGGCTGTTGTCTTGTTTTCAGGAGACATCTTGTGTATGTGACTGCTCAGGCCTACCCTAAGCTTGCCTGGTGATGTTAAACCCATATTTTCCATATAAAGACATATTTAAAGTGGTCCATGTTAAATTAATGGGGGTGGCATCTTCTTCACCAACAGTATAAATGCTCAAGCCTGTGCACACTCATTTTGGTCCATTTTAGATCAAAGCAATGCATGTTATAGGAACAACAGTGTCCCTAGAAATTAGGTAGTTATGAAAAACAAGCATGCATCATTGGGAATCTCTGGTATATAACCTTTTTATGCTATTTTATACATATCATTTTTATGATTGGATTGGTAGGAGGGAGTAACCAATCCATACTGACACAACACTGGGAGCTTGCTAGGGGATTATCGGTCTCAGTATGGAAGCAAAGTCTGTTGAGAAATCCTCAGAGGTTTGTGTATGTCAGGCCACCAAAAGCAGTATCCTGGCCTATGCCTGGAACATCTCCTCACCGACCAGCATGTGACTGCCAATGAGCCCCTGGGGATGCCTGCAAACCTAAGATTAGTCTGCGGTAAGTGAGCTGCTGTCTATTTCTACTCTTTGGGTCCTGCAATTCTTGCAAAACCAGTGCACCATGAAAAACGTTACAGGGGCCAAGGAGGCAATCATTTAGTTCTGTCAGGCTGTGTCCAGTTGAATGGGTCTGCTGTCTCTTGACCTAGCAGCCTCCAGCAACAACTGCCCAATGTGAGTCCAAGACAAGATCTAGGGCTACCCTAGGTGGGCCAACCTGCAGAATGCATCCAAGTTTAAACCCCAAGGGCACCACAGACTGGAACACAGTGGCTGTCCTGAGCAGACAAGGGAAGTCTAATGGACAAGTATCAGGAACCTATGGAAAAGAGCCTTCTATGCCAGCAAAAATGTAAATGCCCTCCTCCGGCATGATAAATTCATGGAGGTATTTCTCATCAAAAGTCCTAGATTATTGGCAGTGGAAAGCCCTTAGAATATGACCAACAGTGATGTTCCTTAGGGCTTTCCAGGAGGCACTGAAGGCTGTCATCCGGTGAGCTCTAGTCAAAACCTGCTTCAGGGCCAGAGGCCTGTTCAAAGCACTCTTGTAGGCCTTCAGGATGGTCTGCTAAAAGCACAGTGGCATTGTACCTTGACATACCTTTTCCTTTCATGACTTACTCAGGGTCAAAAAGTAGGCTGATATCTGACACCTGGCACCGTCCATGTGGGAGAGATACCAGTGCAGAGCTTAACTGGACACAAGGCTCTTTCCTTAGCAGGTAGAGTAGCATTCCATGGCACAAATGGCAAAACCCTTAAAGGTCATAGATGGATCTCCAGCCACTTGGTTCTTTGCAATGAAGTGAGGCCTGGGAATGATCCAGGTGACAATTGGATTTAGTCAGGCACCAGAGCATGTATCTCGCTTCTTCCATTGAGCCGAGTATACCCCTAGAGAAGAGTCTGAAAGCCTAGGAATCCAGGACAGCTCACACATTAACTGGAGGTTTTGCATTTTTCCTCTTCTTGCAAACAGATCTGTGTGTTGGGTACTCCACCTGACCTACATGGTCAGGAGGACCCATGAGTGGAGTGACCACTCGGTCTCTACTGGCTGACATCTCTTTGAAAGTTGGTTGGCCATTTTCTAGTCCTGGGACATGCCTTGCATTAGTGTGGACATCAGGAGGTGGAGGAGTGCTAAGCATATCTCCTCCAGTGCCAACAAGTTCATGTGGTTGGTTGTGGCCAGCATCAGCCATCTGTCTGACGTTGTCTAGCCCTCCATGTGGGCTCCCCAACTAAGCAGAGATGAGTCTGTGTACATGGTGAGTTTGGGCCTGAAACGGCATCAATGTCTGAGTCAACATGAGGTTCTCCCACTTGATCCACAGAAGGAGATATCTGGAGTCCTCCAGAAGCACTGGCAGCTGCTCTTGAAGCCCTGGTTCTCCGACCATCTCTAGCACAGAGCATGCTGCCAGCAATAGGCAGTGTAGGCAGCACAGGGGGATCTGGGAATCCATAGAGATCAGTGAGCCTGTCACAATCTGCCATTGGCAGGTCGTGTGAACCTTGTGACTCAGAAAAGCCTTGAGGATCAGTTTAATTCTCTCCAGAGGATGACAGATGAAGGCAGCCAGATTAAATGGGATGCCGAGACAAATAAAGACCTGCTCTGGTTAGGTTGGACTAAGGAAGATTGACAATTAGGCCAAAGCATATACCAAGACACGGTAGAATCAGGATCAGCTAGTTTTCCATGTACACATGCATGCATACTGTCTGCTGATGAAGGTGCATGCAAACTGTCTGCTGATGAAGGTGCATGCATACTTCCTGCATGAGTTAACAACAGAGGTGGTATGCGAGGCCAAACAGAAGTGCCCTGGATTAGTAAACCTAGCACAAGGATGGGAACCACAGGTACTTCCACAAAGTCTCCACAACGGGCATGTGGAAGAACATGTGCTAGAAGTCCAAGGACATCATCCCTTGCTGGGGCCATAAGGCTGCCACCACTAGCTGAGGAATCTCCATCTTGAAAGATGGAATCTCCAAGTACTTGTTCAGCAATAACAGGTGTATAACCGGATGCAAACCTTTGTCCCACTTGGGGACTAAGAACAGTAGGTTGTAGAACTCGGGAGACCCAGGATCTTCCACCTGCTCCATAGCACTGTTGTGCCATAGCTGTAACTTGGCCTCTAGGAACACAGATACTTGGGATCACTGCATTGCAGAAGCCGATCCTCAGCAGGTAGTGAGTGGCCATGTCTCAGGGATGAATGAATCAAGTGAATGAATCATCTGTGATATACTAACACTTAAGCAAAAGACAAAAAAGCACCCTCCCCCTCTGTGCTCGGAGACATATTTAGCAATGGGGAAGGTTGACCCTGAGACAGTAAGGTCTGGAAGACAAGTGTCAGGAGCCCTAAGGCTTTTCTGGGTTCTTGCCTTTATCAGACTTCTTGCCCTTCCTCGATTCCACTCTTCCCAGGCCCACAAGATGTCTGACAAGTGGCTTGGGCCAGGGGATGAATGGTCGTAGTCTGGGTGCCATGCTTCAGTGGCCAAGGAGGAAAGCAACCAAATGGAGTCGGTCAAAGCCTTCATCCTGGCCTATGCAGTAGAGCAGCCCGAAACTTGAGGAACAATGTCCATCATGTCTCCTTCAAATGAAATGTTAGAGAAAAGGTGCCCCATGTGTAGTTGGTGGTATACTGGAAAAAGAACCCTGAGATGGGCACCCCTGTGTAACAAACACAAGTTTACCTCTAGAGTGCAGGCCATCCTGAACTGGTGGTCGATCGTGTGCAACAACGAAGCCATAAGCAAGGCCTCTTGACCTAGCAAGTCCCAGCCTCCCTCTGAGATATGTGCTATATGCTGGAGGTTATCCAAGAGGGACCTCAGAGCCAGAAGCTAGACGATGGAGTAGGGTGCTGTGAGGACAGAGCCTCTTGCATCCTCCTCTAGTCTCTTGAAGACATCCTAGGTGGCAGAAACCATCTTCAGTGCCTTTGGAGCATAGTCTTCCAAATCTAAATCCACCGGAAGTGACTGGGATAAGTAGATCTGCCCTGGGATGGAATACCCATTCTCCTTGACAGCCTGCCAGAGAACTTGCCCTTGCCTCAGATATCCAGACATTGGCAGCTCCACAGGAACTCTGGTGCCACAAATCTTGGCTGGCAGCTGGTTGTAAAACTCAGCAACGAAGGCTGAAAAAGGAATCTGGGATCTATGTTGCGTAGCTTCCAAGGACCCCACATTACATTGCCCCTCTCTCTCCTCCAGCTGAGCAGCCACAGCTTGGTCACCGGCTAGGCTCTAAATGAGAGTTTTGATCTGCTCAAAGTTCTGAGTTGGTGTCAGAGTTGTGTCCATGGGGGCAGGGGTGGGTTCTGCCTGCACCATAGACGCTATGGGGGCTGCTGAGAAGAGCAACATTGGCATGGGCACCAGCTGCAAGCCAATGACCTGGGCCTACCAGCTGATGAATCCAAAAGCAACAGCTACACCTCCTTTATGTGTAGAGGTAGAATGGTATTAACAAGCATTGGAGTTGTTGCTCTTAGAGCCTCATTGAACAGCTGTTTGTGAGGGGCAGATGGGGAGGCCGCTTGTGACAGCACTTCTGTTACCACATCTTGCATTGGGGGAGTGACAAGTTACCCAGAAATCACTTCTGCAGCCTACATCTGCTTCTCCCATGAAGGAAAAGAGAGCATGACTTCCGGAAGGTTCTGGGCAGCAGCCACAGCAGCTGCCAACCCAAGGGTAGGCTGGCCAGGGGGCGCCTGCTGGAGTTGCAAGAACTCCAGAGTCTGTGGACCAAGCAAGAGTTCGATCAGAGCTGAGGCAACAAGCTGTTCATTCCAACATAGCTAGAATACCTGTGGGGGCTGAATGGAGACAAAGTCTCTGTCTCTGTCTGCTAGCTGATTCTCCAGGCTGCCAGATCCAGGACCTCGGGTCAAACACCTGGGTGTATCAGAGTACCAAAAATGGTAACATAAGTCTGTGGTGGTGTCTAGCTGTAGTGACTCTTTAGCTTCTATGGTTGTGGTCCCTACTGCAATGGAAGTCCAAAATCTGGCATCTTCAGCCCCTTTGCATGTTGCTCCCCCTCTGACCAGACCTGGAACGAGCAGCTGGCACTCTTACTGCACTGTTCTTTTGAGCTGGTTACCCTCCCATCTTTGCCAAAATATTCTATTGTTTGAAAGTTTGGAAAATTTCTCTCATTTTATGAGTAATTAAACATTACAGCTGTTGCTAATATCATGCAAAACTTTTAACCTGACCCTCAACCTAGCAATTTGTGGTAAGAGTAGCATGTAAAAGCATGTAAACCTTACTCCAGATTAAATGTAAGAAATTGGTATTCCATCAATGCAAAGCAAAGCAAAACAAAGCAAAGCAAAGCAAGGGAAGCAAAGGGAAGCAAAGAAAAGCAAACAATGTAAATCTGAATAACCGCTTTTAATTTTATATACTCTCTGCTCTGTTGACCTTCGTTGGGGTAAAAATGAGAACATTCCATGACAGGTGACATATATGGTGTCACAAAGGTCATATCAAAAGACCTTTTGCTTTCTATGTATAAAACGAAAATCATTAATGTGTGTGTGTGTATATATATATATATATATATACATATATATATATGTATATGTATATAAAGCTGTGTTATTATTCCCAGTCCAATGCTGATTTCTGTCTTTTACACATGGTGTTTTCGACATCTTTATGCTTATATCTGTACATCTTCTTGTTAGAAGACAAAACATGTTTGTGAAACAAAGATGCCCCCTAACCCTCATTATGTTTGCCCTCATTCCCTGTTGATGGTACTAAAGACACTCAAGACCTTGGGCAGTGGATGCAGAAACCAATTTCATAGAAGTGGCCTTGTGACCTTGGAAATTAGGTCGAGGTAGCCCTTCTTTGAAGCTGATCTAGCCCTAATAGAAGACAACAAACATCTACAAAATAAAACCTCTGGCTCAAAAAATTCTGCAGTTATTAAGCAGAAACCAAATTCAGTAATGTGGCTCTGTGGCCTTGGAGACTATTAGCACGTGCAATAATGAAGTCATTACTTAAATTCTGAGTTACAATACGGAAACCAAGTTCTCTAAGGTTACCTGGTGACCTTTGAACTTTAGTCAAGGTCACCCATCTTCAAAATTTACATGACCCTGGATTACGATTTTTGCACACTAAGCACATAACTATCTCCAATGTAATATGTGTTTTAAAAATGATGATTGATTACCCGAACTGACAATTAGCTGTAGCAGACCTTCAAAATCCAAAACAACACTACATCATAGATATTGTGACATACTGGATGTACAGAGACTGTATTGTTTTACAATATTACAATTCAGAATAACAATCTAGAATAATATTTACTATTTACTTGCCTATATGTATCTTTCCTTACATTTACTGGAATAGAATGATACAAATACCTATTGTGTCTTCATCAACTATATTTGGAGCCAAAACGCTCCAAAGCGCAGCTGGAACTAGAACCCACACGACTCCAAGGAGACTGCACACCCCGTTGCACACCAGACACATTTCCATCCATATGAAATACACGTCTGCTTTGGTAACCTCTAAAATTTGTGAATTTAAACAACATTCACACAGGTATCCTTAGCTAGTTTTTGCTTGAAAGGTGTATGCATTTTATCAAAATTTGAGGTGCAGAAGAATAAACTGCCAATGCAGTAACACTCTGTAGTTATCATGCACAGTATCTGTATATATTGCCAAATAACAACAACTGAGTGTCCCACCTGGAAATACGACTTATATATTTGTGCATATATTACAACGTTTTATAAAATCGCAATGAAAATGTGTTTTTGTTGTAATTGTAAAAATTTGATATTGATTACGTTTATTGCACGTAAAACCAAGCAATAGAGATAAACGTACTTTTACGCAAAGCAACGTGAAGTATGGGGTCATATATGGTGGTTCAGGTTGCACGGTTTTTTTACACACTTCGCAGTCATGATACAAGTTGGACTACATAATATGACTACATTACATGCAGTGGAGCAGGACATGCAGAGAAGTACGTGTGTGTATGTAGGCATTAATACATTATCATATACGTGTGTGTGTGTGTGTGTACCGTTTGTACGGATATATGTTCGTGTGCATGTAGGCATGAATGTATGTCTATTATGTCCGTGTGTCTATGTATATTCGTATGCATTATGTATATGTACACAATTGTATGAACCTATGTTAACATTTTCTATTTCTTCATGAATGATTCTTCTGATGTGTATCTATGTAATTCTTATGCAGTTTTTGATGTCTGGATGTAGCTATACTCCTTAGAGACCATTTTTTTGGCAGTATACACTTTCCATAGAGCTCACCTGCCCCGGGGTGTATGGGGAAGTTTATTTGTACACCCATACTCACACACTGTGGAATTAAATTAAAGAGATATCGGGTTGCAATTAATAAGGTCACACAACTGTGAAAATACAAAATCAAATTTCTTTACCTATATCTATATCGAATACAATATAATGTTTTAGCAAAATGGGACTATTTTGGGGATATATCCGTATCAAAACATACACAAGTCTCCATGCCAAAACACAGTTCTGTACTGTATGTACTTAACAAAAGTATATACTTTGTTGGGCTCATTTGAAGTTTATTGTTTTTATGGCCAATTTTGTGGACACGTCTGCTAAGCAGAAGTATATAATTAAACTACGTAAATTTGGCGCGGAGTAAGTTTTCAGTAGACTTGGACCCGGGGAGATTGACTCTTACGTGTGTATATATCATATCATATCATATCATATCATATCATATCATATCATATCATATCATATCATATCATATCATATCATATCATATCATATCATATCATATCATATCATATCATATCATATCATATCATATCATATCATATCATATATTATATTATATTATACTATACTGTATTGTGTATGCGTTTGTGTCGGTATAATGTGTACTTACCTGAACCACAAACAGCGAATAATATGAGCAATGAAATGGCCGTCAAAGCTACTTGTGTGCCTATTATGGTAAGTATGTGGTTCTTCCGTGAACCTAAAGAACGTATCATTGTGGGCAAATGTTACAAATAGATGTAAAGACACAGAATTTGCAACTTATTATTTTTTGGCCCTAATAAATGTATTATGTAAAGCAAAAGGAACACGTACATTTTTATGGGTAAAACTTTTTCTACCGATAGGCCAACAACGAAACATGCTGTGTCAAGACGTATTTACTCCTCTTATAACTTTATAATTGATTGTATTCTTAGATTTGTAGAAGGCTAAAGGCAGGCAGTCCTAATAAGGATACAAAAATTATAATCGTGACATATTCGCAGACGAATGTAATTTAAATCGTAATAACTTTAATGATAGTAGTACTTCTATTATTACTACAACAACAACAACTACAACAACAACAACAACAACAACTACTACTACTACTACTACTACTACTACTATTCATGAAGCTTATACATGAAAAACTAATATTACAAATAGAGCAGTCACGACATTTCCCCCTGAACAGGCAAATTACAAATACGCCATAGAGAACTGTGTAACACCAAACACGTTACATTTGATGGCATTATTCATTTTATGAAGTGGAAAATACAGGTACATAATCAAAGTGTATTCACAAGGGAAGGGAAAGATGATATCTTTTATTCCCGTTAGGGTAATCTGCCTAACTTACTGTCAATGATGTAAAACAAAATGAGAAGTCAATAAAATATTTTAAAAAAAGCAAAAAAAAAAAAAAAAACAAAAAACAAAAAAAAAAAAAAACAAAAAAAAAAAACCCCAATGTTTCAGAGAGATAACCCCGCGTCCTGAGTGAAGTTCCATGGCAGGGTCAATCCTATTTGGAATCATGTGCGGGTGCCACTGAGGACCCAATTGTACGTATAGTTGCTATGACAATTGCAGAAGATCCATACCACTCTGTGCATGTAGCGATAGATGGACCATGAAAGACCAGGAGCAAAAAGTTATTTTTTCGCCATGAGTCACTGTCATGGTTTGTCATGTACAAGATCGTTTATTCATCCAATATAATATTTTGCCCTGTACATTTCCTTGCCTAAATGTAGTGGTCTTAAGTGTTCGTCTTTCATATTGTTTTAATCTTTAAAGTTTGTGTACCTAACGCCTCTCCTTTGGTCTATTCAGCAATTGCATACCACCAGGTCCTTTTGTATTTTCGTACGTCCACTTACATAATTACGACGCATAAAATTTAAAAATTTACAAGCTGTTGCTTTGCACCTTTAGGTCAAAGAAAGGGTTATAGATTTGAGGTAAAGTAATTGTGAAGGACACAGTGAAGAGAGATATAACCCTTCCCAAAATTAGAGATATAATGTGGTAAGATTACTATATCTCAATCAGATTGTAAACATCATTACACCAAGTAATTTGCAAAAAAAAGTGCTATGTACATTGAAAATGCCAATTTTAACCAGGACCATCGGCCTCAATCTCCCCTATCAAAGTTCGTTCACTCTCTCTCTCTCTCTCGTGGTACACACACACACACACACACATACACACACACACATACATACATACATACACACACACATATATATATATATATATATATATATACACAAATATAATTCGCACCGAAGCTAAACATCAATTTGTACTAACCTTGATGCAAATCCGATTCCCATAAAAAATGTTTAAGCTAAATCATGGTGACCCATTGAATCCAAATACGAAGGCCTAGATGTTTGATAAAGCAATTGTTATCAAGCTGATCCGTAGGGGCAACACGTTTGCGTTGTTCTACATATTTGTAAACAAAATAAATGAACACGGACAATAAAAAAAACAATGAAAGACATAAAGACATTCTGAAAAAGATCACTATGTGAACAGCCATCCTAAGCTGATCTAGCTCCTTTCAACACAAAAGTATGTTCCTTACTCTATTTTCGAGCAATCAGCTTTGCACTTTTGGAGATATTGCCTCTCTAACTCCCCCAAAAATAATAGATAACGAAAATTTTACGTTAAAAAAATAAAACAAGTAAATGATAAAAAAATCCAAAAATCATTGGACCATGACTATTTTCGCAAAGTGGGTAGAGAGTCTCCCAACATATATCCTCATCATGTTAGAAATTAATCTGGCCAGTGTTTTAAGGGGGGAGAAGTTGAGAAATAGATTGTAAACCAACGGACAGACGACCAAAGATTGATCATCCTATTTTGTCCCGGGTCATGATTGATGCTTTCCGGCTGATGACCTGTTTATAAATTCATTTTGCTGTTGCAGCCTCGGACTTTCTAAATTTTGAATCGAACATGATAATATGTTTATTACGTTGTAGGTTTGGACTTAGTGACTGGAATGGCTACGGAGTGCAGGGAGATTGGATTGAGGTATTTTGGAGGTTGAGAACTACACAGAAGATGTGGCACTGTTGTTCTTGTTTGTATAAGCATAGCCGACTTGTAAGTCAGCAGAGCAAAAAAGAGCAGTTTCGGCTGTTGAACAAATTAAATTGTAGGGATCCACAAATGTGTCCTGATGTATTGGAAAAGTATTTCACCAAGTGGTTTTAGATTGGAAGATTTTTTAATTTCCTCCCAGGAAACATCCTAAACACTACAATCATCACTGGAGCATGGATACATGGTGATATTAACAGAAATTCTCCCAATGTACACCCCACCAAATTTGAAGTAAATTTGGTGACCAGGTTTGAGTAAAACAACATGAGTATGCATGTTTAGTATCAAAATAGCCATACTTTCATTTGATCTCACTGATACTCATATAATTTGAAACATCCGTCAAAAATAATCACTGAGCCGCGAGCTGTTGAACAAATTTGGTGGAAGCCTACCCAAGGTATGTCCCAGTCAAGCTGGAAAAGAATCTTGGAGAAGACAAAAATGTCAATATGTACGGACGACAGTCACCCCACGGATGCTGGCGAAGGGCAATGAGCGACAGACAATGCAAAATATTCAGCTGGATAACAAGTCAGATGATGTAAGTGTGCTTTGCAACAATAACTTTTTGTGTCTAAAGTAAACTTATTTTTACTGTATACCAAATCTTTTTCTTTCCTTTTTTAAATTTAGACTTTCAAATGAATCGCTACCGTCCTAACTATCATCATGTTGCAATGTTAATCGTAAACGTAAAATGGACCAGTTAGGTAACCTGAAAGGATATATTATTCCAATGATTGACATGTATTAGGATCTTGCAACTCTGTTGTCGGTAAATACTTAAACACTTGCCTGTTCACTCATTTATTTACACATTCGTTTCCTCGTCCTTCATTCTGCTGTTTTCACTCATGCTTTAATTGAGCATTTATTCCTTACATGTGGCCATCGATCTGTCCTTCATGCACAACTCGCACAAGCAGTCACCAATTCATTCACACATCAAGATAATCATTCACTCCTTTATTAAACATCTGTATTTTCATCTAAGCAGAATTTTTATGTTCGGAACGAGCAAGACTGGAACTTGCAACCTCTGGCACCAGTCGCCTAGCTGAAATGGAGAACGTACATATCAACTAGACTAAATCTTATCTCATATAAAGAAAACATTTGCTGCATTTTGAGTCTCGAGAAGCAGGAGCAATAGTTTCAAGTAGCATAACTAAACAAGTTGGTGAACACAAAACAAAATCACCTTTTGCATGTTTCTATTTATATAATCTTATTTCTAGCTTTAATTACTTAATAATTGCCTGATCACTGTGTAAAATTGTCCTTTCGATACCTTATGCTCAATTTATGATCAGGCTTGTCATACTTACTTCTGTGTTCAATGCGCAAGCATAACGTTGTCTTGTCTAAGCCTCCAATGCGTGCATTCGGAACATAAGCAACACATGTTACAAATGAAACCTTCTTGTTTAATTTTACACTAATTTGATACGTAAAATTAGCGACATCTACACCATCAACCGTTCTGTCGCTTGGTGCTTTCTTCGTGTCTTTACGGTGGATTTCTGGTGTCTCCCAACTCAGTGTTGGCCGTGGCCTGGAGTACCCCACACTGCAAGTGAGCATGACTTCATCATTATATGTTGGGTAGCGGGTACTCCTTTGTCCACAGGAATTTGTTTCATTCATAACGCTACCGTCCTCGAAGATGATCATTGGTTTGGGGCTGGGCATCACTAAGAAATGACAACGGAAATATCCAATTCAACATAAATCCATTCAGTGATGTTTACGCTGGAAAAGACTGACCATCATTCATCTTTGTATTATCAAATACTACAACAACTACAACAACAACAACAACAACAACAACAACAACAACAACAACTACTACTACTACTACTACTACTACTACTACTACCACAAATAATAATTTTGTTTCAAAGAGCTTAGTTTTTGTATGTTTTGCTTTTGTCAGTTGGATTGAAATGCTCTAAGGCATCAAGACCTGGTACAACATATGAACCGGTCAACAAAAGCATCTATGTCATTTTTTATAATCTATCATTCGTATGTTTTCAGATAAATCACTAAAAATTCTTTTCGAGTTGTGTGACATAACACCTTGACTACAATACCTGTGAGGGTTACATGCATTGGATCCCATACTTAGCTACACTTGCACTAGATGTCACCCAGAGTCAAAAGACAAAGTTAACCAAACCAGTGCATTGGGTTGTGTGAGGCTATGGCTTCACTGTTTTGTAATGACATAATGAGTTGTCGTTCCTTCCTGTCTGTTATAGAAATATGTGTTTTATGTCAAAAAACATTCATTTCTTGGCATAAATTCGGGCTTGCCCTGGTGCCTGGCATGTGCCGACTTTTGCAGTGAGAAGATCACCATGCCAAGGCTGACAAAGGAGAACACAGCAAGAGCCACAGGTAGATTGGAAGTTGGTGAAAGGGGTGGCAATGTTGTCAGGGCCTTTGGTGTCAGTTACAAAAAAAAAAAAATTTAATAATAAAAATAATCTCAGAAAGAAATTTCATGCCGCCAATTGTGCAGATGATTTGCCGCGATCAAGAAGGCCAAAAGTGGCCACAGAGTAAGATGACAGACTTGAAAGAAATTTGGCAGTAAGATGCATAACGAGAACTGCTTCCGCCATAAGGAACCAGCGTCATAGCGCTAATACGCATCACAGTTGTATATCCTGTCAAACAGTGAGAAGACGACTCCATGCATCAGGCCTCAAACCCAGGACCAAAGTGAAGAAACTGTCCCGTACCCAATGTTTACACCCTGTCGAGTAAGTTTGAACACAACGCCTGAAGCTACAGAACCAATATAAAAAGACAAGGTGTAAAATTATTTATAAATCTGTATGTTGATATTGTTGATGTGGCAAAACATGTTAAGAAGTGAAGGTGCTACAGCCTGTTGACACGCCGCTCAAAATAGGCGTATCGGCTTCCCGGAGGAAAGTATAAGGTACTTCAATAGCGTTTATCTTTATACCATTAACAGAAGACCCTCAAAAGCAAAACTAAAACATGATGATGATGATGATGATGATGATGATGATGATGATGATGATGATGATGATGATGATGATGATGATGATGATGATGATGATGGGAAAGGGTATGCCGCTAGCACAGTTTACTCAAGAAACTGTGGTACTTGATCACTTTATATGCAGCAATTTATTATAACATGAAAATATAGCCTATTGTTTTTTGGAGTATAATTGTATATTCTACGTTAAATTCAGAAAAATTAATCCACTCATTTATGACCAGAAATCGATGAATTTATTCCAGTCAAATATACTGAAACGAATTAACACGTAATGAATGGGATTTGTTTCGTAGTAAACTACACAAAACACTTAGGAAGTTGTCATATTTTGATTGATATGGAGGTGATACAAATACAATTTCCGGTAATTTTACAAAAATTATTTCTTTGATAAAAACCTATGATTATACATCAGAAACTTACCCACAAGCGCTAGGCGAACCATATCCTTATACATACTGCCATTGCTGTGAACAACACACGTATATATACCCTCACTCTCCAATTTAGGTTTAGCGATTGTTATTGTGTGGTATTTTCCTTTTTCTCCAAACGTGCCAGAAACGTTGCGATATATGTTTTTGTTTTCCAACCGATGAAAAGCTTCTTCCGAATATTTTTCCGAATAAATGAGTTTAGCATCTTTGTCAAACCACCGAATCCGTTCAATTTTCACTCCTGAAGGATATATTTCACAACAGAGCTCTGCTTTATTGCCATATTCCCCGAACAAGGCACGCCCAAAGACTCCAGAATTCATACCTGCAGCAGCTGCAAATGATGGGAAAATGATATCTTCGGCATCAAAGAGAAGTTATGACAACTGAAACACTCGTATTAAAAATCATCTGAACATCTTAAATTTAAATGTTCAAACCAATGTTTACAGACCCCACATAATTTCGCAACTCATCACGGTTTTCTGTGGTAAGTTCACTTATCACACCAGACGTGGGCTAGCGATACTTTCCAGCTGCTATATTGTATAGGAAGGTCGTCATGCCAAATAGCTGGTGCCACAAATTAAGATATCTGACAAGGAAAATAGGTGATAAATGCCAATCGGTCCTATTAACGGTTGCGTCACATTACCTAATTCATCATCTTGCCAAGCTGGAAATCAATGTGAAGACTTTCCGCCACTTCACAAGATTTGAACCTCGAAACGTAAACTTTTGTGTATAATGAGAAATTTCCGTATGATAGAATGGGATCCCTAAACCTTCCACATGGTAAAGTCTTTCACATAAGCGTACACATTATGTAAAAAAAGACTGATTTATAGCTTAACCGAGTGTTTCTATGCTCAGAGAAAATAAAGACCTTAATCCGCGTTGCAGACAATGGATTACTAAATGTTGATCAGCTTTCCGCAACAAATGAAAATTGCAAGATCAAAATATAGGTATAAGGAGCAACAGAAAGTTCTGCATTTAGTTGTAACTTTGGTGAGCAAAAGGTCATTAACATTCATTTGAAGTATGGGACGTATTGGGAAGCCGAAATGGAAATAAAAACTTGATCCATATAAAAGTTATAGCATGATAGAGCGAAAGTCTATTTCTTCCATCCTAATTTACAATCAGGAATTTGGCTCCAGAATCCTTTTAGGAATCAAATGATTTGAATGATAAGTAAGCTACACAGTTAAAGACACTTAGGCAATATCCCACCTTGAACCAGCAAAACAGCACACATCACAAACAGCAGCATCATGAGTGAAAAGGTTGTAAGACTGTACTGCAAACACTAATAATCTCTCCGAAAAAGGGAAAGAAAGTAACGTTCGTTATCATAGATGCCACGTGCCAATGTCAGATGAAGTCGTAGTTTCACT
The DNA here is from genome assembly GCA_964020975.1 of Hermodice carunculata. Taxonomy (NCBI): domain Eukaryota; kingdom Metazoa; phylum Annelida; class Polychaeta; order Eunicida; family Amphinomidae; genus Hermodice; species Hermodice carunculata. Next base: position 41,735,682 of record OZ026628.1, on the reverse strand, counting down.
CACAATATATTGTCTTTTAACACACACACACACACACACACACACACGGGACTATCGGACTCAATTATAACTGCCACTGTTATCCATGTATGTTCTACTACTAATCACATTAATGTGACTCACACAGCTGTTTTACTTTCACTGTTTAATTCTGATAGATTCCCTCTGCAATAAATTTTGACTCTTGGCTTTAAAAACTGACATTGTTGAACGCATTTAGAGGTCTAAACATGGTCCATACCGGCACACATTTTGTGTAAGTTTTTTCCCGCCTGTTCGCTATTCCATCTCATCGCCCCGGTCTGCCCCTTGCTCTCAGGTCCTCTCACTTGTTCCTAGCTTTCCACCTGCCGCCCGCTCTTTCTCAGTTGTATGTATCTCCAAACATCATAGTGTCTTTTAACTACCAAACGTCTGACAGTTGCCATTTCATTTTATCATTTCCCAGTTATAAATCTTTCCATACCCGATATTTCTCCACCTGTAAGTACCTGACATCTGTTAGTTGTCCTCTATCAGAAACGTCACTTTATTGGCATGCAGCAAATAACATATTTTCCCAAATATCCCATCCTATTCCGGCAGCCAGTTCTTCATCAGCACCCAGTGCCTCCATTATCATAATTATCTTTAAGGCAGCAGCTCACTTCCAGTTTGTTTCAGCAGTCAGTTTTCTCTTATAGCTCGAAGATATTGGCCCCGTTCTTAAATTTTAGTTGTACACCAGCTCCACCTCCAAGTATTCCCTGTCAACTCCGAGTTTTCCCAGCACTCGTAGGTCTGAGTCAACAGGCAATTCTCTCCATGGTGCCAGCTCTTCTCTCAGCTGATAGAACTGGCAACTGACAGGTCTCGCTACTGCCAGTTCACTAAGGAGAATCTGTAGCAGTAAGATTACTGGGAGCTGATATAACCAGTTGGTCGAAAGCTGGCAGCCAACAGAGAAATGTCAACTGCAGCTGGGAACTGGTGGCTGGATGAGAACCGCAGCTTTGTGTAAACTGTGAGCTGTCACAGATTCAATACTGGGAGATAGCGCAAAAGTGAGAGACAACTTGCTGCTTGGGAGGACATAAAACTGTGGAAATAACTAGGAGCTGGTAGAGAAAACTACCTGATGAGAAGGATGCACTGGTGGAAGAGATTTGTAGCTGGCATATAACTAGGCGATGATAGAAAGTACTGAAAGCTGCACAAGAAATTTCAGATAGGGCAGAAGTGGAACTTGTGTACCCGTACTTTGAACTAAATAAGAAAAGTTGGATGCTGACGTAAAACTGACAGCTGGAATAGAGTCATCTGTGGAAAAGTAAGTTCTTAAAGGGCTAAAACACTTTGTGACTTTCATGCAGAAATATGTAATTTTTTCATTAGTTTTTCATGCAAGACAATCAAAAGCTTGTATTTTATAAAAATGAAAATTATGTAAGATTCATATATATGCAAGGATTTTGTTTATTGTAAAAACATCCATTGCATTGTTTCAGACATATGGATCAAAGACAGTCTGAGTGGACATAGATTGGAACAATAATAAATTGATATTTGGGTTATGGGGTAAAAGATAAGAAGCATATAGATAATGTTGCAAGTCTAGACACAAGTAAATATGCGCATAGAACAATTTGGTTCTTGTTCGACCTGCTACGTGACATTGACATAGAGACACAAGTGAGTGACGAAGTTGAGAGACTGACAGGAAACAGAAGTCCTGACTTGTATTGCACAAGTTCTGACAATGCCTGTGTTAGACCTACCTGCCTCAACATGTTTGCACTTGTTAATATCTATTTTCAAAAGTCTTGTATCTTTGTAAAATGATTTCGCCATTGATACAATAAAGGACGTCGCACTACCAACATATAAGTGCAAATAACTACTCCTTTGGGCTACCTGCCTCAACATGTTTACACTTGTTAATATCTATTTTAAAAAGTCTTGTATCTTTGTTAGAATTGCGCTATTGGTACAATAAAGCACGTCGCACAACCAACATTAGAAGTGAAAATGACTATTCCTTTGGGAATGGGCAGCTGGCAACTGGTAGCTAAGATAGAAGTGTAAACGAGCAAAGCATTTAAATACCACAAACAATTGCTAGTCACAGGTACAGAATCTGCCTACAGCGCTAGCTGTTCTTCATCAAAATGTGCCTCAGTTATTTGTCTTGATAAACCTTTACCTTGCACAGCTTATGGAATTAACTTGCAAAGAAAAACAACATGCACTTACACGCCATACTGTACATGACACAACAGGTATGTCTCTGCAGTTGTGCCCTGCATATCGATTTACTGTTAAATATCTAATCGTGTTGCAGACTTGTTTATCCACCAATAAGGACAAGGCCTTAATCAATTCGGTGCGCACCATAAAAAGAGTATCTCACAAGCCAAATGTTCACACTTGTGTAGATGGATTCTGACATGTGTGCCAAGTGGTTTGACATTGTTAAGGCCTCCCTTTGCAAGTGAGAGTGTTTTGGCAAGTTGTAATCTGTATTGTGACACGAATCTCGATGAGAACCTTCAATCACCGGGTAATATTGAGCAGGAATAATACTTTTAATGAATTAAAATTCCGTTGCTATCGAAACCTAAGTACTCTTCAAAACACTAACTCTGATTTGATTAAACAACTTGAAGCGAAGGAAGCAGAATGCTTAAAACTTCAAAATGACAATACAGAACTTAAAGTGAGGCTACTGCCTCTTAAAGAAGAGAAATTATTGCAGCAAGGAATAGACACTGAGAATAGCATTATCGTGGGGGATTTACTAAATTCACCTGCACAGGTAACGAAAAACACCCAAAGTGATCATGGTAATTGGATGGACAGCAAAGTGGTTAATCAAAAAAGTGAAAGGGTCACCACTATGGCGTCCTTGTCCTGGGTGATTCCATCGTCCATGACGCACAGAAATATGTTAACGACGGAGTTAAAGTGAAATGCATACGAGGTTCCTGGGTGGAAGAGTTAACAGAGAGAGTGACTCAACTGAGGAATGAAAGAGTTAAACACGAGGTCTGTGTGATCCACGCCGGTACGAATGACTGCAGTGATGAGCGAGCTACCAAACATATCGTTCATGATATTAACATGCTAATCACTGCAGCTTAACGTCTTGCCTATGACAACCAAGTAGTGGTATCATCTCTTTGTCCTGGAGATGATAATGAAATAGCTTCGCAGAGATGCCGAGATGTAAATGATACAATAGAAAAAGTGTGTGAAAAGGAAAGCTGTGAGTTTGTTAACCACAATCTATCTATGAACCCAGAAGGATGGATCTGTGGATCCTCTTATTCTGATGAATGATAACATCTTTCTGATCAAGGCACATGCAAATTCAGTAAGAACATTGACTGTCAAGTAGGTCTGAATATGTTCTATGCTCCTAAAAAGATTCTATGTAGGCGAAATCCGAATCGTCAGATTAGTGCATCCAAAGGATGGCAATGAGTAGAACGCAAGCAGAAACACCCGAAAAAACAGCCTGCAAGGTTTCCAAGGAGACTGACTCCTAGGCACCAAAACGGTACGCTTGTTGGCTCAACCATGACCAGTACTGACAAAAACCAGAGTCGCGGTGGTAGATCAACAGTGTCATATCAACAAAAACCGCACAGGGGTAAACACATGGGACATGTTTCCTTAAAGCTCCAAAATGAAAATGTACCTAGGTGCCATTATTGCTTTGAAGCTAACCATATGAAAAGACAAGGTTGCCATCTCGGACCTCTGCTGTGTAACATATGTGGTTCATACGGACATAAAGAAAACACTGTGGCCTTATTAATTCTCAATAAGGAGTTGGCCAGGCAAATGTTAGGGCCGCCTATCGAAGGCTGTCCGTTCATGATACTGTCGTACACAAAAAATAGCTTCAGATACTAAGTATAGATAAGTTTGTATATAGGTACATGCTGTAATGAAAGTACTAAAAATCCGCAAGGAACAGTTCAAAAGCAATATTATGTAAAAGACACTTACATAAAGAAAAAGAAACGTAAGGATGGTAATAAATTTCATCTCATGCATCTTAACGTCAGAAGTTCACCATCGAAATTTGATGAAGTACAATGCAAAGTAAATCAATTCAATCCAGATGTGGTTTCTGTTAATGGAACTCGGTTAGATGAGAGTGTCTCTAATGCCGAAATACACATTGATGGTTATAATGCATTTCGAAATCACAGAAGCCGTCATTGTGGTGGTGTTCTTTTGTATACGAAAACTGATTTCACTGTAAACATCGCGATGATTTGCTTTCTGATAAAGTAAGTGGTGTTGAGGCATGTTGGGTTGAAATAAAACTAAACGGTATGTTTCCTTTATTTGTATGATCAATATTACGATACGGTGTTATAAAATATCACGATGGCCCAAAGTGAACATAAAAACATTATAATTATCGGTGATCTAAATGTGGATTACAAGCTGAATGAATCTTTGAGTAGTAATCCTATTTATCACATAGAAGATCTATTCGAGGTAAAGCAGTTGATAATTGAACCAACAAGGGTAACAAATACAACCTCCTCAACAACTGATTTGATATTGAGTAGTATGCCTAATGATCACATCAAATCTGGTGTCCACAAGGTTACTGTAAGTGATCATTATATGATGTATACTATTTTGAATGTAAATAAGGAGCTGAAAAAAACATGAGGTACGCTTCAGAGATTACAAAACGTTTGATGAATTTAATTTCATTCAAGATCTGAGTTGTTCCGATGTTCTTCAAATTATCTCATTGATGTCTGACGTTAATGAAGCCTCGAATCTCTTTCTATGCCTGTAAGCAGTAGTGGAGCCATGAAAAGGCCGTGGGAGTCTCCTACTGGAGCTACGCCGCCCAGTAAAGTGAGTATATCCAAAATGATGGAAATAATGGATGATCCACGCACAGAACTTTTGAAAAAGATCATTCGTGAAGTGATTAAGGAAGAAGTAAATCCCCTCACAAACAGAATAAATATTCTCGAGAAAGAAATCAAGACATGCAATAAAAACTATGCTAGAGACACTGCTGAACTACGGTCCAAGGTCGGTGATCTCGAAGTGAAAGTTGTTAACCTGGAAGGGAAGGTTAAAGAACTAGAGAATGCTAGGGATGAGGCAGAGCAATAGAGCAGGCGAAACTGCCTAAGGGTATGGATAAAAGATCCCGAAATACAAAGTGAAGACACTGACCAAATGATATTGGAACATGCTAAGAAATTTGGCGTTGATTTGAAATCTGATCACATTAGCCGTTCACATAGAGTTGGCAAAAAAGTAGAAGGTAAAAAAAGGCCCATCATCGTTAGATTTGTCTCTTACCGCCAGAGAGAGAATTCTTCAAAGCCCGCAAAAACTCTAACAAAGCTTTTGTGTCCGAGGACTTAACGAAAAAACGGTCGCACATCATGTTCGTGGCACGCAGACTGAGAAGGCAAGGAGGTATTCATTCATGTTGGTCTACCGACGAAAGACTCTACATCAGAGAAAAGAGTCCATGGGGCCCTCAGCAAAACCAGAGTGGTCGTATAGTCCAGATCCATGACGTAGAGGACCTAAATCGTTATCAAGATCGATAAAGACTTACTCACATGTGACTCGTGCATGCTTCGCTTCTTTGTTCTTTCTGTAAACTTGGCAGACAATTATTTGATTGTCAACATAGACCGATGCCTTAAATTTCACATTCGCGTCCTATTGTATGTGCATGCATATATATATACATACATATATATATATATATATATATATATATATATATATATATATATATATATACACATACATATAAAAAAAATGTTCTCAGCGATAAGCCTGAATACATGCATGAAGTATCAGGTAAAACTATTTCTATTCGGCTGTCATTATCTATATTTTTGATCATACTGTTACCATTGATCAGTGTTCATTTTGACCATTAGTCAGTGTAAAGCGACATGTTTTATTTTACCTACATGAAACACTTCAAATCTGTTATTGGGCAATACTCTTTTACTCGAGATACTGAAAGTAATTGATATGTTACTGCCCTTTATTAGTAAGCATGCGTCTTGGTACATGTGTCCCCCTTGGATACCACTTATCTCTGGTTCCACGTAGTTTAATCTTTTTTATGGGTATATTTCGATTTGTAATAGCACATAACTATTTGTTTGCATAGTAAGAACTAGGACTTGTGTCTCTCGGTTTACTTCATCCGTAGAAAAGTATGTTTATACATTATGTAACCACAACTATCATGCCCGGTCGTGACCTGGATGTACTCTTGGCAAACTGTGTGTATAGGCATTTACACATGCAGTCCCAATATGCCTTGATAGCTTTGCTCAACTTTAGTCTGTATCTATGAAATAATTTTGTGTTAAATTTTCTGATATTCCTACAGCAGTGTGACATCTAGCCGTTATTAAGACATTTCCATGAGTTTTAGCTAAAAATATCAGTTGTATTGTATCATGTCTATTACATGGTCACGAACCTGGTGTGGTATGTTACGTCGCACTTGTTCGAACGAACACACATCTTTACTGCATTTACAGTACTAATAGTACATGCCAAAGTATTTCCAATTCCATTTATTTTCGTTTCCAGGTTTTGTTACCCTGATTCATCATCTCATATGAATATCTCGGTTTATAATATTACGTTACTGGTTGTTTGCATAGCAAGAACCAGAGCTGGTCTCTCGGTTTACTTCATTCTTAGAAAAGTATGTTTATACATTATGTAACCGCAAGTGACATGCCCTGTTGTGACCTCAGATGTACGCTTGGCTATCTGTGTGTACAAGCATTTACAAATGCAGCCCATATGTCTTGATAACTTTATTCAACCTAAGTATTTATATATGAAATAATCTTGTGTTAAATTGTCTGAGGGGTTAGACTAGTTTCAGTTGTCAACGCATTTATGTATTATACACCACACGGTCGAACAACTGCATTCTGGTCACTCCATATGATATAACGCATGGGCTCGATTTCAGACGCCTTTTTTTTTTTTTTTTTTTTTTTTTTTTTTTTGTTTTTTTGTTTTTTTTGTTTGTCATAATACTACACGCTGTGATGTCATTTCATGTTATACTTGTACATATGGAGGATCACGGTTATGTAGTCTAACCATATTACAACAGTTGAAACTGATCTTTGAACATGCTTCATACAGACTGTTTTAGACGAGCGTACAATTGCTACAATATCATAGTAGCCGTCATCATTCTTGCCACTCTGCATCTCCATACCTTATGTAAACTCAGCAGAATGCCTCATACATTTACAGATATGATATTCGGTACAACAACAGGTTATATTTGTTAAACTCCGATTTAACTTACATCCAGATTTACAATCATTTTCATATGAACATCATTACATTTGTGATGATCTTGCTCTCTTTTGTTGCCATGTTTGTACACTTTTTGTTTTCTGCACTCTCTCGTGCTCTTGTTTATGTTACTTCATTTGTTGTTTCGAAGACTATATTCTCCAGCATACAATGTCATATACTTTTTTGTAAACATGAATGCATTTATTTTCTGTTGTGTCTCACAGTGTTCAGCGACGGACATTCCCTAGTATGATACCCCCTAATGGGCATTTGTTTAAATCAATATAGAGCTGTGGTAGGGTTATTTCACAACAAAGATGGGTTTATGTTCCTGTCCATGTCTGCCAACCTGTCTACATTTTCATATCATGATCATAGTTTCATCCTTCCTCATAGTATTTACCGCAGTATTACTCACCAAATGTCTATGCCATCTGAGACATGTGACGGTTCTGATACTTAGGGTGCTCTCCACGAGTATTCATCCAAACCCTGGTCCAGTTCATAATATTGTTCTTAATAAGTTTTCTGTGTGCCATGCTAACGTACGTAGCTTAAAGCTGATGGTAAACTCGAAGAAATAAGTATTTTGGCGGAGTCTGAAAAATTGGAAGTCATTTCTTTATCTGAAACATGGCTCGATACTTCCTACCCTGATGCTTTATTGGCAATTGAAGGCTTTCAAACCCCGCTACGTAAGGATCGTGAAACTGGTTTGGGGGGAGCTGGAAACTCCCAGTAGTGAATGTATCTGGGCTGAAATCACTGTCCCTTCTGGTAAACTGATTTTAGGTGTTTATTATCGTCCACCAGGCCAATCTGCCGCAGAGAGAGACCTATTTCTCTACAATTTATCTCACTCCATTTCGTCTGCTATCGAACTTAACCCTAAAATACTCATAATAACAGGTGATTTTAACGATCGCTGTGTAAGTTGGGATTCTCCCCACACCGACAGTGAACTCGGACAGCGCCTTTTTGATCTGTTGGCTCAAAACAACCTGCATCAGCTCATATCCGAACCTACTCGTGTGTCGGAGTACTCTGTAAACCTACTAGACCTCATGATAACTGACTCCCCTGGTTATATCCTTAACTCCGGCATACTCCCTCCCATATCCTCTTCTGATCATTCTGTTGTCTTTTGCTCTTTTTCTGTGAATCATTACAAGGATGGCCCCTTCAAACGCTCTGTCTGGAACTTCAAGAGGGCTCATTTTGTCAACTTGAACAATGTACTCCATCATGCTCCCTGGGAAACTGGTTTCACAGTTTTTGACTCCATAAGTGACTGTGTGTCATACTGGTCAGACCTATTTATTGACACGTTTAAACAGTTTATTCCGTTCCGCGTGGTCACTATTCGACCCAGGGACAAGCCCTGGATCAACTGTAGTATCAAGAGGCTAATAAGGCAGCGCAATCGCGCGTGGAACAGATATAAATGCCAGACACAAAAGCCTTGGCCTCACACGCTCCTGACTACTCAAAATATTGAACGCCTCTTTCAGTTATACAAACGGAAACGTAATTTTACAGTCAACGCTATTAAAAAACTCCATTCGTCTTTACTTTACCAAACTCCGATCTGAACTAGACTCAAGAGAGATAAACCCTAAAAGGTGGTGGTACCTTAGCAAATCTATTCTCGGTCACAAACTTTATCAAAACATTCCAACTCTTATTGACGATGGAAGGAATATTTCTTCCGATATAGAGAAGTCAGTGACCTTCAACAAGTATTTTGCTGATCAGTGTAAGACTCCGCATGATGACAATCCTTTGCCCTTGCCCGAACTTGACTTCCGAACTGAGGCCCGCCTGTCTATGTTTCAAGTGCAAGTAAATGACGTGGAAAAGATTTTAAAATCTCTGAAAACCAGTTCTGCTTGTGGTCCTGACGGTATAGGCAACACCCTTCTTAAATACTGTGCCCCCTCAATCTCACATTCTCTAACTGATCTGTTCAATCTCTGCCTATCCAACTCATATTTTCCAGATCCCTGGAAGAGGTCAAACGTGTGCCCCGTTTATAAGAAAAGTAACAAACAGTCAAAGGAAAATTATAGGCCTATTTCACTCCTCTGTAATGTCTCTAAAGTACTTGAGCGTCTAGTTTATAACGTTTTCTATGAGTATCTAACCTCTAAGAATTTACTTTCTGCAAAAAACTCTGGCTTTAAGAAAAACGATTCCACCATAAATAAACTTGTTAGCATTCTTCATACTATTTACAGTGGCCTTGAGTTGGGCCATGAGGCCTTATGGTTTTCCTGGATATATCCAAGGCCTTTGAGAGAGTCTGGCACGCTGGTCTACTTTTTAAACTAAAACAATTGGGGTTTGAAGATCCTGTGTTATTATTTACAGAAAGCTATCTCTCAAACCGACTTCAACGTGTTACTATTGGAGGACAGACCTCACCTTGGCTCCTTGTAGAGGCTGGAGTGCCCCAAGGTTCGATCCTTGGTCCCCTACTTTTCCTCGTTTACATTAACGACATCACTGTCAACATCACCTGTGACATCCGTTTATTCGCGGATGATACCAGTATTCTTGAAATTGTCCACGAACCAATGGCCACAGCTGAAAGCCTTAATCATAATCTTGCACAAATTCATCATTGGGGCAAGCTCTGGCGGATGACATTTAATGCCACAAAATCCATCTCAATGACCTTCTCAGCTAAACGACATAAGCCAGATCATCCTCCCCTACTTCTTGGAAACACACCGATACCTGAGGCCACTCTACATACTCACCTTGGAGTTACACTCTCAAGTAATTTGTCATGGCACCAGCATATAACACATATTGTTAATAAAGCCAGTCAACGGCTTGCTCTTTTACGCAGACTCAAATATAAACTCTCCCGCCAGACACTCATACGGTTGTATAGTATAATGATTCGTCCTATCCTCGAATATGGGTTTGTCCTGTTTGACAATTGCACTGAAAAACTGTCACAATCTATAGAAGCTGTGCAGTATGAGGCAGCCAGGATCTGCCTTGGCGCAACCAGATACACTCCACGTGTTTTGCTGCTCGAAGAGCTTGAATGGCAAACTCTGGCAAATCGGAGGAAATACTTTAAACTTATTCTTTTCTTTAAAATGTACAACAGGTTGACTCCACAATACCTACATGATTTCGTTCCTCGTGACGTTGCATTCACTAATGGGCGCCTTTTGAGGAATCGTACTGAATTACGCCAAATTAGGTTCACCATCAATCGCTTCGGCGATTCATTTCTCCCGTCTGCTATCAAATTATGGAATAACCTCCCGGTTGATGCTCGTCTCACCAATTCCCTGCCGCAGTTTAAATCTAAATTAAATCTATTACTCTTAAGTGTTGACAAAAAGCCTACATACTTTAAACATGGAAGTCGTTTCCTAAACATATGCCACACGCAGCTACGTCTTAACTTCTCTGTTTTAAATGCCCATCTACATCATGTCAAAATCCTTCCAGCCTCAACGTGTGCATGCTCTCATACTACTGAAGATACGAAACATTACCTTTTGTTCTGCCCCAAGTTCACCGTGCAAAGGGTCCGTCTACTGAACACTGTGTGTCACTTACTCGCTCCAGGTGTAAATCCGACTTTAATAGTTCAGTGCTCTAGTGACATTTTACTAAATATTCCCTTGAAAGGCAGTGAGGACTTGCCAGACACTGATAATGTATTCATCTTTGAGGCTGTTCAGACATTCTTATTAGAATCTAGACGTTTTATCTACTAATTTAGTATATGATCTAACTATAAGTCTCCATTATCTGCCATCAATTGTATTGTACAAGCCGTGGGTTTAGTCTTCTGTTCCCGTCCAGTGTGTATTGCATATATTCCTGTGCGTCCTTTTATGTACTGGAGAGCCTCCAGATTAGTCTTTGTGTACTATTAGGCAATCCAGAGAAAATAAATATGTTTATAATTAAGAGTGTGGTGCTTAAATTTTCTAACACGTATGCATCTGTCAAAACCAAGAGGCTTAAAGATCGTAGAAATCCTTGGGTTAATAAAGAGATCATTAAAATGATGTATACACGTGATCGGTCAAATGAAGCAACTGTAAGTACAGGTGATCAGCAGATATGGGAGCAGTATAAAAACCTGGGCCCATATGCATAAAAGTGGTTTAGCTGTGGTTTAGCTTATTCCAGGGAACAACCATGGTGTAAAGTCCAATCCGTATGCATAAAGGTGTTGTAAAGTAACCCCTGGTGTAAAGTTACACCAGGTTTAAGAATCCGGATGCAAGAAGGAAGTATAGCTTAATCTATGGTGTAAATGGCCTTAAACTGCCCTAGATCTCTAAAACTGCCGGGGGATAGTTTAACGGAGGTGTAAGTCCCAGTGGAAGTCTATTTCCTTGTATACGAGGGACCTGTTATGATATGTAACGTTAATAATCATAACACTGTACATTAAGTGAATGTTCATACATGGTAAAATGTCAAATAGTGATACCAACAGTACGAAAGATCAGCTCCATTTCACATGCCTAGTGCTGTTACCATTAATAAACAAAATTTTACTGTCTATATTATTAAAACATGCCAAATGTAAGCACTATCTGAATATTAAATGTGTTTGCTCTACTGCAAATCTACATGAAAATACTGTAATTGGAAACCATGTATGTCTTAATCAAATGCATAGAAAAACAGACATCAATAAATGCTACCCTTCATTGGTCAATGTAGCCGCCCCTAGGAAAAAACAGAGATAAAACCTTTAGAATTATATTATTTGGCCTAAAAACTCTGGGAACCTGTGTTTGGCGCATGTAACATTAACCTCAGGAGTGAGATGCCAAACTCCACCTCAAATAATAATAATAATAATAATAATAATAATAATAATAATAATAATAATAATAATAATAATAATAATAATAATAATAATAATAATAATAAATAAATAAAATAAATAGACTAACAAGACTCGTTGCAGAAACTTCCTTAAAAGATTGAAATCGTTCATAAGTTTGGAGTGTATGTATTGAAGGTCCGACCTAGAGGGACTGAATACCTGCATTGCAACCGTACAAAAAAAGACCTAACCACGTGACATTGCTCCGCACCCCCTCTACTTACTTCAACCCTTATCCATCACGTAGGCTACTTTATTGCGTAACACATGCAGAAAAATAATTTCCGCTTTACTTCAAAACGCGGGAATATTTCAATCGTGTTCCATAATACCTAATCCAAGGCCGTTTCGCTGCTGTATATTTCACGGGATAGGCCTGTGTCATGCACTACAAATTGGGTCACTGTGACCTTTACCTTTCACCCCTCATATGATTTTGCCTTGACCAGGCCTATTCTACGCCCTTGCCCCAAGTTAGCCAGAGCTTGGTCTGCTTTGTAGACAATAAAATATTCAGTGACTGGTCAGGTATTTTAACAGTTTGATGATATTTAAAATGACTTCCACTTGTTTAATCAGGCTAAGTTAAAATCTTAGTTTGATTCTATTTCCATTCAAAGCAATTTTTCAATGAAAGTAAAGGGATTGTGCCTTCATGTGTGCCTTGATCAGCGCAAGAACAATTTTGCAATAAAATATTTTGCCCCCAAAGCAGTCCCAGGCTGCGTATTTTGTTTTCTCCAATGGTTTAATCAAATACATATAAAACATACATTAAAAGTTGTGTTGGAAAGAGGTGAGGTTTGTTTCAGATAAGTTGAATGCTTTTCGTATATTGCATGCGAAAAGTTACTTTTTATAAACAGGTGCAAGATGAAGGTTTTCTGGCAAGATTTTGTAATATATTTACTTGAATGGTCAATCATTTTTGATTAAAATTTGCCCGCTACCTAGTCACTCTGTCCGGCTAAATGCAATATGATTGTTAAGTTATGCGTTACATGTCTTTTAAGTATAGTTAAGAAATATGGCTTGCACAAGCCGGAACTTCTTAAGGTCGAGAAATAGGTCACAGTGACCCAATTTCAGCACATGACACTCTGCTATTCAAGGAAGTGTCTACACGCAAAATTAGGTTAGTATGAGCCCAAGGGTATAGGAAATTTGTACAGACTAGGCCCTACGCAAGGACGGACAGACGAGCAGACGGGTCTGACTAAGCTACATACAGTTCATGCAACATTTAAATGAATTTCAAATACTTGAACCATAAAGTGACCTTGCCTACGTTGACATATTCTACAAGTTAGCATACTATTCCTTCTTTAACAATGTTTCTGATATTATTGCGAAATGTGTGACATTTCCTCAGATATTTTGCAATAATATATGAATCTTTGCTGTAGAATGAAAAACATTTTTAACACTAGGGTCTACAGTCTACACATTCAACAAACACAAAGAAAAACTAGACATCTTCTATACGAAACATTGACTGAAGGGTCCGCTTTAATAAGGCTGTAATTTGCTTCAGGTGGTCTTGTTATGCCAGAGTATAATCAGTGCAAATATCTCTTTTCCGAGTCCATAAAGTAAAAATAAGCGTTCAGTGAACGTATTACTCTCGGCGCCCACAATTATTTCCTCAACACAGAAGAATAATTTACATACAATTTCCATATTATTGTCTGTGAAATGAAGGAGCACTCTTGAATGTGTTCTTGGGGCAAGATCTGGTGACATAGACCACTGTACTGTGCGTCTCCCAGTCTGCCATCAAATAAACACTTCAAAAGTTTCACAACAAGTATAAAAATAATAATAATAAGAAGCTGGTTTTCAATAGGAATGTGGTCCATTATGATGTGCATCTGTGAAAAAAAATTGGTGAAGCTGCGTTGGATCCTTCTTGAGATATCATGATAATGTCGTCCCCATGAACACCACTCAGATGGCCTAATAGATAAATACTTAAAAGTTTCACAAGATGTTTACAAATACAAAGAGGTAGCTAGTTTTAAATTGAACCTGGTCCATCATAAGATGCATCTCTGACAAAAATTTGGGAAAGCTATGGTCAATATTTTTTAGATATCGCGGTAACGTCGACAAGACGGACGGACGACGCAGCTGACGACAATACCACTTTGTTTGCCGAGGGTACAAAGTGCGCATACAAACATATGCAAAGTATACATTTGCTGAAAGGTCATTCACAGAAGTGTATTTTCTGATCAAACGGACCGTTGTTTATGAGACAATTAATTGCAGGATCAGAATTTTTGCCTTCTCCACAATCTACTGACCATTACTTGTTTAAAAATGTATACATTGCCTATGTCTATTTGAATACTTCTTACAATATGCAGCTAACAAAGGGATAGCGCACTTATAACAGTGGGGCATAGGTAGACAACGTTTTTTCATGCTGCCAAATCCCCGTCCTCCTTTTTTTGGCTTTGCTGTCCACGCCTTGTGCAGCCATGGTTGTTGTGACTGGACGTGGAAAAAGGGGGATATATGGGGTAGATAGAAATTTTAATGTACTATTGAAACTCCAGTGATCACTCACATCATCATGTTATCCATAACACAGAGATATTTTGAGCATTAAATACACGCATATAAGTTTATTGCTTATCATGCACAGATATGAAATTAGTAATATTTCCATTATTGACCACTGTGTTTACACTCAATTGCATTTTGACAAACATAAATCTGAAGCCCCTTGCCCCCTTCGTCACGTAATGTAATCTGTCAATAAAAGGGGACAGCAGTCACACGACTGTCCTCACTGTGCTCACCTAGGACAGGTCAGCTGGCCAGTGTCAGGAAAGGGGGTTAAAACTTGTATCAAGGTCTTCAGTTAAACAGTGGAGTAACTGCCCCATGGATTAGTTACCCCGGTTATAACTACACCAGCTTTTATGCACCAATTTTCTTACACCATGAACTGAGGGGTAACTAAAACTGTTTTAAGTTATACCATGGGTAAGTTACACCTCCTTTATGCATACGGGCCCCGAGAAATAGAAATACTGAGTCAATCAGAACTGAGAAACAACATTATTTTACTAGTATGCTACGTAATACACGGAGTAGAAATCCTGCATCCCTATGGAAAGATATTAGAAAAGTAATTTCAAGCAATGAGTCAGCAAAGAAAGTTCCACATGAGATCAGTTCTGATTACTTCAGTAAGTACTTTGCAGAAATAGGAAATAAAGTCTCTCAAAGTCTACGTATACCTCAGATTACTAATGATCTTTTATGGAAAGGTCTTTCTAGTATTTACAAGTTCAGTCTGTCTTACATTAACACTTCTTCTGTAATCCGTGAATTAAGGAGCTTTCAAATGTTTGTTCTATTGATATTCTCAATTTTGACACCAGGCTATTACGGCTAGGCGCAGAGCTGATTAGGCCTTCCTGAACGCATATTTTTAAGTTGTCAATTTCACAAACAGTATTACCAGATGACTGGGAACTGTCACGTGTTACCGCAGTCTACAGGGGCCAAGGTGCAACACTTGAATTGAACAATTATGGACCCATTTCATTTGGGTGTCACGTAGGGAAGGTCATTGAAAGAGGTATTCAGTGCCAACTGTTAAATTACTTGGTAACGCATGACTTCAGCAGCGCTGAACAAAGTGCGTACCTGAAAAATCACTCCCCTCAGACATGTTTACATGAAGTTACTGACGACTGGTTCACAAAGTTGAATGATGGTCTTATTACAGCTATATGTGTCCTCGACATTCAGAAATGTTTTGATATTATAAATCACGACATTTTGAAGGAAAAGCTCAAGAAATATGGTATCGTGGACCAACAACTTGCATGGTTTTCTTCATATTTGTGTAATAGAAAACAACAAAAAAAAACAATCAACAAATACTCAACATTGGGGTCCCTCAAGGGTCGATCCTCCGTCCTGTGTTGTTCCTGATTTACGTCAATGATTTAGTACAACATGTAAAGTATGGTTCATGCAATTTATTTGCTGATGATTCGATCTTTCATACAACAGGAGAATCAGTTAATGAAGTGACCAAAACACTGCAGCTCGTCCTAGATGAAGTCGTCCACTGGTTTCAGTGCAATAGATTGTCAATTAGTGCAAATAAGTCCTGTTCTATGTTGATAAACGGAAAAAGAAATGTTAAGGATGATTTGGCAGTTTACTTAGATGGTCAAGTAGTTAGCCAGGTTGATTGTGTTAAATATTTAGGTGTTTATGTAGATGACGATTTAACATGGGAAAAGCATATCAAAGAAAATGCATTCTAAGGTCATGCCAAAGCTTGCGGTACTCAGACGTCTTAGCAAATGTTTACCCAAATAAACATTAGAACTAATTTTTAACTCCCCAATTTTACCCTGTTTTGATTATGCCCATTCTATTTGGGGTACATGTCCTGAGACAGTTCTAAAATGTGCACAGAGACTGCAGAATGCTGTGGCAAAAATTGTCACTGGTAACTATGATTATATCAACTACAGAGAAGAGATTGTGAGAGATTTAAAGTGGGAGACTATCAACGAAAGACGGAAATTCCACATGGCAACAGTAATGTTAAGTGTACGCAGGGACAGGCTCCATACTATTTGTGCGATCAACTAAATTTCCTTGACGGGATTAGTCACTACCCAAGGCGCTTTGCCACTCATAGAAACCTTCTTGTACCGCACCTGAAGCAGCAATATTTAAACGTTCACCTGTGCATGATGGTGCTTGCATTTTTATAAGCCTTCCCGATTTTTTAAAGCAATGTGATAATGTATATGATTTTAAACGTCTGTACAAATCTCACTTTTTATAAAGATTTTGAGAGTTTTAGTTTGTGCATTGGCAGTTTTAGTCTTAAAGGGTGTTTTTACTAAGTGTTTTATTCTTGTAGATTTAGTTATTTGTATATAGTCTTAGTATCAACACTTTTAGATTTCTTTAGTTTTCCTTACTGTTTAATTATATGTAACACTACCATCTTATTTCATCTAGATGTATGCTGGGTCCATTGGAAGAACAGAGCTGATGCTCTTAAAGGACTACCCAGGATAAATAAATAAATAAATAAATAAATAAATAAATAAATAAATAGATAAATCAATGAATAAATAAATAAATGTGAATGAATGAATAAATGAATGAATAAATGAATGAATAAATGAATGAATAAATAAATAAATAAACAAGCAAATAAATAAATTAATAACAAATAAACAAATAAAAAAATAAATGAATGAATAATTAAATAAACAAATAAATGAATAAACAAATAAATGAACAAATAAATAAACAAATATATATATATATATAAATATATAAATAAATAAACAAATAAATAAATAAGACTCGAAGAAATTGCCGGCAAACACCCAATTTGCTAAACTAAGCCTTTGACTAGAATTCGCTCTCTTCAGCGTAAAAATTATTCTTCTGCATATGAAAGTGGTGCTGATTGATACCCAAAAGGATCGATGAGTGCGTGCATCATGATGTTCATCATGCTGTAAATATGCGTTTTCTCCATTCTAATTTTAACCTAAGCCCAACATCGTAAAATTTATATTCCACAATCAGTGATATTGATCAAGAGATTATGTGTACAAACGGTGAATCCCCATGGAATAAGGCCATGCGCGGTAATGATGCGGGTCCTTTGGAAATAGAAACTGGCTTACCGTGGAACTTATTATTGCTGTACCTGGCAGCAACACAACGACCCATCATCCACAGATACTCAGATGGAAATGCATATCTCTGCGCCCATTTCTACTCGAAAAGAGCGCCCGGCGAAGTCAAGGGCCATTATTGTGAAATTCACATCATACAGATCTAAGCGCCTTGCATTTGGCGCTCGTCGCAAGTGAAACGATGTGTTTGTGTCGGAGGACCTGACCCAAAACAGGTCACAGCTATTGTTCCAAGCTAGACAATTAAAGCGTGGCAGGAAAATCCACTCATGCTGGTCTCGCAACGGACGCTTATATGTTCGTGAACTGAACGGATGGGCCCTAATATTGGTGTTCCCCCAATGGTCGTATCGTCCAAATTTACTCCCATACAGATCTGAAGTAGTACATGGAGTGGCATATTGTTATTCTATCGAGCCAATGTGTATTTCTAAACCCGAAACTAAATTGTGTTACTCTAGTGAAATTAAATGATCAACGTGTTCAATTAATTGTATTGCATTGCGGGTTTATTTAGTTTACCGCGGTTTACACTATGGGTTCATATATTGACATCATTGCATTAATCACATTCAATCTACATCTTGATAACATTATGGTTTACTTTCACAGATATATTCAGTCACATAGCCTGTGTAGTGATTGTACATGTATTGCTTGCCTGAACTACACTCTAACGTGTCCCTGTTGCCTCAAGACTGTTAAACGCCCGTGGTTTTTGTTTTTGTTTTTTGTTTTGTTTGTTTGTTCTGTTTTGTTTTGTTTTTTGGGTGGTGGTGGTGGTTATTTTTTGTTTGTTTTTGTTTTTGTTTTTTGTTTTGGTTTTTCTATTGGTTGATTTGGTTGGTGGTTACTGATACAACAAGTTACCACTGATTTTGCGAGCTGCAGTCTATTCTCTTATCTAAAATGTCGTTAGTCATTCCATTGTGCTATTTGACTTGTTTCGATTCTTTTTGTGGGAAACCTGAATGGTCTGCGTGCGGAGCTTATGACATGCTCTGACACGTAACTTTGTCAACAAGTGTAACATTACGATCCTTGCATTTACAGACGTTTGATATGTACTAATGCTAGCCGATGCCAAACACTGTCAATGTGACTTTTATATTTTCAATGTTTATCAATGTCTGTTGCTTTCCAGCGATCACATGTCTCAACAGGTACACCGCATCAACCTTTCCAATAATAGCTCATTCAGTGAACAATGTGTGCACTTAATTCAAACTTTACCTTCTCGCAACATTCTGTCCAACCGCTTGTCGATAAGTTAATTTACAGTTTTTTACACATATTTTTCTCGTATTATATGGTCACACTCATATTTTCCCCTTTCTTTCTGCAGAAAATGCTCCAATTTCACATTGGGCTCTCTTCTTCAAGAATTACCATCCCTAGTATCATTGTTCTATTTTATATTGCTCTATGTTACGTCACAATGATACACTTTTTGGTAACTGCCAGTAATTCAGCTATCTACCTTTATTGGTCTATGTGTATTATTCCTGAACATGCAATCTTTTCAATCAATGACATTGGTTTCTTAACCCCTCAACTTCGTATGCAAAGACTCAAAATGATTGACCATGGGGCATTGCTAGACTTTATACACCGCCCTTAACATAAGTATCTACGTGCCTGCAAGCCGAACTCTCATACTCTTCTTTGTCACCGAGGGGTATTAGCCTCGCCCAGTATAGAATAACTATTGGTCTGTTTTTCACCAAGCCTACTCCTTTCACAGCTTCCCTTCAACTGGACTGCACTGTTGACAATCAAATAATCATTTACCTTTGTATTGTAGCACTTTTGCTTGCAAACATCTTTTTCAAAGAATTCCGCTGTCTTGAACACATCATTTCAACTCTACCCTACATCATATCTCTGTCTATTGATGTCCACACGAACCCCGGCCCTAATACATCTTCTTATAACCAGTTCAAACTTTGTCACTCAAATGTTCGCAGCATAAAAAGTGCCGGTAAAATTGAAGAAATTCAACTTTTAGCTCAATCTGAAAAACTTGATGTAATCACTATATCCGAAACATGACTTGATGAGAGCTACCCTGATCAGCTTCTGCTGGTCGATAATTTCCAACCGCCTTTCCGCAGAGACCGCTCTGCAGGCAGAGGTGGCGGGGTTATGTCATTTGTAAAATCATCACTTCCGTACGTTAGACGCTTTGACTTTGAAAGCCACAACAGCGAATGTATCTGGATAGAAATATCCACATTGCGTGGTAAAGTATTAATTGGAAATTACTGTCGGCCACCTGGCCAGTCTGCTGAGATACCCTGATGCGTTCTTCGAATCCCTGACAACTTCTGTGGCGACAGCTATAGAATCCAATCCATATATCCTTATAGTCACTGGTGACTTCAATGATAGATGTGAAGACTGGAACTCTGCACATTCCGAAAGTGAACTTGGTTTATAACTTGTAAACCTGGTATCTCAACACAACCTTTCTCAAGTTATTGATGAGCCTACCAGAACCAACGAATATTCAAACAGCTTATTAGACATAATTATCATCGATTCACCTGGTCTCGTCCTAGATAGCCGAATTCTTGCCACCGTCTCTAACTCTGACCATTCTGTGGTATACTGCTCCTTTTTTCTGTCTCATCACAGGGATACATCTTTCAGAAGGCCAGTATGGAACTACAAAAAGGCCAATTTCCCTGATCTTAATGCTGCCCTCTCCGCCGCTCCATGGGGCACTGGCCACGACGTGTATGATACGGTTGATGATGTCGTGTCATACTAGTCTGATTTATTTTTGTCAACTGTAAAAGATTTCATTCCTTTCAGGGAAATCACTGTCCAGCCTAGAGATAAACCATGGATAACCTCTGTAATAAGGAAATGCATTCGTCAAAGAAACCGAGCATGGAAACGCTTCCAGAGAGTATCTCGTAGTCCACGTCCTTAGACCTGTGACACTAATACGAAAATTGATAGATTTTACGAACTGTACAAAAAATGTCGCAATAAAGTCGTCAACTTAATAAGACAATCTATGCGCTCATATTTTCGCAAACTGAGCCGTCAACTCGACGACAAGGATTTTAATCCTAAGCAGTAATGGAGTCTCTCGAAGTCTGTTCTGGGATGCAAAGTTCATGAAGACATTCCTCCACTCATTGAGGATGAAAAAATTGTTTCCTGTGTCGCCGAAAAGTGCAATATTTTCAATGAATACTTTGCAAGCCAATGTAGAATTCCTCTCGATATTTACGCCCCACCCCTGCCCCAGTTTACCTTTCGAACTGAGTCACGCCTAAGTTATATAAACTTTGATGAAGACAGTGTAAGGAAAATCCTCTCCTCCCTTAGTCTCTCCTGTGCGTCTGGCCCTGATAACATAGGGAATACTTTACTTAAAAATACGGCTGATTCAATTTGTAAACCCTTTCACAAAAATCTTCAATCTCTCTCTCCGCCTTTCCAATTTCCCTGACTCCTGGAAGAAAGTACATACATGTCCCGTGTTTAAGAAGGCCAACAAGCAGATTAAAAGTAATTATCGCCCAATATCTCTGCTGTGTAACGTCTCCAAAGTATTTGAACGATTGGTTTTCAATGCCCTTTATGAATACCTATTTGACAACAATCTACTCACACCCAAGAACTCTGGGTTCAAGGCGGACGATTCTACAATTAACCAACTAGTATATATTGTCCATGACACTTAGTATGGCATAGAACATTCCAAAGAAACGCGTATGGTTTTTCTTGATATTTCTAGGGCCTTCAACAAAGTCTGGCATGCAGGCCTCCTTTTTAAACTACGCCACCTAGGTATCTCTGTTAACATTGTTTCATGGATCAAAAGCTATCTCTCAAATCGATTTCAACGAGTGGTCATTCATGGCCAAGCGTCCTCTTGGTTGCCTATTGAAGCTGGTGTACCCCAGGGATCCATACTGGGTCCATTTCTTTTTTTAGTGTACATCAATGCTCTTGTTTACGATCTTTCTTGTGAAGTGAGGCTTTTGGCTGATGACACATGCTTGCTAGAAATTGTTCAAAATCCAACGGAATCTGCTCACCACTTAAATAGAAACCTTCTATATATCCAAAATTAGGGAAAATTATGGCGTGTCAGCTTTAATGCCTTGAAATCTTTATCTGTTGTCTTCACTGCCAAAATTATTAAACCTGCCCACCCACCTGTTCATCTTGGTCCATCAGCTATACCTGAGGCCACCTCCCACACCCATTTAGGTATAACTTTTAGCAGCAATTTATCTTGGCATACTCACATAACCCGTATCGTCAATAAAGCCAACCAGCGTATTGCTCTCCTTCGCAGGTTTAAATTCAAACTTTCCCGAAAAACCCTGGTCAGGCTTTATTTCTCTATGGTTAGACCAACTCTGGAATATGGTTGTGTCCTCTTCGATAACTGTGGTCAAGGGCTGTCAGACATACTCGAATCTATTTAGTATGAGGCGGCAAGAATATGCACTGGTGCCCTAAGACACACTTCTCATATCAAACTTTTAGAAGAACTCGGATGGCCTACCCTCGCTAATCGTCACAAATATTTTAAGTTAATCCTGTTCTACAAAATGACCCATGACCTTACTCCTCCTTATCTGGCCAATCTCCTGCCACTTCCTAACTTCAGTCGAGCAACACGTCATTCTAGACCCATACGCACCATCCAGTGACGGACTCTCCGCTTTGACAGCTCCTTTCTCCCTGATACCATCAAACTTTGGAACAACTTACCTATGGACATTAGATATTCAATCTCGCTCCAAATCTTCAAATCAAAACTGAAGACAACCTTGCAGGCTGTGGACAATGTCCTCGACCTGTTCTTTTTTGGGCTTCGTTTTTCTTATCAGCCTAACCCAGCTACGGCTAGGTTTCTCCAGGCTTAACTTTGATCTCTGTAAAGTTAATATAGTTCCAAATGCTACTTGCTCCTGCTCTTTCCCAACTGAAGACGTTACTCATTTCTTTCTTTTTTGTCCTAAATATGCCTCCAATAGAAAGAAACTATTGAATAATACAATACCTCTTCTAGCTCCTGGGGTTCACCCTGACCTGAGAATCCACACAGCTAGCGAAAGACTGGTTCATATATTCCTCTTTGGCAGCAACCAACTACCTGATCTTCTCAACGTACAGATATCTGATGCAGTACAAAATTATGTAGTTGAAAGCAGATGGTTTGTTTCTAATCCCTTCCATAATCATGCAGTTTTATTCTCTGCTCACTGATAAGTCATTGTGACCTGTCACCTACTGACCAAATTATATAAGAAACACATTCCCTATGCTGTGTGTCTTATGACGTATAGCTTGAAGTTATCCAAAAGTATAATTAATAATATGTACTTATTGATTTACAGGCATTAATTACGCCCAGCCTCTATTGTCGATAGGGAATAGTATGCCAAGTGTTATTACGTACATTATATTCTCAATCTGAGCTTTTCAGCGTCCTATAGACTATTGATATTTGTATATGATGATATCACTATTTTCTCATGTATATTTGTATGGTAACATATAGTTTGTAATGTCTTGTGCGTATTGTATATACATATTATTGTGCGTCTCTCTGTGTCTGGAGAACCCATTGTTATTAGTAATTTTTGTACTATCGGGTAATCCCGTATAAATAATTATATTTAAACTAAATTTCATGCACATTTACAAGAACCTCCCAGTCATGCATCTTTTGGGGTTGAAACTTATGCTTTGACAGCTAGTACTCCATATACTCGCTAGGCTTGCTGTCTGCTGTCTGCTGTCTGCACTGTGTTGCGTTTGTGACATCAACGCCCCAACCACTCCGAAGGTGTCGGAAAAGAACGAGATCTCACAATGTGTGCATTTCAAAGGAGCAACATCAAAAGGGGTATTATAAAGATACTATTTTGGTACCGCAAGTGTTAAAACGTAATGGGTATGGATGGAACAAACATATTTACTTTCCATTTATGCAAGTAAATCACGTTGTAATCATCAGAACCTTTAACCATTTAAAACCATTGATGTGGAAAAAACACGTCTCTCCTGATGGATAATCATTCAATTTGTACGTACAGGTTCTACACAGTGTAACTGTGAATTATGGGGGCCAACAGAAACTGACGAAACAGGCTGACGATTTATCCTTTGTTTCGCACTCGACGACGAAGACGTGTAGGTGAACTACAATTACACGCACACAGACACACACACACAACACATATATTAACACATATTCTGAAACCTTACAGCAGTATACCGATACACGACAGATACATACTTAACTGTTTATAATTTTATATTCAAGTTCTTAAGCGCATATATATATATATATATATATATATATATATATATATATATATTTTTTCTGTCTCGTCCTTTTCGTGTAAATTTGCACGTCTGTTCGTTTAATACAACTCGACATGAAATTACTAATCATACACCGACGACGCTCAGAAAACATTCAATATCATGGACTGCAGGAAAGCATTCATTTCGTTTTTACTTTGTTCCACATTTAAGCGTAGCTTTAAATATATTCCATTCATATTAACAGATAACCTGTTATTAGTTTTTTTCTTTCAAGAGATATACCACATAATACACTTACAAAGTGTGTAAGGAAATCCAGCCTTTATAAGCCCCACATAATACGTTATATCCATGAGATTACCAGTCGTGCTGATACGCTATAAATGAAGTTATAACATATTTTTTAATAAACTGATACACATTGTCTTTTCTGTAGTTACACACGTGAACATATCATTTGCATGAAAGGCTATTTATTACAACCGTCAAAATTTGGATAAATATTAACATTTCCCGTATGATAGTACTTGTATCTTAATACGCGCAATATCTATATATACTTACTAGTACAACGAATATCTTGTAATGTCTGAATGAATTTACACATGACACGTGACAAATTTTTCAAGTCGCATATTATTATGGCGGAGTTGGCTTCCCTGTACATCACGTGTGTTATACAAATTTACGATATTTCTTACAAACTTATCAAATAGCAGAACTTGTACAAACAAGCAGTTATTTCATAATTACCTTTCTGCGACTTCCTGATAATATTTCCTGATATAAACACATATGCTGCTACACAGAAAATTGCATGCCGATGAACAAAGGAGCTCGTAACCACGTCTTTACAGCAGCGCATCGAAAACCCAAAAGACAAGCAGTCAAGAGCCCAAAGCTCTCACCTGTCACACCCGACACACCTCAGCGAATTCGTGAATATTCAGTGCGAAACGCCACCTGGTGAGATCAAACTCAAATGAGTTTATCACAAAAATTACCTTGAGAAAAAAAATGATTTACATAGATTTATAGTACCTTATCGTAGATAACAGTAAGCATTTTAGGCACAGTACCGTAGGTACGTACAACACTTATGTGCAGCAATGTAATGGTACATTGCATCCATGCCTTAAAAATCGCATAAACATTTGAATAAAAGTAGCCCTTCTAAACTGATCAAATGATATAACACTCTCTAATTGACGGCTCTGTTGTGCTGAAGAACTGCTTAAAACTAAGAAAGACTACAGCTGATAAGAATTTGGAAATAATGATAGACTCCAGCGCTCTGTATCTATGCTGCGCATTGTGCAGCAAGTGGTCGACTAAAAACAATACATATTCGGACATTATATGTGTCACCATTTGAATGTACGAATAAGGATTTTTCTGATGGAGAAGGCAATGAAAGGAAACGGAATATTCTTATGACCATCCTACCGAACAAACTTCAGTGAGGATGATTATAATTTGTGGCTTGAGAAATATTGTATTTAGAAATACAAAGTCTCATATCAATCTTAATATCACACCAATTTCATCATCACAGCTGCAAAGATATCCTGTTTATCCACAGTTACTGAGGCATTAAAGGTGACATAAATGATGAATGTATTTTCTCTTTAGATCTATACGCCTTGCAACTTCTTCCATACATACGATAAGTCTTCCAATTTGCAAAGATGTCAAATTTAGTGTCTTTTGCTATATGCATGATGACTTTGTAAAACAGGTCAAGGTCACTAAAGTTTAATAAAATTTGAAGATTGGTCTGTTGCATATTTTGCTGTACATTCAAAAGCTACATCTTAATTCATAATAGAATTAGGGAATTTAATGCATTTTCAATACCCTTGCTGTTAGTTTCATTTTCTACCACCAGTGGCGCCACCATGAATCCAAACGTGCCTGGCATGTATTTCCTCCGTGACCTTGAGAAGTAGGTCAGGGTCACCCATATTATGCACTTTCAAACTTTTATACATGATAGACATTTGTGGTACTTTTGGTACTGTTAGCCTTCTTTTTTCTCAACATACTAAATTAAGTGCCCTTTACAACATATTTATTGACCTTTGAAAAATAGGTCAAGGTCAATTTTACGAATTTGATCATTGGCCTCATGCATATAATGTATAAATCTAGAAAGTCTATCTCAATTTATTATCAAATACCATGACTCCATACGCCATACAATCTGTCTGCATAATACTCCTGGAATAGAACGTTGCAACATGTGCAAAAGTTAAGATGTATTGCCCGTACCCCCCACCCCCCCCCCCACCCCCAAATAAATTTCCTGATATGTATTCCCTTTGTGATCTTGGGAAAGTGGGTCAAAGTCACCCATATTATGCAACATCGAACTTACGATGGGAGGCACTGCAGCAACTTTTTTTACTTGTGTCATGGAGGCAAATGCGGATCCTGCACACTAACGAAGCAGAAGAACTTCTTATTGTTATGCAAACACTAGAACTTTGACTGGAAGCACCTCAGCAACTGTTTTTACTTGTGTCAGGATGACAACTTGAGATCAAATCCATATTCTTTGACGAACAAGTGGAGAATAAACACTCACTTATTATCCAACTGACATGCCGATTAAATGCAAAAGTGTGATTATGGTAGTCACAGCTCTTCTTGCATTATCCTGTTGTTACCTTGTGTTCAAAGTATAAAATTATATTTGCAGGCCACAGACATAACCTTAACAAAAAATCAATAGAAAATATTACGTTTTATTCAAAGTATGAAACTGTATTTGCAGCTGAGCAGTTTGATTGACATCCCTTGTGAGCATGCATTCAAAACATTGCTACACGTAAGCCCCTTTGGGGAGACATACCCTCTCTTTAATAGCAATTTGTTGCATGAAATAATTCTTTTTCGCACTTTTCTTTTGGCCACCAAACAGATAAATTCTTAATCGTCTGAAACAATCATTTTGTGTAAACGCATGTGAAGTTTTCCGATGAATTTCCCCCTGTACTCTACCCCTTCAAAACACAAGTTACGTTGAACTATTTTGCAAGTTGAAAAACTCCCTCTAGCATGTCCAATGTGGTAGCTGAATGCTGCGGTTCCTGTCTGTAGTTCTTCTTTCATATTGTGTATAGACAGTCCATCGCTTGACAAGGTTTAAGTGACATAATGTAGACTTTGTGGTGGGAAACAGAAATATTTCATGAAAATAGTGACTGAAGTAGCTAAATCTTTAGTTCTTACTCCTATGTAATTTGGAATGACAGACATATCTCATTGGCTTACATAACGTTAAAGCTTTCAAATCTCCAGTGTGCTATATTTCCCATTAAACACACAAAGAGCTGTGTATTGCAGATTTGACTGGATGCATTTGCACTTTGCTCGACGTTGCCTTGCCTAAGTCTGTCCATTATGGTTTCCATCCCTTGTCTCCGTTCTTCCAACGTAAGCCATCCGTGACGGAAGTGGTGGCATCGAAACTAATTTCTGACCGTGCACAAACCCTGCCTGGAAATTGGATCTTCTTATATGATGTATCAGAGTTCTTTGTGTTGGTGGAATGTTTTCCAAGGCCACGCACCTTCCCCAAGCAATTCCTGTCGTGCCTGATTTACATGATATGCAGTTTATGCTTTTGAATACAGCAAAACTGCAAAGCATTCTAGCATTTTAAGCTTCTTGTCAGACACCTCTGTTGGACATTTGCCATGGAAACGAAAAACCTCTGTGACCTGGATAAAAAACTTTCCAAATGTCCCATGCATTTTTGTGCTTCTCCCAGCAAAAGCTGATCTTGTGTCACATCAGCTGAAAGCATGTCAGAAGTGCAATCATATGACTTTTAAGGAGCTAACTTTAAAGCCGTGACATGAATAAGTATGCAGCGATGTTTGTCAACTTCAAATACAACACATATTTCCGAAGCATTGATGTACTGTGGGCAGGCTATTTAGCTCTCACTTTGATTTTGTGAACAAGGTTAGGTCAGCTGACCACGGGCTGTTCATACAGCCCTCTAGTTTTTTTGTATTATTATTTCCATGCAAGAGGTACATATGCATACATGTTACAGGCAAAGTAATAACAAATATAAGTTGCAATCATATCCAACTCAAACCCTAGAGCTATTACATTAATTCAACAGTACATTTAAATACCATAAACTACGTAGCCTTGCTCAGGGTTCATAATCAACTATTCTAGATTAAGTTTTCATCATGTTCATTCATTTTGCCACTATTGTTTTCAATGCAATATTCAATAAACTTAATATGTTTTTCTTGGACAAATTTGTCTCCAAAACTGATCAATATGATGACATTTCCCCAAAATGACGAAATTGTCGCTAATTAACTGTTTTACAGTATATAAACCACTCTTCCTCTCAAATTTCATAGCTAAGTTCCTCATTTCAGTTTCTTATAAATGGTAACTGACGCTCTACAGTCTTTTGTGAGAAACATGGACAAACAAAATGTGGCACTTTACCAATTTCTGCACTTTTGTTAATTTTCTTTTTATTTTCAGAATAAAGTTCCCTCTGGGTATACATGATTACACACAAGGTTCCACTTTTGTGGGATGCCGGTGAGCGTTGCAAATTTGTTGATATACGAAATGCTTGGGTTAATGTTGTACACAAAATAAATGTTCCATCTCTTTCTAGGAGGTAAGACTTATATGTAATCTCTTTGTCATACCACTTTATCTAAAAACACCCCTCCCCCCCCCCAAAAAAAAACACTTTTGCCTCCTTCTTACTTGAATGAATTAAAACATATTGATTCGTTTCCAGTTTCTGCTGTTTATCTGGATTCCGGTAGGTATAATCACTCTAACTATTATTTACTTCCAACAAAAAATTGCGTTGCATTACTAAATACATTTTTACATCTCTTTTATGAGAATTAATTACATTGCAGCAATTACTGGTCCTTACATGGCAGTTGTCGTAAAACGAGGTCCTCTGCGCTGCATGTGATTATGATGTAAGCTTTTCAATCCATTTTCTTTTTCATTGCACAGAATTGAGAGGAAAGATGTACAATTCTTAATCCATCTCAATCAGTAGATGCTTCAAAGTAAATTTTCCTAATTTCGTCATTTTTTGTATCCAAAGATATTTGAAATTCTGCTGGTGATTTTAAAACTGAAACTAGCTACAGTAGTTGAAATAGTTCTACAGATTTTATAGGTAGGGTTTTTCCAATGACTGACAAGCTCCTTTTATCCCAAGAATTTTCTTTCAGTTATTTTTTTTCAATCTTTTGGAAATAGTTGAAACTTTCCAATTTGTCTCTTTTTGGTGTTATCTTTACCCCTAAAAGAGCTACAGGTTCATATTTCAATTTAATTTCAAGTTTTCAGCAAATCTGATATTGAACCGTTTATGTTTCCGATTCATAACGCTACGGTTTTATCTGGACTTGTTTTACAGGCAGATATAACTTCAAATTGTTCCAGTTTAGTTAATCGAATAAATTATTCAAATTAGGTTCGTTGGAGAGAAGATTAAAGGAGGTGTCATCTGCATATTGAGAAAATTTATATAATCTTTTATTCATTGTTATTCCTGTGGTCACTTTGTTTTCTCGAACAGCAATGGCCAAGACACACACACACACACACACACACACACACACACACACACACAAACACACACACAAAAGAGACAGGGCGAGAGAGGAAATCCTTGACGGAAGCCTCTCGATAGGAGAAACGGTTCAGAGGTCCAACCATTTTTAATGGTTAATAATAACTTTTAATGCCTGTATATAAAACGTTTATCCACTTTTTTATTGACTGACCAAAATGTAAATATTCTAAACAATTTTGAATAAATTTCCGCTCTAAACAGTCAAATGCTTTTTCAAAATCTTCAAGTATAAGAAGGGCTCACATAAATGTTTTCCATCTACAAATTCCATAACGTTAGTAATCTTGTTTATATTTTCCCCAATGTATCTATTTTTCCAAAAGCCAGCCTGGTCATCGTGAATCAATATTGGAAGTGCCTTTTATAAGCTAAATGCTATACATTTTGCTGCTTATTTGTAAACTTGGTTTAAAAGAGAGATAGGTGTACAGACTTTTAACTGTGCGATAACTTTATCTGTTTTGGCCAAATGTGAAATAATTGCATGCCTCTGGGTTAGAGATAGAATACAACTGTTATATGCAGCATTTAGCGCATTTAACAAAACATTTTACATTTATGCCAGGCCATTTTATAAAATTTAGCTGGATATCCATCAGACCCTGAACACTTACTGTTCGATGTATTTGTAATGCACTTAAAAGCCCATATTCTTTTAGTTCTCTTTCGCAGTTTGCGTTCATCGAATTTTCGGGCCTGTATGTTATTCAGGAAAGTTTCAATATATGTTTTTTCAGTAACAGGATCTTCTATTTTAAGTGTGTATAAATGTTTATAAAAATTCTTTTCTATATCAAGGAATTTGTTTTGGATCATGCATAATTTGATTATTGATGTTTAATTTATTTACCAACTTATAATTAAGTTTTCTTTTTTCTAGGTTGAAAAAGTACTTAGGTTTTCATACCAACAAACCGTACTTTCTTTAATTGCTCCTTTTGTATCATACTACACTTATTTTTCTTATTCCAAACGTACATTTCGTAATTCCATTTCATCATCGTAATTTAAAGGGCTTTTACATATATTTTCATGTCGTTTCATTTCAAATTCCAAACTTTATTTTATTTTATTTTTTTTTGTGTTTGTGTTTTTTTCAGTTTAGTTTTCTTTCTCGCTGCGTATTTCTTAGTTTCCGAACGAGTGTTTAATTTAACATTTCACATTTTCGTATTGGATCCTCTACTTTAATATTATGTGTTTCATTATAAAAAAATAGTACATGCATTTACCATATTGACATATCCAATATCCCGAATAAGAGAGCAATTGAGTTTCCAGAAATCTGGGCCTCTCTATTGTGAGTTAATTTGCATCGTTAAAGTAATGGCTGAGTGGTCACATTTATACCGAGGGATAATAGCTGCATCTTAATATTACCCAAAAGAGCGAACGAAATCTAAGCAGCTCCTAAGTAGATGTTTTCATTCTCCATATGTATTTTAGTGGATCCGGGTGTCTTTGCCTCCAAGTGTCTGAAAGATTTGCATCCCCACAAATTAGAATTATTTTTTTGACAGAATTACCTCCAAGTTTATCTTTAACTGTGTCCGAAACAAAATTAGAGTCTCCTTTTATAATTCTGTGATCGTTTGGAAGTGATTCGAATTGTTCTACAAAACTTCATAGAATACATGTTTATCTTTATTCATCCATATATAATAGCTCAAGTTATTCTTTGTTTACGGCTTGTACCATCAAGAATTAAATACCTCCCTACATTATCCTTAATAATGTTGTGAATCGATATCGTTTTTCAATGTGTTGCAAACACATTCTGCGTCTGACTGTCCATGGCAAAAATACATTAAAACCTGATTCTACATATCATTGTTTTTCTGACTCTCAGGTGCAATGAGCTTCTTGAAGCATACGGATAGAATATTTTTCTTATGAAACCATCTAAATATTCTTCTTCTCTTTTGAAAATCTCGGAAACCTAAAACGTTGAAGAAGATTATTGCTAAATTTTAGCCATATTCTTTGATGTTTTGAATCTGTTATTACAAAACAGTATCGGTACCTCGAATGTTAATTTTTATATGAACTGTACAATCGGAGTGCTACATGCACAGCCACCGGGGAAAAACACACCACGTGCATTAAATGAGGTTGATCCCAGGTCCCAGCAAACTGCGTGTTTGAAGAGAAACAAAATGCATGAAGCAACAAAGGTGATCAGGTACTTGACAAACATGTGGTCCATATTTTACCAGATCTGAAACTCCCTAAGTACATGCAACATTATGGACTCACTCCATATACCGGTCCCTGATTTTTCCATGCGAGTATATGGAATTGGAATTGAGATAAAATTCATATTCATTATGATCAGTGGTCCCAACACCATTAGGCGGGCCACGCAATAGCTGCCCCTTGGGGCAGCCGCAACATGACCCCTAGACAATGCACAAACCACTGCCGACCTTTATCTGTTTGGCTTCGGCAGAACGAGTCCATCATAGTAAAATTAAAATTTGAGTTCACATGTTTTTTGGAATTTCAGCTTCCAATAAGGATGCAGAAAAAGAAGACATGGAAACCATATAACTATCTTCAACGGGATAAAATCCAGGATTCTGAGTATAAGAGTTTGTGTAGCTTAAAATTGTGACGCAACATCAAACCAATTAAGCGCTGCATTTCACTACATGAACTGGCAGTAGTGATATGTGCTAATACATCGTATATCACCTGTACTGCTTTATAAAATAATACACATGCCACCACCAGAACAATAATACAATACTAGTATATGTATCTTGTATATAATACTAATTCATTCCAGATTTGGAAAGAATTTTGCTCAGCATGGATCACGTTTGGTGAGCCCTCCACCCCCACCCCCACCCCCTGGGTCCTTGAGGAAAAAACCCCCCAAAAAGCTTCTTGCCCCTGGAGAGATTGGGCTCAGCTAGTGAATACAATGAAGAGTGCCTCAGACACCCAGAACGAAAAAAGCCAAACAATACCATCCCAAGACGCGATGGTGCGCTCAATAATGCTCTAAAACAAGGTTAACAAACATAGTAGAAATTGATGCTGGTATTCAAACTATGTACAAGATATATATTCAAATATTCTTATATGTGATTAAAATACTTGTCTGTACAAATATATTACATGGAGGTCATCTTGTAACCTCCCTTTAAACAATGACAGAGCCTGCAGAGGATTTACTGTTACACACACCAGCTAGATGTATCGCATATACATATGGGTAATCATGTTACCTCACTACTGTATATCTGTAACACATGTGCCCCAAACTTAACCCTACCCGGCAGTTAAAACTGATGAACATATTGTTTGCAGGTATGTGTGTTACATGCAGAACATACTGCCTGCAAACAAATATGTTGTAAATGGATGCGAAGTAATATTGTAACCTGTCTACGACATGTATATACTAGATATGTATAGAAATACGAATTAAATTTCAACGTAACGTAACATACATACATATTGTTCGGAAGCAAATGTATTACAATGGTAGGCCCTACCTGCTGTGTGTGCCCCCATCCCCCTTTTGCGAAGAAAAAGTGTCCATGCATGGAAGGCGACCTGTCACTTGACAATGAAACCGACTCATATAATTATCCAAGCCCAAGGACCACAAAAAAAACAATGCGGCCGTTTACGGCAATGGTTACATACAGCAGGCACAAATGTAAATAAAAGTAATCCTGTATCCTCCCTATTATAGCACTGTATATAGTGCATGTGCATGGGGGTAACAGATTAAATATCAATGTAACAGATGCACCCGCTGGCTACAGGCAAATAGGTTACATGGGGGTATTTTTATAACCTCACTGGTGCCTTAGACTGTGTCC
The DNA here is from genome assembly GCA_964020975.1 of Hermodice carunculata. Classification (NCBI taxonomy): domain Eukaryota; kingdom Metazoa; phylum Annelida; class Polychaeta; order Eunicida; family Amphinomidae; genus Hermodice; species Hermodice carunculata. The sequence continues at coordinate 41,701,974 of OZ026628.1, read as the reverse complement.
GGGTTAACCATAACTGTCATGTGTCGAAAAACTTTCCAGGTTACCTAAGGCCTAACAAATATATATATATACACATGTGGTTCCGATAACCTGACCATGGACCCATTAAGCGAGACAGTTCCATGGCCTGACCGACCCCACTGAAAGGCCAGAGTCCCGACCCTAAGCATTTTTTTTATTAAACAGGAAGTAAACATAAATTTTAAAAAAAGTGTCAAGCCCCCCTTCCCTAATCAAAATTGATCGACCCTGGTCGACAGATTTTTTCGAGAAAGTAGCTGTTGTGTGCCGTTATTTTGCAGTGACGTCAGCTCAAACACAATAATTTATTTCAACTTGTCTGCAGTGGAGGGTTAACTTAGGCCTGGGAAAGAGCACATATAGCTGCATAACCACGGTGGTCGGTGAAACGGCGTAGCCTTACATGTAGCCCCGGTTGAAAGATTTTATCAAGAGAGTGGCCGTCATGTGCTGTTATTTTGCAGTGAATTCAACTCAGACTCTGCATTATATTTCAACTTGTGTTGACGGTTAGCTTTGGCCGGGGAGACAGCGTAGCAACACAAAGTTCAGTAAGGCATGGCGACGGTTCGGTGAAATAGCCTAGGTTACAGCACCCCTTATTCGGTGATAGTTATCGTAATATTTCGCTAGGTTTCATATGTCCTTTCTCTGAGGTATCAGGGCAAGCGGTCGTTAAAGTACCATTAAAACGTGACTTACTATCTTAATTTTAATCTACTGATTCGGTTGTGTCTGAAGCAGTTATCATCGTTAGTTAGAAATGCAATGCAACAAATAGACCTTGAACCAAGCGGCACACGGTGAACGCCATGTTGAACATTGCGCAATGCCGCACAAAAATACATTTGATTTGGATATCAAAGTGAATCGTGGCCACATCATATATATATATATATATATATTTATCACAAACCATCGGGTGCGGAATTCATAATTTTCAAAATGGCAGCACTTATGGATTAGTCCCTATTCAATATTTTGCAGAGGTAGTATCAAAATATATGTGTGACTAGGTTAAGGGCAGGTGAACTTATCACATGAATGTAACGTACAATATATAATGGGATTTTTCCAGAGTGAGCGTGACATACAATTAGAATAAACCCCATACGGTTAGCAGTTGTATGCAGCAGTGGGCCTCAGATTAGGGATTTTGTACCAGACACTGAAGTCGCCCCAAGGCTAAGAATTAAGTGGCACCGCTAGTCGGGGCTCCCAAGCCTCCCTGTAGAGTGAAAGCTGCCGCTTAGGGGAGAAGGTTGCCCCGATAGTAGATACAGGTCCGAAAGTACTGGCGAGTTTTTATAAAAGTGGTTACTAATACATGATACATGCGCATTAAAGGGCAAGAGATAAGCTTACTGTTAACAGGCAAATATGCTATGTGCTGGTGCATGGGAGTAATTTTGTAACATGACTGCTGTATCCTACATTTAGGCATAGGTGTAAAGTCTACAAATGAACTTACCATTTCTAGGCAGATTATTATATTGAGGTACATGTGCAGTGAGTGTTTTGTCACTTCAATACTGTATAATACATTTTGTATTTTAAAATATAGTGTTGTGACATAATTTATGGACATGTATCCAAATGTCTTATTTTTGAACATACATGATACACATCAAAACTGATAAAGTAGATACCTTGACATGTTCTTGCATTAATATGCAAGTGATAAAATTTCTGCAAAACGCTTTTTGCACAGGCATAAAAGTAAGTCGAATTTGCTAATGTGAGGATATTGGCCTACATACCTCACACTGCAGTACCCTTATAAATTCTTAAAAACACAGTTCATTATTATTTGCTATAGTGTATTACAATAAGAAACAGATGGATCATTGGATGGTCACTCATTAAGTGGATCTGAGCTCAATGAGGAGAAAAAAGAACATATTAATTCCATAACAGTTCTGGATTTTATGCGAGGCATCAGTATAAAAAATTCATTTTTATTTCTTGATTGACATTTTACATAGCATTGACGCAGCAATACATAATTTACTGAGCACAGGACATAATGTAGGATCTTGACTTATGGTTCACTTGGTACTGTAGATTGCTTTATTTTCGGGTGATTAATTTTTATGGTCTCTCTATTTTTGACATTTCACTGTTTGGACTATTATAAAGACATGATATAAGGTGCTAATAATAGTCAGTGAAATATGATGCAAAGCCTGATGATGGTCCATGGAAACAAGACACTACAAGCTTCTGTGATCTGGCTGCCTGCCTGGAGTACTTCAGAATGGGTACAACTGAACCAAGATTCAGGTATCGGCTCTCCACCTCATCCAGCCATGATGGATCTTAGCTCATCCAATGTGCTGCTTGTCTCTGTTTGGAGAAAGGCTTCTGTACAATCGCTAAGTGTTACAATACCTCTAACTGTTACAAGTAACATTTAGTGTCAATTTCCGCTAAATGTTACAATTGCCCCTAAGTGTTACCAAAAATTAATACCCCCACACTGTTAAACGTTAGACACACCCCTAGGTGTTAAAAATTCAAGAAAGCCGTCCTCCTGCTATATGTGACAACACCACTAAGTATATATATATATCACAGTGGTTGTTGATCAGCCATTCAGGTGAATGCATCTGGGTCTGCTCACCATGAAATTTAACACCATATTAACTAGTTTGCCGGTGTATTGAATAGCCTGCTACAAGGTAGCATAGCAAGACCTTCATTTTCAAAATAAATTTCTTCAATACCCTTCCCATATTTCAGTGTGGGATATAGAGTTAGGCAATATGCACTTTGCAGTAACATCAAGGACCTCGTAAAAGTCATATCGATCAAAGTCAAAGGCCGAGGTCAATATGCCTTTCTGCGTTCACCCAACTTTCGGCTTGGTTGATTTGAATTGTAAAATGAAACAAGCAACCCTTATTTTTACTTATTTTATTTTATCTTATTGGTGGATTATTTTAAAAAGTATATATAATACAATTTTACACGATGCAAATAAAAGAAATTCCAGTCAAATATTTAATCTCGGCATGTGATATCTCAAATGTCTCAGGACCACCAATATCAGCTCTATTTTTTACTTCTTATTTGATACCATTCATGATTTCTGTGTCATAACGTACAGTATTATATATATTTTTTATATTAAGTAGCCAAATAATTGGCAACATTCTTCCCACTTAGAACATCATCAACATTCTTGCAAAAACTTTTTACATTGGTTGGACACACTGGCTACCTTTTCTTAAGTTTCTAGTGTATATTGATATTAAATTAGAATATAGCATTTGCCATTTTTTTCTCACCTTGTGGTAATCTGATTCCTTTGTAAGTCTTTATCAAACACCACACCTATAATAGGTTTACCGCAGCTAACCTCAATGCTGTGCCAGAAAGGAGCTGTCTCTTTTGCAGGTTGTGTACGATTATGCAACCACTTAGGATTATTAAGATCACCAGCAGGTCTATCTGGGGACTATATGACTACAGATTAGAGGAAGTGCCGTTTATACCAACAGTCTCTCTTTGCAAACTTTCAACATTGTTCAGTGGTTTATATTTATGGTTGAAGTTCCAGTAAAAACTAAAAATTTGACACTAGCATTACTCCAAGTTTGTCCAGTAGTTTCCTACAAAATACAAGGAGTACAAAATAAACAAAGTGTGGATATAGGTTCGATAGTATGAAGTCTGGTGGGGCTAAGTTATGTCGCAAGATGAAAATAGGTCTCTAACCCCTGTGCTTACATATATTGTTGTAATCAAAGTCGAAGAAAAAAGCTTACTAGACTTATCCACAGTTAAAACAATTTCCAATCCTATGAGACCAATTCTTTTCTTTAAATCCTGTTATGTCATAAAGTTAAAAGTCGAATCATATGGAAATTGTTTCATACGCTTTTCTAATTTCATATACGACTTTTGCTTTTAAGTAAAAGAAAAATACTAAGCTGTAATAGGTTACAAATTTATACTTTAATGTGCGTAGAAGCAGAACTGTTACGATGCCCACCTTTTGCATATAAGCAGAACTAAAAAAAAAAGCAATGACAATGAGGATATAACTTTAACAATAACAATATATTAACAATCAAAATCAGTACAAAGTAGGTACACTTATCTCCACTGGTATTGCAACAGTCAAACAGTCTTAGATATATCCTAATCCCTGGTGAGATTATCCACAGGTACTGTCCCACAGTTCCAAGTCCAATGACAGGTGCCAAATGATCTGGTACAAATCCCACAGAGGTATGCTTTGGGTCCAATGATATACTGAAAGGTGTGGTGCTGATTCAATCCCACAGATGTATGGTATGGTTCCAATGTGGTACAATATAACAGTCCACTCAAAGTTAAGGCCCATGCTCCACAGGTACGAAATGTAAATGGGTAGCACCAATATACAAGTCCACTCAAGACACTGTCCATGCTACACAGGTACAATGTAAACAATGGTTCACTGTCCCAATGGCTTGGCAACACACAGTTTCTGTCAGATCCCTCAGAATTTTCTCTTCTTCTCTGTGAGAAAAATGTCTGCTTTATATGTAGAGAGCCAGAGAAATATCTAATCTGTTCACAGTTTCTGTCAGAACCCGCAGAATTTTCTCTTCTCTGTGAGAAAAATGTCTGCTTTATATGTAGAGAGCCAGAGAAATATCTAATTTGTTCCAGAGTTTTCCAATTAAGCACACATCACAGTCCAATTTGAGATCTGCCTGGATCACCTCAGATGAATGTAAGTCAGCATTCTAGGTTATTCCACATGTTACAAGTTCCATGTGAATCACCCACAAACAGGCCAACTCAGTGGCTCTGCAGTGTCCCTGCACAGTATTCATTGAGCTCAATGACCCGGCACACATTGAATGATTACAGAGAGCTGTCCAAATGAAAACAAACAGCCACACACATTTCATAACAAACACACCCCTTATTGGACAAAGACAAATTGGACATATGAGGACAATTTTTCTTTCTGATTGTCAATGTTACTTCTTTGGTATTCTAACCTACAATACACAGTGATTTCCAACAAGAAATATCTACTCTTTTTACAAAGTGGTATTAACATTCACATAGATTAATTATACGATATCTTCAACAGTTTCACTTTTATAAACACACATATGGTTCTAATTAACACAGTTGCACTATGTATACTAATGTCATCAAACTGAAGAACAGTATTACTGTCAACAATACAAACCCGTTTGCATCACAATAGGAATAATGTCCTGTTCATTCATCTGAACCATTAATTCTGTACACATTTCAATTGGACATGCTTATACAAACAATATTACTGACAATCATATTATAATGTGAACACCTTCAGGTGAGTAATATTTATATAATTTTCACCCTACTTTGTGCACCGCAAACCACATTGTTCCCTGCCTCGGACATGCTCAATTTTCATATTATATCCCTGTAAATACAAAGTCCATCTCAACAAATCTCTGATTTTTGTCTTTGAACTTATCCAGAAACTTTAAGGGATTGTGAACAGAATATACCGGTACTGGACACAGACCTGAGGTAACATATACTTCAAAATGTTGAAGTGCTAGCAATAAAGCAAGTGCTTCTTTCTCGAACTTGGAATATTCCCGCTGGTGAATGTTTAATTTCTTGGAAAAATAACTCACAGGGTGTTCCAAACCAGCAATACCATCATGTATTAACAGACCACCTGCTGCCACATCACTTGCATCTACTGCAATCTTAAATGGCTTTTCAAAATCTGGGGCTGAAAGAACTGGTGCATTGGTGAGTTTAACTTTCAGTTCTTGGAATGCACACTGGCATTGCTCATTCCAAATGAACTTTTCTTTCTTTTCAACAATTATGTCAATGGTTCAGTGATTTCTGAATTATTCTTACAGAATTTCATTTAATATCCAGCCATGCCTAAAAACCGTAATAGTTCCTTTTTTTGTTGTTGGCAGAGGAAAGTCCAAAATTGCTTGAATATATGCTGCTATTCGCAATAAATATCCATAACACACTTTATAGCCCAGGTATGTCACTTCAGATTGATCAAGTTCACATTTGTTTCAGTTCACCATCAGACCAGAGGAATTGAATCTTTCAAAAAATGCTCTAGTTTGTTAAAGATGTTCAACCCAGGTTTTTGAGAAAATACACGTATCATTAATGTAGGTTACACATCCTTCCAAACCAGCTGCCACAGTGCTGATTAACCAGGTGAAGGTCGCAGGCGCATTTTTCATTCCAAATGGCATCACTTTACATTGAAAAAGGCAATCAGGTGTTACAAAAGCTGATATTTCTTTAGCTTTTTCTGTGAGTGGCACCTGCCAATAACCTTCAATGAAGTCGGATTTGCTGACAAAACACGCATTTCCTATCTTATCAATACAATCATCCACTCTACGGGTTGGATAGGATTCTGATTTAGTCACAGAATTCACCTTTCTATAATCAATGCAAAATCACATTGAACCATCAGGTTTTGGACCCAATACAATAGGACTACTCCAGCTCCTTTGGCTTGGTTCTATGATATCATTTACCAGAATGTAATCTATTCCTTCTTGAACTGCACCCAATCTCAGAGGATTCGTTCCATAAGGTGGCTGCTTTATTGGACCAGCATTACCCACATCTACATCATGACATAATATTGAGGTGCAACCAGGCTGATCTGGGAATAAATGTTCAAACTCCTGAATAGGTTTTTCTAAATCAGGTTTCTGTGCAGGCTCCAAATGACTGATCTTGATATCAAGGTTTTTTGATATGTCAGAGTGCATTTTCACACTGGAAATAGAACTCAACTCTTCATTTGAGAATGGATCATTCTCATCATTCCCGTCATCATTTTCATCATTCTTCAAAGTAGTGGCACTGACAATTTCTACTGGTGTTCCTCTTTCATGGTATTCTTTTAACATGTTGATGTGACAAAGCTGTTTAGCTTTCTTCCTATCTGGTGTAGATATTGTATAATCCACATCATTCAAATTTCTTTCAACCAGATAAGGACCAGTGAATGTTGCCTGAATCGAATGCCCTTGCATAGGCAAAAATACCAACACCTTTTCTCCAGGTTTAAAACTTCTTTCCCTTGCTTCCTTATAATACCATGTTTTCATCTTACCCTGTGCATTCATCAGATTTGTTTGTGCCAGCTCACAAGCTTTTTTCAACTTTTCTTTCAATTTGGACACATAATCCAAGATAGGTTCATCTTGTGTCTCAACCAAGCATTTTTCTTTCATAAGCTTTAGTGGACCTCTCACAGTATGTAAATATATCAGTTCAAATGGACTGAACCCCAGTGACTTATTCGGTATCTCTCTGGTGGCAAATAACAACATAAGTATACTTTTATCCCATTCATTTTCATTTTCATAACAATAGGTTCTCATTATGTTCTTCAGTGTTTGATGATACCTTTGTAGAGCGCCTTTTGTTTCTAGGTGGTAGGCTGAGGATATAATCGGTTTAATGCCTAACTAGTAGGCAACCTCCTGAAACACTGCCTACATGAAATTTGAAACAAAGTCACTTTGTATCTGTATTGGCAGTCCTACTCTAGTGAAAAATTTCACTAAAGCATCAATGATTGTAGGAGCTTTAATGCTTTAAATGGGATGGCCTCAGGATACTTAGTGGCTGAATCCATGATAGTAAGGAGAAACTTATTTCCCACTTTTGTGTTCGTAAGTGGTCCCATACAATCTATTGTAACCTTGCTAAATGGTTCTTAAAGAACTGGGATACTAATCAAAGGAGCAGGTTTTATTTTCTGATTGGGATTTCCAACCACTTGACAAGCATGACATGCCTTACAAAATTCTGCCACATCCCAATGCAATCTGGGCCAAAACAAGTGTTGTAATATTCGACCTTGAGTTTTCCTAATACCTATGTGGCCTGCCATAGGCACATTATGAGCTGTCTTTAAAACGTCTGCCCTATATGATGGAGGAACCACTGTTTCATGAATGATTCTCCACTTTTCATCAGTGGAAGCATCTGAGGGTCTCCATTTCCTCATCAACACTCCTGACTTAATATAGTATTATACCAGGTATTTTTGTGCCTCTTCTTCAGTTAAAGTTGTATTTGCCAATTTTCTCAAATGAGGGTCAGCTTTTTGCTCTCTAAGCAGCCTGTCTCGATTCAAATGAGGCATTTGACTCAAACAATCATTTTGGTTCACCTGGTTGGAGAGGTTACCTTCACGGCTTACTTGGTCCTCCAGGTTACCAGCAAAGAATGTCTCTGCCAGCCCAAGACATTCATCATCCTTGTCACTGGTTTCTTGTTTACAAGCTTCAAGGGCCATTGACCTTGTCACAACACAAGCGGGACAAATGCCCAGAAATTCCCTGTGAAGATGCTCTATATCCTCTTTCATGACTGGCTCATCCCTTAAATATGGTACCGGTTTAACTTTTTATTTATCTGCACAGTATTCATTGACCTCAATGACCCGGCGCACACTGAATGATTACAGTGAGCTGTCTAAATGAAAACAAACAGCCACACACATTTCAGAACAAGAATCTAAAACATACATGTAATTGTAATCTGAAAATGGGCACTATCCATTTCACCATTGTACCAATTACCCTATACTCCCTTTATCATAAAATGACTATAACGGAGTTGATAGCTTATTTCATTTTATTTTTCCATGAGTGTCGGTTTAAAAAGGTCTATAAATGTAAGGTATCACATATGTCAGATATTATTATTATTATTATTATTATTATTATTATTATTATTATTATTATTATTATTATTATAAGCACTATGGAATTCTTTTGTATTAGGTCTCGCCTATTGTTTAAGTGTGACGCTCTAAATCTCATTTATAGTCATCAGTGCCATCTATCGGCAGCTAAGTAAATCAGGCTAATCATATAAGAACGTATAATAAAATGTGTGACTTGTATGCACGGAGTTGCTAGGAAGTTATTGTTGACTAGTCCTAAGAACCACTTGTTATTTTGGGTATGAGGTGAACAAAACTACGAGGTAGCAGACATTACGGAGAGAGATTGGAACACTAAAGGGGAAAGATGTACTCTCTCCATAATGGACATCCAATAAAGCTACAATCGATCCCAAGACTGAACCTGTATATTTAAGAGGCGCACCTGTAAAGGTGGCAATAATAATGATGATGATAATAATAATGATGATGATGATGATGATGATGATGATGATGATGATGATGATGATGATGATGATGATGATGATGATGATGATGATGATAAATAACAGTTAGTGTCTGTTTTCACTATTTTCTGCCTCTTTAAAATTGTGACTCAAATTGTTCTAACACTTGGCGGAAACGTAGCTTGCGGGAGGGTTAAATATGTCCAGTATGTGGTGATACTCTGGATCTCTGATCTTTATCGATTTTTTTCAATTCTGGTACCTTTCTTAAACGCATGCATTTTTACGATAAACATATACGTCAGCGAGATTGGAACAATCTCATTTTGCCGTGAAGGTGGGCCTAATTCACTTTGCTCTGTTCATCATATGCTAGCTGAGCATGCACTCATAAAAGCCTCTTGCTTAATGATGTTATGTACATTTTCAAAATGCATTTTAATTGTTTTCTTGTATGAGTACCAGAATTGAGGCCTTATAAATGTGGGGGCCTTTCTCTATGGAGTAAACATAATGAAAATGATATATTTTGTTTCCAAGTTTTGGGCTGACTCCCAAAACGTAATGCAAGAGGACTGTGACAATCCACAATTAACAGTTTAAAATGCGTTGAAAATCTAGCGTCCTGAACGATTTTGCAGAAGATTTTTAAGATTTTACTAAACAATGAGGGCTGTGTGAACAGCCCATGCTCAGCTGACCTGCAGATTCACCATACTTGTGGCTCTGTGAAATTGGAATAGGATCATTTGAACGAACTTAGTCATTATCCCCATCTCGTGAACAACTTTGATCGACCCTTCTACAATGTACATTTCCCCCAAGTTTCAGCAAAATGTGAGTGATGGTGTTGGAGCAGAAGTTAAAAATAGCAAAACCATCATTTTTGCATAAAAATATATGAAAAATCACAGCGTCACCTGTTGAACAATTAAGCTCTCGAAGAAAATTTGAATCAACTGGCCCTTTTGCAGAAGAAGATTTGTTAAGATTTTGGCCAAAAAATTAACAATTTAATACAAAAAAATCCAAAACCACTGTTGCATGACCATTTCAACAAACGTGGTAGAGACCCACCCAAGGTACATCCACACAAAGTTTGATGTGAATCTGGTGTGTGATTTTGGAGAAGTCGAAAATGTGGATTACTATTGCAATCACCATCCACTTAAATAAAAATCATTAGGACTGTAACATTTAGCCGATATGTGCCCGAATTGAAAAATTCATGAAAAATCAGGGGTTTACAGCAACGCTACCTTGTGAATAACTTTGTTTGGCCTTTCTATAAGGAACATTTCCCCAAAGTTTCAGCATGATGTGAGTGACCATTTTGGAGAAGTCGAAAATAGCGAAAACACACTTTTAAAATACAAATTATTTGAGAAATTACAGCGCCACCTGTTGCACAAATTAAGGTTAAAGGGTCCCCATAGGTCTCCTCAAGCAATTTCGAAGCAATACGAGGTATGCATATTAATTTCCCGCCGTAGCTGCATACCCGGTTGTTTTAGTAACCACAGTCTCGCCTGCCGAGATACGGGCCGCTGCCTTTTCGGGGAAGCGAGGTATTCTTGATATTTTGGGGGACAATTTTTTTGTACAGGCAGATATAGAATTATTCTTGTAACTAGCTTAGGAATCACTAAATGAATATGACTTTGGTATTTGCAAACTTAAATTTCTCTATTGGAAACTAATTTTGTCAGAAAAGGGGTATCCGGCCGTATCTGTAACTGTGATATGCCCATTTGTCCTCCGTGATTGACACGCGTGAATCCCATGTTTTGTGGCGGGAAATCAATGTGCATGACCTGTATTGGCTATGCGGTTTCGGAAAAGATTTTTCAAGATTTGCCCAACAAAGGAACATAAAATAAACCATTGAAAATCCAAAAATCACTTGAGCGTGGCCATTTGAAAACATTTGGTACAGACCTACCCAAAGTACATTCCCATCAAGTTTAAGGTGAATCAACATTTTTAGCTCAGCTGACATGTCAGTCAGCGGAGATAAAATTAGGCAAGAAGAGTTATAAAAGAAAAATTGGTAGACACCCCCCCCCCGCGCCCCAAGGTACATCACCACCATATTTGAAGTGAATCCCGTTGACCGTTTTGGTGATGAAGTCAAAAGCATGAATTTTCATTGTAATTTCCATCCAGATGCATAGTAACCAGTACCTTTAATCCAGAATATCACCACGGCACCTAGTGAACAAGTGTTTTCACCTTTCCACAAGCTATATTTCCAACATGTTACAGAATCTGAGTGACAGCTTTTCGGAGAAGTCGAAAATAGCAAAACAACACACAAGTTCACTTCCAAAATTTCAACATTGGCCTAATGCATATTTGGTGTAAATTTTGCAGTTCGGTATTAATTTATTAGCAAAGTGATGAATTTGATGTGTTTTTTATGCATATGATGTCAGTTTCAACAATTACCACCAATACCTCTTATGTAAAAAGCCTTTGTAGTATATGAATGTATTAACAAAAGTTGAGATGTGATGACCATCACAGAAATTTATTTCCTGAAAAACATGCCGTCCGTGACCTTGTAGGTCAAGGTCATGAATATAATGCAACATATATATGAAAAACGTTTGTGCATATTAGGTGATGTTAGCCTTATTCTTTCTCAACATGTTGTATATAGTGTCTTTTTCAGTAGTGATTAATGATCTTCAAAAGTAGGTCAAGGTCACACAAATGTTTTCAAATTTTTACCATTGATGCAATGCATAAGTTTTTAGCTTGAGTTTTTGTGTTACGAGTTTTCTGTCAACACATGTTCTGTTATATATTGAGGCATTGGCGTTTATTTCTATTTCATCATTTTTCCTGCATTTGTTTAACATATTAACATATTTGTGACTTCTATCATTGCTCACATGCAAAGTATGGTATCTGCTGTTTAATGTATGGTGTGACATTCTTTTCACGTTGCTTTATGCATTTCATGTGGATCAGTATTGGGGCAGTCAGTATATATATTCCTGCCGTTACTTAGTATCCTGTTTCCGCTGCCTCCATTCTGAACATTGTGCTATCATGTATACTCGGGTTAAAAGTCGTATCGTGTGTAATTACTTATGCATTCAAGTTTGTGTGCAATCATTTATATTACATTGTACACTCCAATCACTTATTTGTTCCTTATATGACTGTTACTTCGAACAATGAATTAAGAAATCTCAGGCGAATTGCTCAGCATATATATATATATATATATATATATATATATATATATATATATATATATATATATATATATATATATATATATATATATATATATATATATATATATATATATATCTTGCCATTTATTTGATCACGTTTATATTTGCTGTATATTTTACTAATTTGAACCTTTCAAAACAATGCATAGAGGACTTCTCTATTGGTTTATATAACGCTCAGGGTTCTGCATAGGGGGCAACTGAAATTCGTAAATATATCTTTCCCTTGTATTTTACTGAAACTAAAAAACGGAAAACGTTCATGAAAACCCGGGCCTTGTACAACATTCTAAAACATTACATTTTGCCATTCAAATATACGAAGTATGCCCCCAGATAAATTGCGATGCCTCCGTACAGACATCGTCCAGGAATTTGGCACAAATTCTCTATCGGAAACTTTCCTTTCACCGGATTCTATACCAAGTGATCTAGATATAACTGACTTTGATGATATTATTAGAAAAGATCGCCTTACTGTGGTAAACGGTGGTGTCGCACTGTATGTATCCAAATCCTTGCACGTCACTCGACCACTCAATCTTAGGTTACCTGATCTGGAGATTTTCTGGTATGAAATTAGACTTCAAAATACTAAATTTTTATCTACTGTCGGGTATAGGTCACGCAATTCCCCGGTCTCTTTTTTGAGTAAGCTTTAGGAATGTTTCGAGACGGCGAAAGACACAGGTATTCATAATGTCCTAACGGGAAATAATTATCTTAACGGGAGACCTAAATTTCAATTTTCAAAAACCATCAGGCCATAACCTTGATCAAGTTGTCAGTGCTGATCTTCTTACGGTACATATAAATGAGCCCCCACGCATCACCAAACATTCAGCTACAAGTTTAGGTCAGATCCTATCAACATTCCTAACTACGTAATTGGGAGCTATGTGCTTCATCTGATTTCAAATTGTGACAATTGTGTTGAAGCTGCTAACCTACTATTTCGGAAAAAGAGAGGTCATTCATTCAAAAGACGCATTTGGGCTATGGTAAAGCAGAGTTTGAGTTCTTCAGAACATCCCTTCGAAGTGTGAACTGAAAGTCATGTTTTATGTCTGAAGATATTGATTTGTGTTGTGGTTCCTACTCCACGTTGATGATGGAAACTGCGCAACAATCAATCCGAAACATAAATATTGAAGTCAGACCACATAATTTACCGTGGTACAACCCCCGCCTACGTCCACTTACAAAATCAGGTTGAAAGAAAATATGGACATGCTTAACGTCAAAAAATAATACCCATGCATTGACCTCTGTCTGTCATGTTGGAAACAGTTATTAACAACAGCTTAAAACTGCTGAAAACGGGGACAATACTAAGTTGCGCGAGGACCTAAACAACCCATCAAAGAAAACCAAAAGTTGGTGGCGCACAGGTAAATACTTTTGAACCAAAATCAGTCTTCAACTGTTCGCTTTCTCATACATGATGGTAAGCACATTTCAGATTCCCTGTCCAAAGCTGAATTTTTAATCTTAGAACAATGTAACGTTGATTCTGCAAGGGCCACTTTACCCGATCATGCTGATCCTGCTGCATCTTCTCTTGACTCTCACTGTAATGGAGACAGAAGTTTTTGAAGCGCTTTTAAGTTTTGAAACAAATGAAGCTTCTGGTCCGGATGGTGCAAGTGCAAAACTGGTCAAAGAAGCTGCACCTGTTATCTCTCCCTCACTTGCTAGATTATATAACTTATCACTTTCTTACAGATAATCCCTTTCAGCTTGGAAAATAGCAATTTAATAAATTTGGCAACAGATTTCTTGCAGTTAAACACACCCACATGGGAATACAATACACAACTAGAAAAGAAGATTCGCTTCAAAATAAATCTGTCTGTGTGCCTTCAAAAGTTGTACATTCCATTAAAGTTATGGCTGGATAAAATGGCAAAGTCCAAATGACCTTGACTTCTGACCTTGAGAGTTCACGTGTAAACAAAAAAATATACAGTGTTACAATACCTAAAATACAAGTCCAACCTGACCCAAATCAGATGAAAATTTGCCAAGTTATGGTTGGATGAAGCTTTCAAAGGGCCAAATGACCTTGATGTTTTACCTTAAGAAATTACATGTTAATACAAAAACATGCAGTGCTACAAAACATACTATTTAAGCCCAACATGATCAAAATTGGATATAAATTGACCGAGAATTGCTAGATGAAAATATTGAAGGTCCCAATGACCTTGATTTTTGACCTTCACTGGTCCCCTGTGAATTACACAAATGTGCAGTGTTACAGTAGCTATAATTGGAGCCAACATAATCAAGCTTGGATGAAAATTGTCTGAGTTATGTCTGGATGAAACTTTCAAAGCTCCTAATGACTTGTCCTTTGACCTTTAGAGTTCACATGTAAAGTACAAAAATGTGCAGTGTTACAATAGCTCCAATTTTGACTCAACATGTTTAAACTTGAATAAAAGTTGACCGAGTTATGGCTAGATAAAAATTTCAAAGGTCAAAATGACCTTGATATTTGAAGTTAAGAGGTTGCATGTGAATTACAAAAATATGCAGTGTTGCAACACCTATAATTTGTTCCAACATGTTTTTTTGTTTGACATAATTATCGCTGGATGAAAATTTTAAAGGTCCAAATGACTTTGATCTTTGACCTCTAGAGGTCACATGTTTATCACATAAATGTACAGTGTTACATTTGCTACAATTTGAGTCCAACATGATGAAAATTGGACAAAAATTAACCGCAGTTATTCCTAGATCAAATTTTCAAAGGTGCAAATTAATGACCTTGTTCTTTGACCTTTAGAGGTCACATATAAATTACAAAAATTGGCAGTGTTGCAATAGCTACAATTTAAGCGCAATATGTTTAAACTTGAATAAAGATTGACCAAGGTATGGCTAGGTGAAAATTTCAAAGGTCCAAATAACCTTGATATTTGATGCTTAGAGGTCACATATAAATTACAAACAAGATATGTTTGTAAAACATAGATGCCCCCACCCTCATTACCCTTGCCCTCGCTACCCAATTGATAGTGGTAGATGGGGCACTCGTGACCTTATAAAATTAGTGAAGGTTGATCATACACCAATGTCACATATCTTTAAACTTTAACCTAGCCCTTAAAAAACAACTAAAAACCTGGACAATATAAAAGTTATAGCCGAAAAATTAGTCATCATTTAGAGACCATAGTCAGCAAATTGGCTTTATGACCTTGGAAATTGGGGCAAGGTTACTCATTTTCACTTGACCTTCTTCAGTTGTTGTGCAAAAACCACAGGAAGTCTACTGTCTGTGTGTGACCCTCAAAACTGGGTCAAGGTCACCCATCTACAAACTCAAACTAGCCCTTTTAGGCAACCATAAAGCTGTGCAATATAAAAGTGCTACCTCTAAAATGCAAGTTATCATGCAGAAACAGTATTCAACCAAATGGCTCTGTGACCTTTCACATTAGGTCAAGGTCACCCATCTTCAAACTTGACCTAGCCCCGAAAACGGACAATTACCAGTGCAATATAAAAGTCTTAGCTTAAAAACCTCTTCAGTTATCATGTGGAAACCAAAATTAACTCAGGTACCAACATGACCTTGGAAATTAAATCAAGGTCACCAAACTTTTAACTTCCTCTAGCCATTAGCAAGAACTATAGACCTGTATAGTATCCCAGTCCTAACCTAAAAACTTCTTGAGTTATTGTGCAGAAACCACAGGAATTCTACAATCTCTCTGTGACCCTGAAAACTGGGTCAAGGTCATCCATCTTCAAAACCAACCTAGCCCTTACGGAAAACCATTAAGATGTACAATATAAAAGTTCTAGCTGCAAGGTATAAGTTATCATGCAGAAAGCATGAAACCATATTAAGTACAGTGGCTCTGTGACCTTTAAAATGAGATCAAGGTCACTCATCTTCCAACTTCACTTAGCCCCAAATACGGACTATAATCCTATGCAATATTAAAGTCCTAGTTTAGAAACCTCTTGAGTTATTGTGCGGAAACCCAAGGTGACTCAGGTACCATTGTGACCTTGTAAATTGGATCAAGGTCACTCATCTTTAAACTTTGCCTAGCTTTTAACTAGAATAATATACCTGTACAGTATTAAAGTCCTAGCTTAAAAACTTCTTGAGTAATTGTGCGAAAACCACAGAAATTCTACAATCTCTCTGTGACCTTGAAAACTGGGTTAAGGTCATTCCTCTTCAAACTCAACCTAGCCCTTACAGAGAACCATAAATCTGTACAATATACAAGTTCTGGCTCAAAGGTATATGTTATCATGCAGAAAGCATGAAACTATATTCAGTATAGTGGCTCTGTGATCTTAAAAATGAAGTCAAGGTCACCCATCTTCCAACTTTATTTAGCCTCAAATATGGACTATAATCCTATGAAATATAACAGTCCTAGCTTAAAAACTTCTTGAGTTATTGTGCGGAAACCCAAGTTGACTCAGGTACCACTATGACCTTGGAAATTAGGTCAAGGTCTCGCATCTTTATACTTTGCCTAGCTTTTGACTAGAATAATACACCTGCACAGTATCAAAGTCCTTGCTAAAAACCTTCTTGAGTTATTGTGCGGAAACCACCGTCAACCGACCGACCGCCGAACGACAGACTGACCGACCGACATGTGCAATGCAATATGCCCCACCATCTTCGAAGGGGGGCACAAATGTGCAGTGTTGCAATACCTATAATTTGGTTCCAACATAATCACAGCTGGATAAAAGTTGACCGAGCTATTGCTAGATAAAAATTTCAAAGGTCCAAATGGCCTTGATATTTGAAGCTTAGATGCCACTTGTACATTACAAAATATGCAGTTTTGCAATACCT
This sequence comes from Hermodice carunculata, assembly GCA_964020975.1. NCBI lineage: Eukaryota > Metazoa > Annelida > Polychaeta > Eunicida > Amphinomidae > Hermodice > Hermodice carunculata. The sequence goes on along the minus strand of OZ026628.1, from coordinate 41,684,715 downwards.
ACAATTTCGTTCCAATATAATTAAAATTGAATGGAAATAGACAGATTTATGGCGAGAAGAAAATTTCAAAGGTCCAAATGACATTGGCCTTCGATCTTTAGAGGTCACTTGTAAATTACAAAATATGCAGTGTTTAAAAACATATTAATTGAAGGTGGAATGGTTACTTGTACCTATCTGTTTTGGAGATATTGAAGAATTAAGTTTTCAAATGGCTCTAATTTGCACAATTTTCAAAACCGTTGAACTCTTTACCAAAACTCAAAACTTCGTGTATGAGAGTATAATCATCCCAAGCTTGAAGTTTGTACGTAAAATATTTTCAAATGACATGTCGGACAGACGTGCGTGTAAAGAAAGCAAAAAGAATTCCTAGAATAAAATGGCTGTGCTGACCCACAGACATAAAGGTCCCTTCACATGTGGCTTATGTTTGGCAAGACCCTTGAAAGGCCAGCTCAAGCACAATGTTCAGCATGGCAGCCTCAAGGAATTATTCAGAGGTCGTTATGTCACGAATTTTCGAGATGCTCGGATATAGAGCCCAGATTGTGCCAAGTATGGATGCGCACTGCAGTTATATCTTGTTAATGAAAAGTTGCAAAATTTTTATACACTGAACCAAACAAATAACGCAACTTTTTCATTTGGGTTTATTATCACATTGGAACTGTATTTAAAGTTCAGAAATATACGAACCGTTGTTAAATCAGTCTAAAATAATGCACCAAGTAGTGTGACCTCAAGGTCGAGTACCCTGACCTTGCCATAGGGTCATTGTCGTGAATCAAGAGTGACTACAGCAGGCTGTTTTACGCAAGTCTCTGACACCTGAAATTAAGGTTGCCAAGTCTTTGATTCTGGGACAGGAAAAGGCCACATTGAAATCAGCCCAAGCGTAACTGTGTGCGAGGATATGAGGCTTTCAAAGTTTGGTGGTTGTGCTGAATCAAGGACAACTGCAGGATTCAGTGTTACCCACATGACTGAAACATTTGCACCTTTACTGGTTGGGTGTAGCCCCTCACGGATAATAAAAGGGCAGCATGGGATTCATTTGGCACATTATTCCAAGAACTATGGGTCGATTATCAACAGTTGATCGGGAGAGAGGAATTGGCATGCTACATGCTGGTTTATTTGCAGCAGAGGTGGCAAGAAGACTGAAAGTCCACAAATCCACTATATCCAGACTTGCTACAAGATTCCAGGAGACTGGAGCCACAGCTGATAGACAGCGTCCTGGGAGACCAAGAGAAACCACACCTGCACAAGACAGACACATCAGGGTGTCACATCTGCGGAACAGAACTCGACCAGCCACTAGAACTGCACAACAGACACCTGGCAGAACCAATAACAGAATATCTGCCCAGACAGTCTGTAATAGACTACAAGAACACCATCTACATGCCAGGCGTCCTTACAGGGGTCAAATTTTGACACAGGCAAGAAGGTAAGCCCGACGAGAATGGGCTACTGCCCATACTCGCTGGACCCTTCAACAGTGGAGGGATGTGCTATTCACCGATGAATCCCGCTTCACCTTGTATCGTGCAGATGGTAGGACACGTGTTTGGCAACGAAGGGGAGAACGCTACTCAGATGCCTGTGTGCTGGAAACAGATCGATTTGGAGGTGCATCAGTGGTGGTGTGGGGTGGAATTTCATTCACAGCCAAAACCCAGCTAATCTTCATTGAAGGCAATCTTAACGCTGCCCGTTACAGGGATGAGATCCTTCAGCTTGTTGCTGTCTCTTTCATTAGACACCACCAACTCCACTTGCTTCAACAGGACAATGCTCAGCCCCATGCCGCTAGACTGATGATGGATTTTCTGCAAGGAGAAGGAATTAACGTTTTGCCATGGCCAGCCTTCTCACCTGATATCAATCCCATTGAGCATCTTTGGCACTACCTTGACCAGCGTGTTCGGAGACGGGATCCAGCTCCCACCAACCACCAGCAGCTTCACCAGGCTCTTCAAGAAGAGCAGGATCGTGTGCCCCGGCAGATGGTGCAGCGGCTAGTGTCATCCATGCGCCGACGTTGCATAGCAGTTACAGATGTTGATGGTGGTCACACACAGTATTAGTGGACATGCCAATTTGTGAACTTTACATGTCAATGTTGCCCTGTTTATTGCCAGCTGGTAGCGCCCTCATTAAATATTTAAGTTAAAAAGTTTAAGGGTTGCGTTATTTGTTTGGTTCAGTATACTTACTCGCAGATTTATTTTTCTTCAACAGGAATATTAAAATAGGGAAAGGCCTATGAACCAGTGTATTGGATGCAAAAAGTGGCCGGCCTGCCTTTCTTTCGAATTAGGCCTCAAGTGTAGGTAGTTGTTGAGGAAAGCAAGTGAAAGACCTAGCGCTTTCTCTCATGACTATGTAGTAGGCCTAATGGCATTCATGCACAGAAATATGGTTAAATGATTCCGCGAAAAGTGAAGATATTATTTGGACTGATTTCAAGATCCATTGAAAATTACAGAAATTAATGTTTGAGCAGGTGGTGGTGTTTGTATACACCCGCGACATATCATCACCCTTTGACAAATTAGGGTGGATTTTTTTAGAAGTTATTCAGTTTACATTAATGCGTCCCATTTTAGAATATAGCAGTGTCGTCTGAGACGGTTGTGCTCAGGCTGATGAAATATCTCAGAAGATATACAATTGGCTGCGTCCCGCGTAGTGAGACAAGCTATGCAAATTACTCCCAGTGTTAAGATATATGAAGAAACAGGTTGGGGAACCACACGTGCATACAACTGTCTATGATCCACAAGATAGTCCACAAGTTAACTCAAAGTTATTTGCACACCTCTCTCCCCAGTTATCAAGCACCCTACGGAAATTACCGCTAAAACTCCATGAGCCAATCTGATACCAATAAACTTTCTGACTTACCTTTTATGTCAACCAGATTTGCCTAATGTATGATTTAAAAAAGAATCCCTTCTGCATTGCATTCCAGACTACGCATGGGGCATAGCCATTTGAATGGACATTTTTTCCAAAAAGGTGTTAAAGCGTCACCAGCATTTTCGTGTGGTGCTGCTGCCGAAAGCGCATGGCATTACTGCCTTACTTGCCTTCGATATGTTATTGTACGCAACAATCTTTATACGCCTGTAAATTCAGTTCACGCATCCTTGTTGATCGGTGATTGTCACCACAGTCTCAAAGATAATCTCTCTGTGCATGAGTTGCTACAAACAAGTAATCGTTTTGAAGTTGAATCATTATCATGATACATATGTTGGTAGCTTCTACAAACCCTTCTGTCTGTGTTTTGTTCAGGTTGAGTCCCGCTTGTCCTTGTTTTGCCCCTGCGTCACCACACGTGGAGTCCTTCTTGCACTCGCGGCACAGCTGGTGTGCGTTACGACTGTCCTGTGCTGGTGTCTTCTCTTGCACCAGGGATTTACAAAGCGCTCTGCCCTTCTTCCAAATTGTTTTGTTTTGTGAATCAAATGTTTTAAACCAAACCACGGCTCACTGACTTTGTAGCCTACTCATGTAATAAACATCTTTTCTGAAAGCTCTTTACCTGAAGATTCTTAAGTCTGAAGCAGTGTGGCAGATTCGGGTTGTCTTTGCGGAAAGGATTTTTTTATAACTTGTGATTAAATAATGTTTTCAAAATAAAATTTTGCCTTATAAAAATTATGACTTTCTTCTTCCTAGGCCTACTTCAAAGTAAAAGTCACCAAAATATTGATTGCTGCCAGCACAGAAGTATTTTAATTTTTTAATGTGTACCGCAACCAATATCGCAATAGTTTATGACTGTATCCCTGGTTTCAGATGAACTCGGTGAACAACACAATCACAAATGTACTAAATTGCTTTCATATCCAAGCACTCTCACAGAGGTTTATCTCAAGGGGATGCAGACACCTTTCCATGTAGTTTTCTTGAGTATAGGAAGGATAGTAATTAGGACAATTCTTCACTCCTGAAGACGAGCGAAGAGTGAACGAATTTACACCTTCAGGAGAACAGGGAAGTCCTTATACTATCCTTCCTATTTAGGCCTCAGTTAACCTACATTCTTAGCCAACATTCAGAGGCCAGAAGAACTTTATCAAACTTCATAAAAAAAATTGGCGAAAAAAATCCAGAATGTATCTACCAGATCACAATTGAACCCGACCATCCCATAGATAATAGGAACTTTTCTAATTAGTTACTATAGTCCCCCGATTGGTAGAGCCTACAGGCCTCTGATCCCGCAACGTGTTGCCAGCCTGCACATTATTTCCGAGAAAGGTTGACTAAACAAATACTTTGTGAGGATGGCCATCAGAAATTCTTCTGAATTGGACAGCTCATTTGATTTAGGCCTGGGCCTAGACTTTGACCAGTTGTGAAATGCTAGTCAGCTGTTGTGTTTTCCCGCTCATGGTTTATTAACTCCAGTAGGGGCAACTAACATGAACAGTAAACTCTGACTCAGTTGCTAGATTTGTGCACGATCATAAACGCTACAATTGCAGTTCTTTTTAAAAGACCGCAATGTTCCTCTTGTTTGCACGGTGAGTGTTTCTTTTATGTACACCAAAGAGACCTCTAGTTGCTGGGAAATTATGACGTCATTCAGTTGTATTACCATTCTTTTGTTGCTATTATTTTCTTTAATTTGTTATAATACGTTTATTAAACCCCCAATACTAAGGGAGTTAAGATAAATGCATCGAGATGAGTATACGCAATATAAATCACAATGATAAAAAGATGTATTAACAGGATGATTTAAATGCTCTGACGCATGTAATGGGCGATAGCAGGCTGTGAGATTGCCTGTCAACCAAAGCCTTCTGTCGGCTACGCAGGTACAATTTCCCCACATCACAAAATTCCATGTCTCCATGTATCAAAGCTGCCTGTTAGCAGGGTAAATGAAGACCTTTGATTGGCTGATAATGTAGGTTGATGTACAAGAAAATTGAAACATATTTATTTTAGACTTTAGAAAAAATTATCTTCTAAATTAGACCCTTAATGGAATATACCAATGTCCTGTAGCGCAACTGCAAACAAACCAGTATAACAACTTGGAGAATGTGCAGTTAGCGGCCGCAAGAGTTGTAATTGGTGTCAGCAAATGCGCGTCCTTCCGGATTATTTAGGAGGAAACTGGAACCTTCTCATTCTCAACGAAAAAAGGATAAACTGGTGTATGTATACGAAATTATGAATGGAATAGCCTGTCTATACATTCAAATGCAAATTCCTTCTTTTCTCCCCCATCAGGACGCAACTTCAGAAACGAAAAAATGTTCTACTTATTTCTTGCCAAGCAACCATACGAAAAGACTCCTTTCCCCATCAACTATTCAACTTTGAAACTCCCTTTCAAAAGAAATAAAAATACACCTCAAAAGAAAACAAAATATAACTCGAATAAAAGCACCTGGTTACTACTGTTGCGGTTCCCGCCAGGGGCAGATTTTGCATGTTCAGCTGTGCACTGAGTCTAGTTCTTTAAGCGGTTTAGTTTAAGCATATTTTAGTCACCAATTGCAGAGCAGGACAAAGTCCTATATGATCCCTCTCACAGAGGAAAATGAAAAGTGAGTGAAAATAATATAAAAATCTTGCCATGGACAAATAAAAAAGACACTGTGGGAAAAGCCACACAAATGGAAGATAAGCCAATAAGATGCACAGAGTGAAGAAAACCAGGGCGTACCTCTAAAAATGACAGAAAATTGATATGTTGTGAGGACGCTGTGCAGTAGTTTTAGATTAATTTGAACCTTTGAGATTGTTCGATAAATGTAAGCACTGCTCTAAGTTTTCTTACTTAAGCCACTCTACATCTATCACCACCATGCAGTACTATTTTTTATGTAAAAGGAGCAAGTCGAATGGCTGTATCATGTAAGTAATTTGGATTGATTTGCACTTGGGACAGCCAAAGAAATAGTGGAGAGCTTTACGACTAAAGTAACTGCAGTCGCAGCTGCTGGTTTCACGTAAATCAACCTTGTGAAGATGACTATTCATCTGGTTGCAACTCATTTGGAGGCAAGAATGTAGGGTAGACTAGATGTAATAGTGCTACTTGCACCACTGAGGTGACTGCCGTATACAAACAAACATGGGACAGCTTAGGGCAGCAACTGTTGCTACATGCTAGACGTTTACCCCTATAATAAGGTCACATTTCCAGTGCACTTGGGGTGGTCTCATCTAAAGGGGAATTGCCATTATAAAGGATTAAAATCCTGTGGAACAAAAAAGGCCTAGCTGAAAACCTTCTCAAAGTATCAGGCAGAGAAGATCCAGATGGACAGACGCACGTACAGAAGGATGGACAGATGAATGAAACCTGCGATCATTAGGGGACTCGCCTTCGGCGGTCCCCCAAAACGGTTCCCCAAAATATAAAATTTGTTTTTGTCGAGATGTGTTATGGTAGTAGGGATATCAAATACTTGTCTTATATGGAACGGGAGATTGTTTTAAAGTCTAATAGCAAACGGAAAGAATGAATTCACAAAATTGGCTGACCTGGCATAGAGGTGCATAACATTTTGACTGAATCTTGTATTATATGTACCTCTTAAATTGTTAGAGATATCAGCTTGGTATTGAAGAACATCATTATTAAAAACAATTTTTACATTAAAGCTGGCTTCCGTTTTACACGTCGCTGCTTCAGTTTTCCCACCCAGGTTCAAAATAGAGCTACAACACGCTCTAGTCACAGTTCCTAAGAGAGAATGCAGCTGACCCAGATCTGACAACCATGCATATTAAAAAATGGTCATATAAAGGAAAAGTAAACAGTTTTTAAGGTGTTCCTTGTAAGCCAAAATTGGGAAGTATGCATACAAATTAGTTTGGTACGTTAAACAACAAGAGATTTTAAGTGCAATAAGCAAAATAAAAATCAGCAGGGATATTAAGACTGAAATGTTCGTGTTGCCTTACTGAGGCTATTGTATCATCTGTTAATTTTAATTGAAGTAATTTCTATTTTTTCCGAGAAATGATCAAATTTTGACTTTTGGCAGAGCAATTGCTACCTTAAGTTTGTTAAGATTGCGCTTACGTTCAAACTGTCAAGTGTATTCAGTGTTTCATTGATTCTTGGAAATATTTCATCAAAACGTTTATATCAGCATAGAATTGTACAGTATTTTTTAATGGGCACTTATATGCTAAGGTGTGTTAGTCCCTGTTTTATAGATGCATCAAATTTACCGTTCCGCTTTTTTTACTATTTCATTTGAGTGTTTGCGCTGTTTTTCAACAGTCCCACATATAACCTGGACTCTTGGATCTAATCTGGAATCTCTTCATAATGAGGTGTAAATTTTGGACTTTGAGGCCCCTCAGCAGAGTCTATTCCAGAGACAGAAATATTTTAGCCTGTGCTTGATCCCAGTAATCGTTTTCCACATTTACTTGAACAAAGGCAGCAGTGTTTTCCTGCCGCTGGTTTGCCGTAGCTTGACTCCACACTCACATTAGAAGTGGCGATGGTATTTAAATCTCACCAAGTATTCAATGCCCTATAAGGAATATCAGGAACTCTTTGAGAATAGTCCACTGCTCCAATGTAAAAGTCACCTTCGTTTGCTGGTACAGTTGTAATGTCGGTCTCGTGAACTTGGCGCAGTGTTACATCTGTAAGCCAGAGTAAAATTTATTTTTCCTCACATGCAGGACTCCATTTATGCACAGAGGATGTCATTAGATTGAAATATACATCCCTCCTAGTTTACCCCCGACTTTTTTGCTTCTACCTGTGTCTAAAAACAAATTATGGAATTATATCCATGCCAAAATTACATAGGGGGTGGGGCGGGGTGGGGTGGGTTGGTGGGTGGATGGGGGGCTTGAATCATCAGGTGAACTTGGACATGGGAAAGTACACAGGTCCCGGGTTTGTACAGGTGCTTGGCCCTGGAATAAGTTGTACATGTGGATAACCTTGTGCAAGAGTGTGTCATCAGGACTGATTTTTTTGATGAGCTATTTAGCTGTGGTGTGTTGCAGACTTCGACTGATTTCCACTTATGGAGTAGGGGTCAAACTGACCATCATACACACCCACATCTGTTCTGACTGAATATGTACTTTGTAATTCTCTGTGCCTACTCTCATCAGACAGCATGCTTTTGGAGAATTTGTCAACTTGCCCATGACTGGAATCCTATTGAGCAATAAATGGGGTTGTTAGGATGTATCAGAATACAGGGGGCCGGTCATGAATACGATTTGACGATTTCTCGTGGATGACTGACGTGAAGTCAGTCCAAAATTCAGACCATTCATAGCATCAGTGTCGTCCATGTAGCCTGCATTGTCCTTAAAGGACAGTTGAGTTTCAAGCTGGCTTTCTTTGGCACTATTACTATGTTTGGATATGCGTTGTAAGGACTCAATCGCCTATCACTTATCTGTCTATTTTGCCAAAACTCCCGAGTCTCTGACTACAAACTGTTTAAGCCTAAGTTGACTCAACATGCTTTATCATAATCTATACAACCGTCGCTCTTGGTGATGCAACACTTTCCATATAGACGTTCCTTTTGCAAATCAATAAGGTCGTTTTCTGTTTTGTCTGTGTATAATTTTACTGGGTTGGTTATTTGCAATAGAATGAAAGATAAGTTTCCTATCCATTGGATTTTCTTATGGCCTGACTCTCAGGTAGGTTGTCAAAATTAATGAAGGCCATGTTTCCTTATATCCCAAGCACTCGATAGTTGCCGCAAATACAGTTAATTTCAAGCGCAAATCTGCTCAAAGTTTCATTTCATGTGTGCAGTAAGAGAAAGAACAAGGTTATAGCCTTTGATATTCCTTAGAGCTTCAAGTGCTTGGCCAACAAAGAGACACCAATGTTAGTCCATTCTGCCAATACCGACACTGGCAGTGCCTTAGAGGCAGCCAACTTACTCATCTCTTCAAGAAACACTATCTGTCCATACTTTTGTGAACCTACACATATGTGTGCTCCCCCTGCCACAAAGATCACATGATTCAGCCCGCCCCCCCCCCCCCCCCAATGGGGCTATATATTTGAAGCACCTGTGGGGGTATGATTCCCTAATCCTTTTTACACACATGTAAAGCCAAAAATCATTTTCGATAAACTAGGGGTGGTGGTGGAAGAATTAATATTTATATTCTAAAATCATGAAAAAGAACAAAATGGGTGGTCGTCCAACACACAGGTATTAAAGAAAACGATTTGAAATACACGCCCAAAATGAGATTCAGACTCTGGATAACGTCTGAACTTCAAACCATTAAAGTTCCAAACTCTTGGCACGAGTAGAAAAATAAATGTCGAAGCCATAAAGTGCGTGGTAGGTTTTTGCTTTCCTTAAACATGTGTAGAGTGTCATGAATGGTATCTGCAATGGTTTCGTTTGTGAACCTTCACAGTGTGTCCCCTGCTCAACTATTCCTAGCAGCAATGAAGACTACTGTAAACGGATCATCAGTGTTATACTGCATGCTCAGATGGTGTTCATTAGCTATTTGCTGCCTAGTCACCATTTTTGTTATACTTCATGCAACTGTTTGACAAGTACATGTCAGTGATAATTCTAAGTATAAATATATATGTACATATATATATATATATATATATATATATATATATATATATATATATATATATATATATATATATATATATATATATATACATACATGTGTATATATATACATATATATATATTTATATATATATTTATCCATTATGAGCATGCATGGCATTGTTTTTCCACCTCATCAATAAATACTTACTTATATGGGAGCATTGGCGAACATGTATGCGATTGTAGACAAGATACAAGTGAACTAAATGACTACAAGTCTAAAATAAGTTGGTTGGGAATTGGCATGAAAGCTAGCTTCATCATCATTTTCATTATCATTGGTATTTCTGTGCATGAGCAGGTGCAGTTTTTGTTACCATAAATAATTACTTTGACATACTTCATTCAATGTTCTTTTGTTAAACCTCATTGTTCGTGTGTACATACGTATGTGGTAATTCAGTTGTTCCCAGTCCAGTTATTCGTATTTGCTAAAACTTTTCAGGGTGATAAGGGTGACTAGGCTTTTCCTGAGTATTCTTGTTTCGTGTGTTTATTTATGTACTATGATTTCCTGTGGTGATTCTGGTTTTCTGAGTCAAATTATTTGTGTTTGCTTATGTTTCTAAATTGCTATGTTTGTTATTATGATTTATTTGACAAGTTATTTGCCCTTTTGCTTTAATTCTATATCTCATTCTGATGTATTTGATGTGTACTTTCCTCGCCATATCAGAGGTTTAATAACTTTGTATGCATTATTACAATATTTTAGACTCAGAAACTGACAGAAACAAACCCACCTATCTGTATGGATGCATGGACCAGTGTGCAAATATAAGTTGATCTACATTCTTCTCCTTCTTAACAAACACAAACACACACACATGCGTGTGTCTGTGGAAATATGTTCTAAATATTCACGCTACTTTTTGGTCATATTACACATCGAGTCTGTACTATTCAGCTAAAGCATATTCATTCACCACTTGAGAATAAAATCTGTACAAACGATAAAATCTAGTAAAAAATTACCTACGATGTGGAATACAACTGACGTAGATACGACTCCAGCTTTTGATGTGACTGGGCAAATAATTTCTCCGGTCGTGCTCTGATTGACGTTTTTCACATGCAGTGAACTCGACTTGCTCAGGAGGTGTTCACCAAACAAGTCTTTTTTATGCAAGTTATAATTAAACTGTTGAAGATTTCCTCGAGAGGCATTACATGAAATGCGCAAGGCTCCTCCCAAGTGCACAGCTTTTGGATTTACCCTCAGGGCCACATTCGGAAGGTCTGCAAATGACCAAAGATTTTGCGGTTGAAGTATTGTCACCATGGAACTTTCTTATATGTTGATGTCCACGGGTTCCATGGTACATTACAGGTCTGCTGCCAATACATGTACACCGGCAGTCATAAATGAAGATTAAAGTAAATGTGTACGCAAAGGAGCAGGGTATGTGTTTACTGCAAAGAAGAAATAAACCTCAAAAGACGGTTTACTTCTCAGCAATATGCATGTCTCTGACGTAAAATTAGGTTTACATCGGAATGGAAAGGTAATTGTGCACTACTCGTTTCAGTGTGTTCAATATTTAAACTTTGGTCTATCTGATTAAAATTATTTTGTTTAACACTCATCAGGTGCCAAAAGGCTGGTAGTTCATACAAAGAAAATAATTCTGTGTATTGTATTTTTAAAGATAATGAGAATGTGAAAGTTTAAAAAAAGTCCCTTTAATGATTATAACCTATAGGGCCACAACTTTTTGCCAATATATATATATATATATATATATATATATATATATATATATATATATATATATATATATATATATATATATATATATATATACATATATATACATATATATATATACATATATATATATGTATATGCTAAATGGTCTATAACATCTGCATAGAATTTGGAGCATACTTTGAAAGATGTCAAAACTGTAACATTTGAAATACTCTTGACCAGCATAAATTAAAATGTTAACATTTTGATAATATTTATTAGATGTACAAAGGTAAATAATATTCACATAAAAGTTGACATAGGAGTATTTTTGAATTTTCAGTTCACAAATTTCAACCCAATAATGACAGCAACGACATTCAAGAGTTACCAACTCATTAACATTCATTTTCCAATACCTTTGCCTCCTAAGCAGACTTTCTTGGGCCGATACACTATGTTGGCCCCCAGCGAAAGTCTGCCTGGCCGTGTCGCAATACCATTTCAAGAGGCAATTAGCAGATCTGGCGATAACGTTGTCAGGCGCCGCTGGGCCAATGAATTGTACTTCGCTTATCGCGAAAGTTGCCTACTGCATTATTAATGAGCTGTGCGTCGTCCAATCAGATGCGAGCAACACGTCACTTCCCACACAGCAGTCAAAATAACTCCACGAGGTCGAGGATCCAAGGGAGTAATCCAATTGACGCCTTCTCAAACGTGGTTTACCTGCTTGTGTATCTATGACTTACTGGAGTAAAAGATGTCAAAATGGAACAGGGTGCTGTGTATTGCGATCGGGAAATGTTCCCCGTCGTCACCTTCACCCAGAATACAAGACGACACCCCTAACTTGCTCAGTTCTTGCTGATGAGATTTCATTACACTTACGAGCGGGCAAACTAAGATTACTACAGGTTTGGCTGGAATAGGCGTTTTCCGTTTCACCAGGTCAGGTATTAGTTGGAATATTCGGCTTTTCCACTGCCTGTTGGTAAAATTACAAAAGTGTCTTTCTTCTCAACAATAGCATTAAATAATGCTTGCTCCTGGTGTTTGGTCGCCTGATAATTTACTCCCATCTCTTGCCAACAATCCTCAAGAACTTCCCGGAATTTTTTCTCATCCATTTTTTTCTTTTTTTCCGTGACACTGACGCTGTTCGTAGGCAGCTAATTTAGTAATTACAACTGGGCTGAGTGCGTAACACAGTTGCCGTACATGGCAGAACAGTAGCTGGATCAGGGGTCACATTAAGCGTGCATCCTGCGTCATAGACGCAAAAATAAAGAAATGACGCCTGGAAATTAATAAAACATTGTCATTTTGCGTCTCTGTGGACGCACGCACAAAAACGCGATGCATTTTTGAAAGATACAACTGCAACAATTACCCCAAGCGGTCACGGTGTTTTGTATCGATCATTATCAATCTCGTGATTATTTATTATACTGATGGAATCCTCTGATGTTCGTCTTTCTATGGAACAAGCTCTCTTATTTGCTATGAAAAAATATTCGCGGGGTATCCCTCCAAAAAATTTGCCAGAATTGGAATAGATGGACGTCACTTCACCTCATTGTAAATGCTGAGAGCACGTGCCGCTCACTGTCCAATCAAATTCGTTGTTCCCCATGTGCTTGTCTCATGTCCGCAATGTTGGGAAGGTACAAGTCGTATCACGCAAAGATTATTAGACTAAGATGTTAAATTTTCAAATCACATTTTCACCAAGAAGAGTTCCATCGAAAAAATCTAGACCCAGATAAAGGCACGAGTGAAAATTCATTACGGACGGCAAGGGAAATACGCAGATTAGTCATCGCAAGGTTACACGTGGACGAAGCGAAATTTTGCATTAGCCGGCCTAACAGCGTAACACGATGTTGTTCATCACTGTCTCCGTTGGTTCACGTGGTTATTGGTGTTTTTGAAACAAAATTTGGTTGTTTTGATTTCATTGAAATGTTTGAATGGAACAAATCTGTAGGAATTAAAAAAATTTATGATCGAAGGCCGGAAAAATGTGTAGCGGAAAACCATGCCTGGGTGCATGCCGGTGACAGGCTGTGTACACTCGCATGTGTGTTGCACGGCTTGTGGGCCTGCCGTGTTGCTTGGTGAATTAATTGACCGCAATTAAGATCAGACTCTTAACACCGCCTACCGTATCAAATTTTTCAGGTATATTGAAATAGAAAGTGCACAGAAATATAAATCATATAATTTCTGACAATTTCGTCACGTGGAATCAATCGCAAAAATAACAGAGCCCAGGCATGTTCAATCACGCATGCCGCTTGTTGTGCAATCGAGTTAAAAAAACTGTTCAGTGGCACACGGTGTACAACACCAGATACTGGCACAGTGGCAGCGTGCTAGGACTTAAGCCCCATTCACAACCAATTTTTTGGTAGACCAGGGATGTGCTATACAGACTTAGTCGTAATAGCAGGTTCCTGGGTAGATTGAATCCATCCTTGGTACCGTCAACAACTTTTAGACCCTTTTACATCAAGTTGGCATATTGGTAACTTTATATTCAATCTTAAATTTTATAATAATGAGTTACCTACGTGAGCATACACACCCTATGTTATGTTCGTTTCTAGGCTTAAGTTACATGCATGTTTTATATATTTATCATTGTGATATATGTTAATTATACCAAATAAAATCAATTAATCAAATTACATCAAATGAAGTCCAGTTTGCACAATTTCAGACTGGACCCATAGATTCAGTTCATGGACCCACTATTTTTCCTGAAAATGGAGAAAGATGGGTCCAACGGACCCACACTGAAAAATCCTTAATGTGACCCCTGCTGGATATCGCACAGCAGAGGTGTTAATCCCGTTACCCCCATTACATTGTTCGTACCTTCCCAGCAGGTGGACCCAAACAGTTAATTGAGCGGCGTGTGGTCAATACCCACTGGGCCGTGTAATAGCCTAGAAACAAAATGGCGCTCACAGAGTCACTATCCCGCAATCCACTGCGCGCATCCCCACACCTGGCCACTCGCTGGCTGCGCTGCCAGGTCGGCGCTGCCTGCTTCCAGACAGTGACGCTGCCAAAGAAAGGCAGACGTTCGCCGGGGGGTAGTAGACCGCCGAGAGCGGACGTTTAGCAGGCAACCAATACCTATGTGAAGAGACAAATATCACCCCTCACTTGAGACAGGCAATCATACATAAAAGTCAAATGGCAGTTTTAAACCAGTCCTTTCAACCTCTACAATGTTCTTCTTTAACTACAGACCTTACTTTTTTTTCTCCAAAATATATAGGCTGAACCACGTAAAATCTTTTTTTTTTAAAATTTGTTTTCAAGATAAAAGAGACAAGGTAGGCCTGTTACTTTTTGGTTCTTCTGACTTGTCAGTCAGCTTACTTTTCATCCAAAAAAAGCGGGCTTGCATCGTGTTTATTTATATTCATGAATCTGAACATTATAGACACACTCTACCTCCATATATATATATATATATATATATATATATATATATATATATATATATATATATATATATATATATATATATATATATATATATGTAGTAGATACGTAACAAAAATAAATTATAGTCAGCCTTGTAAGTTTCTCATAATAAACAATTTCCCAGGCCTGTATCCAAAGAGCTACTTTTAAGACAATGTCACACGAATTAAGTTACAAGTTTTGTTACTCTGTTCTCCAGGTCCATGTTGTTCTCAACAGATTGGGTAGAAATTACTGAGATGAGGATTGTAACTTTAAATGTACACGTCAGATTATTTACTTCAGACTTGTTTTTATTTGTTTTCTTCCATATGCTTTTGCTTTGGTTATATAAAGGTCTCTGATATGCCTATTTGGACCAGCATCGTAAGTGTGTAAGTCCAGCAACCGTGTGGGAGGGTGCAACAGTTCCTGTTTAAACTGGGTAGTTGACATTGCTGCCCCAATTTAGTGTATGTGGAGCCATGAATTTTTCAGTGCGGTTTTTTTCTTGATACCCTTCACTAGCAATTTTCAAAAGTAATACTTTTTTATTATAATTTCCTGCAATATCAGGAAATTATTTAACGTATTTTCTAACGTGACGATACCAGGGAGGATCCAGACTTTCTAAAACGGTGGCAATAAAGGCAATATACAAAGGAAAGCTCTCGGATGATAGCAACAAGTTGATGAAAAGGAATCTACATAATGCCACAGAAATGCGAAATGTTCAAGTAGACCCATGGTAACTGTATCTTTTTACGCTGCATTTAGTATCCTCACATGCATATGTGTGCAAATGAGAATGTTGAGTCATCTGACATGTCTTTTTTCTAATTCATCTTAAAGGGAAGGAGAAGGGAAATGACATGTATGCATACATCGATACATCTGTAACAGAAATTGCAACTATTTGTCACATTAAACAGTACCTACATAGTATATCCACTGTTATAGTTTTTTCGTTATTCCTATGGTGTTTTCCACAAAACATGTGTAATTTCCTGACATAGAGGCGGTAATCTTTTTCCATGTGAATACGCTGGTATTTCTAAGAATCAACTGAGTGCTTCCATGCTGGTACATCCACCAGTTTGAATAACGGTCCTTGTAATTGCCTTGCACTGCAGTTGCATATTTTGGCCTTCAACAAGTATATCTGGATGATGCTCGATCATAACATGGGGCTGATCTGCAGATTCAACATGTACAGATTTAAGACAATTTTCCATACGTCAAGTTGGAGGGAAAAACGGCTAACATGTTTTACGGATGAAATGAAGTCTATCTATCTATCTATCTATCTATCTATCTATCTATCTATCTATCTATCTATCTATCTATCTATCTATCTATCTATCTATCTATCTATCTGTCTATCTATCTATCTGTCTGTCTGTCTGTCTGTCTGCCTGTCTGTCTGTCTGTCTGTCAATCTATCAGACGCTACTTGTGCCATTTGGGCATGAGTTCCGAGGAAAGTTTGTCTTGTCCGTAAAAAATAAACGTGTTTTGGTCATTCTTGCATGAGGTAGTTTCGTAGCTCATTATCTTAATAGACAAGTACTTTCTCATAATGTTTTTCGTATCTGAATGATGGAATGACCGACCACCTACCACCTGGGCACACATTCACTAAGCGACATTCCCATTCATAAATAAATATAGTCCAGTGGGGCAGATACGTGTGAATACATGGTCAACATAGTTGAATGCACACAGGCAGTGTAAAATACTGTGTATGGCGATGCGCGAAGGTCAGGGACAAAAATCCATCGGAATCAAGGGGATACTGGAAAAGGTTTTTTTTTTTTCATGTTATGAGCATGGAATGACCGGGTCTCCAGTCAGCACCGGAAAGTAAACAAATTAGGAATTAGAAAGATAAGCCAGCTAAAAAGAAAATAGATGTTCCCTTGCTTTGCCCTGATGGGCTAATGGAGACAGAATGGTAAATACAGATGTGCATTACCTGTTTTCAAGATAAAAACACTTAAAGACATATCTTTCATTTATTATGTTTATGCGACTATCATTGACTAAACCATGTGTTTAAGATAGACCAAAGTGGCCTTGCTGTTAATAATGCGCTGAGTCTAAAGCCTGAACTAACCATGATAAATTGAAATGTCGTTAGTTTTTGTTTGTTGTGGAATTGTAGGGTATTATTTGATGACATGGTCAATTATTTCATTTCCAAGAATAGGTAAAGTATTGAGTGTGCAATATAAAATCAGCTTTATGTACATGCATATTTGATTTTCTTTGTTTCATTGTTAATCAAATTATTTTTGTAATGCACTTACGGATTGTGAAAATGACAAGCTGCCGAAAGCCAGGGCCAGCGTTATTAGTTGCATTACATTCCACCTGTGCAGCTAAAGGTCTAGATCAATATGGAGTCATAGCAGGTCCATCTTGTTTGAGAATTACTGGTTGTCCTGGTCCTCTATCAGACAAAGTATATATGTATTTGTTTGGATTTCCATTGCTTGCAAGACAAGAGATGGTGATGTTTTCTCCATGAACCACTGGGTTTGGATAGACACTAATACTCACATTTGGGACATCTGTAAAGTGCAGGCGAATCGGTATTATACGTATGCCAACTATTGCATTTACGTTACAAATGTGACATGTCAATGTGGCTGAAACCAATATAGCTATATTCAATGTGAAAAACAGATCTGCCTATGTTGCTCATTCACATGAAATGATGACCTATAAAAGTTAAATGTATGAATTTTGGGAATTGTATAGACATCAGAGACAACCATTTGTTAACTGATCTTTTCTATTCTTTCTGTCATTGCCTCTTGAAATTTGTAAATGTGAAACTTATTTCAACATATATTATAGAACGCCTCAGAAGTTTTTTTCTCTCTCTTTTATTTCATTTGCCAAATTGGTCAAGAATTTTGTTGGTCAAGTTTGGACCCTGTATATGTACATTTTAACTGAGCATACTAAATATTCAAGTCCAATCGCAACCTTCAGACCAAATGATACCTTTTCATGTTTGTAAATCATTCACATTTGAAATGATCAGAAATATTTCATATCACACTTAACCAATTGTTCCAAAGTCCATCAGCATATTTCTGTTCCATGCTTTTACCTTTTCTTTTCTCGTTAAAAAAATCCCCAGAACAAATAAAGCATTAAAAAAATCTGTATGTCAGGCTTCAAAGGCAAAGGAAATATATAATTAAAAAGCGACACTTCTGAAACACAAAAGACGAAAACTGCCACTTCAAGCACTTCTTATAAATAATTGGCATTTACTAACTGCATTGCTGCTTTGGCCCACATCACTCAAGAAGAAAGTACCTGTATGTGTGGACAATTCTCTTTATTAACCAGGACAAAATGTGTAGCTGAGGCATTTAGAAATCTTTCTATATCGAAACAACATTAATTGATATAGAATCCAGAAAAAAAGAAAGAAAAAAGTAGTCTAAAATTAGCAAATTCGTGACTATAGTAGTAAAACCGACTGCTAATGTCTCTCTAACAAGATGCCACTTCAATTTGTTGCTCGGCATCTAAGATAACACAGATTGCTGCATACAGTTTCTAAAAGGGGGCCAGGCTAATTGTGCATTTGTACATTTACTTGCAGCCCAGCCTCTCTTGTAGCACCTGCAGCATGTACGCTGCGAACAGAAATAAGTAAGTTTTGGTGGTCCTTCTCAACATTATCAGTTTTTGCTATCAGTTCAACATCATGGACCTCATGCAGGCAGGTGGCTTTGGTAACTGTGTGGAAAATAATATCCTTACAACTAGGATTTATCACCTGACATGTATTCTAAAGTCAGTTTTCTGAGTATCAACCAATGAATTTCTCACCACAAGTTAGTTTTTACTAAGTCCTTGGGGAAGTGAGTCAAACAGTCCAAATCATGATTCAACCAGCTTCACATCAACAACATTACACATGTACATTCACTGTAAGCTGGAACCAATTAGGAGTATGAGACCAAGGGTGAGAGTGACCCCCAAGACACATGCAGATTATCCTTACACGTCAGTTGAAGCTGAAAGCTATCAATTTTAATCCTTCATTTGCGTTCATGAGAAAGTTGTGACCTGAGTGCCAGAGTGGGGCTTCTCTGCTAAATCAGCACCTGTATCTATTTGTGCCACATATGCTCACAATGGCTGCAACACCAGTCTTCAGTCTATTGCACGTTTTACAGGTAGTACGGGTTGCATCTATGGTTGTTTGGTTTGTACACCCTTTATTGCTCAACTGGACACGATTGGTTGCACTTGGTGTGGCAGTTAAATAACTGGTCACATTTCGTGCTCCGAAATGATAAGATCCAGGGATTAGTTGTGGCTTTGGGTTAAACTACTGATTTCCAGAACCAATAGCTTGGCAAAACATTACCCACTTTGATGAATTTTCCCTTCAAGGGGTGCAAAATCAAGCAGAAGGCAGCGATTCAAGAATAACCAAATCATTCACCTTTCAACTAATGTGAAGAAACAAATTCACTCTTGACTGAAGACAGCCAGTCACACTGGAAGGCAGCTGGTGGTTAGAAACTGATCCTCTCAACCTTTGAAATAGTCTTCCTTAACTACAAAATCTCATTTCTCCAGACATATGGGCCCTGACACTTAAAGCCCAAAATTTATAACTTGTGCCAGACATTTATGAATCTGAAACAATGACAATAGCATTTAAATGCTCCGTCTGGCCTGAAACCGACTATTGTACTTGCATTGCTGCCGGAATGGAGCTGGCTGGCCCTGGGCCAAGAGCAGGAAGACAATACAGGCTTATGCTCAGCTTCCACTGTCTTCTTGTTAGCCTCTGCAAAAGCCATTTCTGCAGCAAAAGCTTGACCCTTTACCTGCTCAGCTGTTTACAAGGCATCTTTGGTATCATGTTAAGGCATTTCTTGTTTCTTTTTGCTTGCGTGATTTGTCTTCTTGCTGAAAGCAGTGCCTCATCTCACCGTTGCTCAGTTTGCTGAGCCCTGTGTGTAGCACTAATGGCAACATCTAGTTCATTTAGCAGGAAGGCTAGCCCCCGATTAGTCTCGTCTGAATCAACATGCTGATCCATTGCCGTGGCAGCTTTCTCATGGGTATTATTCTTTTTATGTTGAATTTCGCACAACTCTAAAAATCTATAGGTTCTAGCAACCACCACAGGGCGAGCACTGTGGTTTCACTATATACATCTGACCTGTGCAGCACACTCCAGCACAGTAATCACCATACCTAAGCACAGGAATATCGAAGTAAGCACCACAGGTGTACCACTGTGCTTTCATTACCCTTAAGCATGCTTTATATAGGATCAGTAGCTCAAACGCATTTTCCAGAAGTCCAACCAAGCATTTGTAAATCCTCTATTCTTTCTCTTTTTCTGTAGGTTGCTATTGATCTGGACAGTTGTGTGGATATGTTGGCAGCGACAGGATGGCAAAACAACAATGGCATTCATGTGCAGTTGCATCAATTTCGCAAAAAGATTCTGGTGGAGGCAGTAAAATTCCTTGTGATGCTCAAAAATTCTTCTGAAGTGAAGTTCAACAATACATTTTACTTGCACTCAAGCTACCGATCATTTAAACATCCACAAGAAGCACTGTTTATCCAACAATACAGACATATATAAGTAAAAATATCCAAAATATCTGACACCAAATGACATGTTCCTATAGTGTGCCAGGATTCTTAATTAAGTAAGGGATAACTTAAACTACTCTCTATACACTTATAATACAGTAGACCAATATACAGCAACATACATCTGCACTCAAACAGAGTCAGAATCAAGACTCACACAAAATAGCTACACAGGGCCAAGTACTGCCCTTGTTATGGCTACGTGGCAGCTCCACCCTGTCATGGGCCCAAGCAAATCCACTCAGTAATCTAATTAAACCAAGGGGGTTAATACGATCGGTTAGCACACGGCACATGTCACATGTTTAAAATTATTATAATAATTGTTTGTCCTCTTGGTTGCTTACTCTTCTAAGCGTGATATGTAATAATTTTAAATACAATTTACAGAGACTTGTTTTGTCAAAATTTTAAAACGAGCCTGGAGAAGTTGCTATGTCATCACTGCTGCATTCTGGGATATATAACACTGCAAAGATGACAGCCACCAAACCACTTTATATGTGACATTTGGAATTACCAGTTCTGCTGATCTGATGTGCATACTTTTCACATCAAAATGTTGTTTATTATTTAGAAGTTTTTTAAAAGAAAATGTTTTCAGTGGGATTATTTTGATTTCAATGTTCGTCTCTGATCTTTCACAATTTGCTTCAGAGTTCATAATTTATGGTGTGCTCATGCATGGCTAAAAGCAATATTACTGCATCGAGTATTCATTAGAATATCATATAAATAAAATTTGTCGAAATGTAATTTTAGTTGTGTGTACACATGCCTCATAATATATATGTTTTTTACATTCATGATAATTCAACATCATACATCAGGAATCAAATATATCAATATTTCCTATTTATATAAATGAATTTCAAAACTTTTTCATTCGTTACCAAATACTACTTACAATGTACAACAAATGGTTTACTGGATTCTAAACGACTGTTTCTTTTCCAAATGCATCTGCATATCAAAGTCTTATTGTTGTCATCTCTAGTAGCATTATACGTCAGGATACTTTTCACAGTAAATGTACCGTCATTATTCAGAGTTTCCCTTTGTTTGGTTTTCTTCAGGATACCACCATCCTGTAACATCCAACTGAACTGAAAAATATGTGTTGGCTTCACCCTATTGACGGAACAGGACAATGCTTTGGGGTTACCTTCCATAATATATTCCGGGATCGATAGTATTGGATTATTTTTACTTGGTGGCACTGCAAATAAAAAAGACAAACTAGTTTGCACCATGAATAGCATGAACTGGCATGTTGCTTTAGTATAGTGGTATGCACATCAACTACTCTTGGCAACGTAATATTGCATGACTAAGTGAACCTAGGAACATGATAATAATGGTTTGTCGTTTTAAATTGAAAAACAATATATAATATGAAATTTACATTTTACAATTAAAATGGCCTAAACAAATTTTTGTTCCTGATCTATGATCTCAAAGACATTAAATCTATTTGGTATTAAGACACATTTAAGATCATCCAATGATACAAACAAGAGTATCAGTGCCACATGTTCCGTGCCCTTCTCAACAAAGAACACAAGTCATGACCCAATCTCTCTACGATGCATAATTGATTCAGGTACGGTCTACGTCGAAAGCTACAAATTAATTAACACACACATTCTATTAAGAATTTTTTAAATTTCTATGCTTTAATGTTAGCTAGCATGTTTTGCAGCCATTAACTCCTGGACATGGCGGCTGCTTTCCTTTACATTGTATTTGGTTATGACAACCCACTCAAATTTAAAGAATGTACGAACGCAAAACATCGGCAAATACATAAATACACACTGTATAAATAGTTCTTGCTCATAATGGTAAGACTTCGAGAATTTATATGACTAGTATATGCAGTTATATACCAGAAAATATGGAAAAATCAAATTTAAACTTGAGAAGCCTGAACACAAATAAAGGTGTCACAACTCTCCCCAGCATGCACTACGGAAATAATAGTCGAACTGTATTCTTAGAAACACGGGTTTGTTACATAGGTAGCACAAACATAGAATGAAAAAAATCCCAACAAAATCCTCGCTCTCTCCTCCGTGAATGTATCCAAATACTAATAACATAATGTCAACGGATGTATGAATTGTGGTCTCTTGGAATAACTTTGCACGTTTATTTTGTCTCTTTATTCTTTGAATTCAAATCTCAGTTGTGTATTGCGTATGTCTAAACAAATGTATAGTCCATGTAGCTTTATGTCTAATTTTATGAATGTAGCAAAGAATAAAAAAAAAAAAAAATTGAATTCACAAGTGAATTCACATGCCTAATATCCCGTACGGCTGGGACCTAACTTGAGGCATTCTCCCAACCTACAGGTCTTTTCTGCTCCACACAGAAAGGCATGCAAGTGTCACAATTTGGACAACTGGTACGTGCAGGACATGCATAACAGTGAACGTGCAGTGGATGAATAGCATGAAGACTATAAGTTATGTGCTCACAATTGATGGAAATAGTGACAACTGATTTGCCAGCACATTAAACACTGCAAAAAAAAAAAAAAAAAAAAAAAAATAGCAGACACGCAGGGATACCACATAACGTGTGTGTTAAATTATGGAGAAACACTGATATATTTATGCCCCAAATGTTATCGTGCATAGTTCATAAATTCATTGGATAAAGGGTAGGTTTATATGATATAGGGTTGAGTACATCTACATCTTCGCCACACGCAGTGCAAAAAAACGAGGAAAAGCCATTAACAATTCATCTCCAATGCATAATCACGCTATTATGACCATCACAAAGCTGCATGGTGTGAAAAGTTCATAACCTCATACTTTGTGATAAATACCTTACCGTAGGTAGATTGATATTTATGTTTAGTAACGGTGAGTTAATTACACAGTGACGCATAACAATTATATATGTTTTGAATGTGAGCTTGATAAATTTTACTAAGACTCCAAAACAAAACACACATAAAAAACCAAACAAACACCCCCCCCCAAAAAAAAATAAATACAAATAGTGACACAAAAATTTTAGATTATCATGTCATGATGCCTAACAGATGATGACAAAAGTAGTCCACTGAGTGTGGATCGAATCTGAGGCGCATTAGTGAAGGAGTGAAGTAGTGCCTACACATGCTTAATATAATAATTTTTACCGGACCTAGACAGGTACGTAAAACGCACTTTCGCAAAGTAATTATAATTAAAGTGAGAACAATGCACCTTACCAAATATCTGTAATTCATAGTGTTGTTCATAAGCCTGGCCATGCGTCGTCACACTGCATTTGTACCTGTCACCACCGGTTAACTTAGCATTTTTTATGATGAGAGAACCGGTCTTATGTCCAATGAAGTATCTTTTTCTCCAACACTCCAGAACAACTGAGGCTCTGTCACGAAATGAATAGGTTCTGAGAATTGCCATTCCCAACTAATGTCACTTACATGGATTTCTGGCTTGAAGCCAGTATATGTCCTGATCGCTTGTGATACCGCGCCCAGATACGTTGCTGGATAGTTCGATTGTTATATTTTTCTCTACATTCGCAACTTTAGATTCTCCTTGAAAGTATAAATGCACAAAATGAAGTGCTATAGCTTTTTGCAACTTTGTAAAACAAGAGGACTGTGACATTCTTCCTATGCTCAGTTGGCCTTGATTGCACAGACTTAAGTGGTCCTGCAAGGTTCAGAATAATATCAATGTGGCCTTTAATAGACCATCCTCTCTATAACAGCAGTCTTCACTCACACACGTCTAAAGCATCATAAAAGAAATATAACCGGCTCCACTATCATGAATTTATAAGCCCATATAAGCCAATGTGGAACTATTAAGGCCACTCAAGATTAAAGGCTTTTCCCTATTAGTTTTTCATAGTAACCATGGGCCTGTTATCCACCTTTACCAAGGTTTAAGCCACTATATCAGTTTGATGTTTCAGCTTGTTATCAAGGTTTACACAAATAAGTTTTATTCAAGGAATAAATTTCCCTCGGCCACCCGTGTTTTCTATTTTCCCAGGATTTTTTATATAATATAACAAAGCCTATTTCGACTATAATTTTTTGCATTTTGAAATCCATTGGACACAGGGACATGACCTGCAGGCAATGCAAAATCCACTGACCAACCTTTGTAGCTAATAGTAATAGTAGAATCCGTTAAATCTCTAAGACCCAGGCCTTGACCCTGAAAAAACGCTCTGACCACACTTAGATAAAGGGGGTTCCCCAAAATAATCCTTATCGTGATTATTACTCCCTTCCCGGACATAACACTGACAAATGTCAAGGCTTTCCTCCTTGCTAGCTGAACTGTCGCACTCAGGGATATAATCCAGCGTCTGAATATCCAAGCAATAATATTAATTATGAGAAAGATAATTACTGATCAAATCAAAAAGGACATGAACATTCCTACCGTCAGGGATCCTGCGTGTGAACTGATGGTATAAGATCTTTACAATCATAATAAAAAAGATGGTCACTTTCGTGTATCAAGGAACTATTTTACAGAGATCCATAATTGTGTTCGAATCACCAAAAACTGTCAATGTCGGTATCCATTCTAGGCCCCAGTCACTTAGGCTGCAGGTCAAAATCATCAAAATGTCCTGGGCATTTTGAAATTTGAACCAAGTTTGAATATTCCACTGTGGTTCCCAACCATGTAAGAATTCTGCTTATTACGGTTCCGTTATCACAGAAGTCTAACTTATGCTCTTTCTTCTGTTTATACGGCGGCAAAGCATAAAACCTAGACCCATATGTGCATAATTATGTAAATAAAAATCATTTTCTAGTATTTTTTTTTCACATATACATTCTTCAAGTTTTGGGCCATGTGGCAGTGACAAGCGCTTACCCATTATTATTAGCTGTGCAATAATAATGAAAGAAAAAATTATCAAAATAAAAATTGTGAAATTTGTTGCAAGCTACCAGTCATCGTACTTTCATAAAATCCATATCTCTCATGAAAGCTCCAAAAGAGGTATGTCAAAATTTCCAGATGGTCACGGACCATTTGAAATATTCCAGCTTAGTTCAGATTCCAATATAGGTCGGAAGAAAATTATCTTTTATAATCATGGTGGACAATAATACAAGCGAACAGCAACTATTGCCAAACATGAATTTATTAAGCAAAATACTTGGAAACACATTAAAAAAACGTTTTCATAAGCTTGTGTATTTGCTGGTAAATTGATCATATTGTGACAGCCGTTTGTGTAAAGTTAAAAGTCACGGGTTGCCGTCTCCCTTTAACAAAGTAATAGCCGGGCCAAGACTCAACTGCACACGTTTTCTACAAACAAACAGGTCCATTCAGAGATTCCACAATCCGTCTTGTACCCTACCTGGAAGCACAATTTCTAATGCCATAACCATGCACATATTAACCAGAGCACTTGGTTTAAACATATTTAAATGACAATGTGACTGGGGAGAAGGCAAAGCCTACATGAATCGCTCTCTCAAGCAGAGCCCTTGAATCAAAATAGCAGAAATAGGTTTCCAGTTGTTATGGATTGATGGCCCAGAGCCAGCGATTTTAAGATGTATTAGTCTACGTCCGCCGGCTAAAATCATATCATGCCACACGATGTCTCATGAATATTATTAAAACATTAGCAAATTTACGGCACAAGCTCAGATGACAGACAGGTCAGTTGACTTAAAACTCATTACAATGCCCCCGAAGACATATATCTCAATGATTTATTTGATTTGGATTATTTTTTTCCTGAAAATTGCAAAACACTAGTTATACACACAAAGTAGGCGTAATAATTAAAACAAGTATTAGACATGTTGGTGTAATTCTGCATGACTAATTTACTGTCATAAAATAAAGGAATGTTTGTAATGTTCGTAGACCTCCAATTGAGGGGAAACACCATGTCTCAAAATAAAAAAGTAAATGCACCGAAGGAAGGAAGCACATACACTGACACAGAAATTACTGTGATATTAGTTTCTAAATAATAAGTGGTCTGGCAGTTCTTTTTTTTATTTTCAGATTTTTTAGGGCAACAGTATTTATATACGTGTATTTTACGTCCCCCCTCCACGGATATGGGTCAGACGGTTTCCTAAAGATAGGGAAAAATTTATTGATTGTCACAATTTCCATGGAACATTTTGCAGCGAAGCTTTACATAGGCTAACAGTGGTACTTGCAATCAAACCACACTGTATGAGAGAAAACTACAATTTCAACATATCAGACACCGTTTCTTTTTTAAATGTCTTTCAAAACAAGTACCATCGGCTTTATATGGTTTCATTGAATTCGATGTGTGTCTTGGACAGCATGCACAAACGTATAGTGATTATAGTGTTCTATAAATACATATTCATCAAGGAAATCTTATCGAAAAACGCTGGGAAATTTTGATATATTTAATGTGAATTATTCAAAACATTTTGATGTTTTGATACAAGTTTTCTTCTTAAACACCTTCAATGCAAGTACACACTTCCCAGTATACACAAAAAGACTTTGGGAAACGTATGTTTGATACCTTTTTACTGCAACAGAAAAGAATTTTGAGAAACAGTTTGAACGGTACAAAGATTCACAAACCCAGTCAATCTTTTAATCACTCGATTCAGTTAGGTTTTTTCATTCAATGCATGCCAGAGTTTCCAGAGGGGTCTTCTTTATTAGTCAGTGTGCCTTTTGTGAGAATGACCCTGGCCTAGCAGATAGTACACTTTGCTTTTGGGGCTCTGACAAAGATGATGTCAAATTTTGAAATAAACTGGACCTGTGAAATCATGTATTGGAATTCAATGATCCAATTCATTTTACACGTTGTTTCCTCCATCACCCATGCCTTAAAGGTGTTCCAGCGGCTGGCGGTAAGCCTGAACCATTCTGCCATACTCCAATTTTAAAAATGAAATAGCATTTTCTGTCAGGCGGTATTTTTACCGATGAAGCAGCCCGTTTTACCACATGCTCTACGGACCAATGAAGCAATCTCTTTCAGATGCACGCACAGCTTTGAAAATGCTTGAAATTGTTTTATTGTATGTATGGATTACACTGGCAACAAAGTTTTTCAATATTGAAGGATTTTCAATCTGCTAAACACATCACACTGCACACATAAACTACAATCAGATTTCATTTGTGAATCCAGAGAACTACTATCTACAAATCACACGAGCAAAAATCGTTCCCATAGAATCATTTTACATTTAAACATACCACATTACACATAGTGTGCATGTTTGTACTGGCAGTTCTCTATCCATCCAGAGAATCATTGTTTTTATACAAACTGTGCGACAAAAATGTGCCATACTGATCATTCCGTATTCCAATGGTGTCAAAAAGGCGCACAGACATATGACGTTGGTAAAAATGTGGTAGACTTGTCTCGTTGCAATCCATGCTGTGCAAGCGTGTCGTGGCAAAAGAAGATCACATTGTGTGGAATCTGGCACTCATGAATAAAAATCGATAACAGATCAGCTGACATTCCAATTATAATAACGATCAACGCCAATAATTTGCGTTATTTTTTCCCTTGTTAGCATTGTGTTATCATCATCATCATCATCATCATCATCATCATCATCATCATCATCATCATCATCATCATCATTATCATCATCATCATCATTTGAGAAGTCATTATTTGGATGGGCGGAATACTGGCAAATACAGAAAAAGAGTATTTTTATTATTGTTATGATTGCAATCCAACATAAGTTCAGTTGGGATATGAAAAACGAATCGATTGAGACTGGTGGCCTAATAAAAAAAGTTGTACTCATTAAAGAAGCAAACCGTTTAATATGTTGGTGTCAACTTTCACATAGGGCTACATGACGCAGACGGCAGAATTCAGTCACAGATACTCGCCACGGGATTTAGTTTAAAGTTCAGGCGCCCCATTCCCATAGTAAAGGTAGAAGGTTAGAAGTAAAAAATCAAACATTTTCGCCAGGCCACTATTGAGAGCTCATACTGTTTACATAAAGCAAGTCTGAAGCTTCATGGGCAGTTTTGTTACTTTAGTGCCCGCACATGTGTCTATGCCAGCTTATCAGTTTTACAAATGCATTAAACTCCAGTATGTGTAAAGTGCATGTAGAGGACAACACGCTGTTGGTTTTCTGGATGCACCTTGACTTCAAAAGACAGAAGACACAGAACTGACGCATTTGCAAGCAAAGTATTTAAATTTGATTGAATGAAACTTGCAATATTGTCACCATTTAAGAGCAAAATGCACAAAAATAAGACAGGAAACAAAGAAAACAAATAATTAAAAGCAAGAGGGCTGTGTGGACAGCCCATGCTCAGCTGACCTAGACATTCATCACGCAGCTCTGTGAACTTGGGATAGGATCAAGGTCACCCATGTACTGAATGAGTCTGAACTTTATAAAAGAACCCTAACAGGTGCAACATCAAGGTCTCAGTTCGAGTAGGTATCAAGTTATAATAAAGAGTAAAGTTTATGTATGTTGCTCTGTGACCCCGGTAAAGAGGTCAAGGTCACTCATGTACCGTCTAAGCATGACTTTCATAGAGAAACACTAACATGAGCAACACCAAGGTCCCAGTTCAAGTAGTTATCAAGTTATAGTGAAGAGTAAAATTCATGTATGTTGCATCATGACCACAGAAACGACGTCAAGGTCACTCATGTACTGTCTTAGCATGACCTTTATAGAGAAACATTAACATGTGCAACATCAGGGTCCTAATTCAAAACAGATCTTCAGTTATCAAGTGAACAGTCAATTTCCTTTCAGTTGTCCTGTCACCTTGGAAATCAGGTCAAGGTCCAAACATCACTAGAACATGACCATTTGCAAAAAATACGTAGACACTTATAAAAGGTACATCCTTTTTTGAAAACAATTCATAAAAGTCCAAAAATCACTGGTTGACGACCATTTGAATAACTTGGTAGAGACCCCCCCCCAAGGTATTTTGCCATCAATTTGAAGTAAATAGGAAAGACAGTTTCTTCAGAGAAGTCCAAAATGTCAGTTACCATTAGAATGCTGTAGAATGCCCATTGACTTGCATAGTAAGCAATAAAAAGGGTGCATTTACCGATAAGTACCCGAATAGAAAAAAAAAATCGTCAAAAATCAGGAATCCATTGCACTGCCACCCAAGGAACAACTTTGTTTGACCCATCTACAAGGAACATATACACCAGTTTCACCTAAAACGGAGTGACCTTTCTAGAGAAGATGTAAAAAATAGCACACAAAAAAAACCGCACAAAAAGATCATAAAAAGTAGAAAGTTATCACAGTGCTACCTTGTAAACAAATTAAGAACTAGAAGTGCCAGGAAGTGTCCTTGTGCGATATCAAAGCAATTGGATGAGTGGTTTCGGAGAGGATTTTTTCAGATTTGCTCCCCCAAAGAACGAAACAATTCATTTAAAATACAAAAATCACTGGAGCATGACCATTTGAACAAACTTGGCAGAGACCTACCCAAGGCACATCATCGCGAAGTTTGAAGTGAACCTGGATGATGGTTTTGCAGAAGTCGAAAATGTGAATTGTGGACGACGGACGTGTTTCCTTTGAAACTGAAAGGTTTATACACAATTCCACCATACCAACACTGGTATAAACAGGTAAATAGTAATGGAATTTTTAGCACCATAGCGTTGACAAGAGGTGTTATGAGGTGAAGTTTGCTAAGGTTTTAGCTTGAAGCCATCTCTTCCACTATACTGGGTGATGGTTGAAATGAAAGAAATCCTGCAAAAAGTGAGCATGATCATAGTTTTCAAGACGAACTAGAGAAAATTCTCTAGGTGGGTTAAGTATATTTTACCGCTGGTACCTTCCCTCTTACCACTCTTAAAACTTTGAGGAGTACACTTGTCATTTCAAGCTCCATCTTGACATTGTTTGACTAATGTTCTTGAGTTAGTGTTGTATTTTTTAGATATTTGATCATATCTCTGGAAACTTTTCAACAGAGTTTTGTGTTGTTGTTTTTTATAACCTTTGCGTTGTAGTTTTTGCAACAAAGTTCTGACTCTATTGACAAAATCGCTAAAAAGTGTGGTGTTTCTAGCAATAATTATCACTTGTACGATACAAACTCCATATGCTTGTTTCCTGTCAGATCAGGATAGGAGACAATATCAAATTTGAACTGGTCTCTCTTGTCAAATATTTTTGTCACTGCTGTTTGTTCTCAATTTCTGCATCCAGATCAAGGAAAGTAGCTTTTGTATCGCTTTCATTTTCCAGATTTAACATTAGTTCTTTGGGATATATGTTTTTCCAATTTCCCTTTATTTCATCTCCATTGTTTAAAGCACACAAGCCATCTATAAATCTTCTTGGGTGAGAATATGATCTTCTTGTAGCTGGAAAGTTTGTTTCTGCCAATTTATCCATCCATTTTGGATCATAATAATATAAATTAAGCTTGGCAATATATGGGGCTGGATCTGTTCCTATTGGTATGCCTGCTATTTGGTGATAGACTCTGGTTCCAAAGCAAAAGTATGCATTGTCGATGATGTATTCTATCATTTGAGCACACTCTTGCTTCGTATAAGATATTCCTTTGCTCTTACCTTTATCAAATGTAGCCTCAGCACCAGATATTTAACATACTGACGTGCTGCCTTTGAACGTTTTACTAAATATTGAAATTAACACGTTGTTTAAGTCTGTCAAGTTCATCTTTCTGTACAATGTTGAGAAATCAAAGTTGTGAATTGATTTTGCACCATTATTATTGTTAATTTCGTCAATGTCTAGTATATTATCACTTGTGCTATCTGTAATTCACATTCTATTCACTCCCGTGTACATTTTCACTTTTTTGCAGCAGTTAGTATGTGGATTTTTTGACAAGTTTGAGAACTATAGGTTGTCGTTTGGCAGCTTGTTTCGAAACACATTTTTTTGCTGCAATGATGAAGCTGAATTTAACAAGTTTTTTTTTTTTTGCATTTTCACAAATGCATATATAATTGGTAATGTTTGTCCTCATTGGAGACCATGGCTTTTAACACCTTGTCTTTATCCACTTGGTGCTTGCTATCAGTATCAGACGTCCCTGCCTGTTGGTAACTTTCATTATTTAATTCACTCAATATTGTATTAATGTAGTATGGTTTACAAGTTAGTGCAATGTTATTACTAGCTTTGTCAACAGGTGTGATGACAAACTTGTCATGCAAGTCTTGCAATTCCTGACTACAATGTGAATCCTTCAGAACTTGTTTAATCTGTCTTCACTTTTGAAGAGGACCTTTTCTCAGATATTTAATTCTTTCATCCACTTCTTGCATTATTTAACTTTCCATTCATTTAATGTCTTGTTACAGATTCCCTTCTGATTAGTATGTTTCTTGATGACACCTTTGAGTCCTCCTTTAATCTTCTTTTTTGTCTTCCTGAAGTTGATGTCATGTCTTTCTCTATAGTTTGGTCTCTTTGAAATAAGTGTCTCATTTTTGTTTTGTTTTGAATGATACTTAAATCAACCGTGATAACATGTTTGTGGTCTTTATACATAAACTTCTTTTAAGTAGGGTCACATTCACAAATTTGATTATTCATATTACAGCTGTGTATGTCCACTTCATCTATTGTTCGATTGTAGTTGAAGACCTTATTACAAATACGGGGGTGTAACAAGCATAAGCAACTGTGACATCCTCTGCAATAGAGTTGCTGACTGAATTTTCAACTTCCTGAAGTCGAAGAATACTTTGTAGATTTATGTATTCGATAGCTGAATTTTCCTAGTGTATTATCACAGGATTTATGATTTTCTTTTTCTTCTTAATTTTCCACGCATGTACTTTCTGTAGCTTCAATTTATTTTGTATCATGTCTTGTACTTAAATGAAAATCCGATCTGTTAACTTGCTGTCATTTGTTACTTCATGATCCAGAAGTATCTGTCCCAATTGCTTGAGATATTTTTTCTTCATTTGTGGCAATGTTTTATTGATGTAGTATGTAGTTTCTTTGATTGCAGTTTGTTGGAGTATGTGAATATGTATTGAGCTGTGAGATATTCTTTATGTATTTTGTGTTTACTCTCATGTTTGTTCTTATCTTTCCTTTTTTGTTGAGTATGTCATATACATTATCATTCTCTTTTCTTTGATCTACATTCTTATCACAACGATTATTCAAGCCATAGGGATATAGTGTTCGGAGTTCTTTAATCCAAAATTGGTATATAATAACTTTTGATATGTCAAGAATGGCCCATCCCACATGATTGTGTTTATTGATCACGATCTGTTTTTGTGTTTACTCATCCCCACAAGATTCTCGTGAAGGGTGATGTGTGTATTGTAACTTAGCAAAGCCAAATGTCTTTTCAACTTAGTTTGGTCTGTAATAAGTGTAAAATTTATTCACTTTCCGGTATTCTTCACTGTATTTCAAAAAACACTATTGTGTATAAGGTTGAAAAATCTCTTTCAAAAGAAGTCTTTGGAAATCTTCGAGGGATGTGTTTTTGTCTATATATTCCCTTAACCAAGGCCTTTGTTTAAATACAAGTACGCCGAACTTTCTTCAATAACATACCAAGGTTCAGATACTGCCTTAATGCCTTGCCATGAACAACATAGAATCTACGGGGACCGAAACATGGAATCAGATCTTTCTAGCAAATTTTTTATCTAAATTTTATAGAAAGCCTGCTAAATATGGTGAGATCATATCATGTGTGAGCTGTAAATTTTCTGGACCAAGGGGATTATCATTGTACAAATCATGTAATTCTGAAGGATAAACTGAATCTACTTCAGCAATGCAGCTTGTACCCTCAAAGATATGTTATCAGACCAAATAAATCCACCTATTGGTGAGTCACCTTTCATGCTAACAGCATAAAAATTTACGCAGCCAATGTATCATAGTGCCTGTTCACCTTCAATGCTCTCAGCATGATGACTGCTTATGCTGTATACTTCACCTCTTATAACCCTCTCTATCATTTGGTGCATATTTACATCAGTTAACAATTCAGGTAATACACCTGTCATTCCCAATGGAGCATCCCAGGCAAGACTAGGCCTTGTTAAATAGTGTCCTCATACTCTTTCAGTGAAAGAGATCTGAACTTTTTTAAGACATCTGCCAAAATGAAGACATCTCTCACTAAATAAAGATCATAATAATCACCCAATGTGCACAATTGAAATGTCTTCCATATTCTCTGAACATGTTCATAGTCCCCCTGATCAAGTGATTCATTCATCAAAGAACTGTAAACTTCCTGTATGGGAGGGAAAGCGGTTTCTTAAAATCTATCCTTAGAATCCATTTATTCATAGGGATAAACTCCCGATCTGATCAGCAAATCTTTCTGTTCATGCTTAATAAATGCCAATGTGATCCAATGTCTTTTCACCCTTTGCAAGCTCACAGAGACTTGAATTCTAGAATTGGAGAGCATATATGAAGCGAATGTTACCTGAAGAAAATGAAACATATTCATCTATTGTTTGTGCTATGACTTTGACTGACCCAAGAGTAATTGTACCAATTGCCTGCATTATAAGATGGGTATCACAATTCTTGGCATTATGAAGGACAACATAAATCAAATAACCTGGTACAGTTTTCTCAACATCTTTGTTTTTTATTGTTCTTGTTTGCTGCAAACAAATCCTTTTACCTTTGTAATGAGCTTCAATGTTACAAAATTGGTGCACTGCACCCTATATTTTACAGTGATATGACAGTGATCTCTAACTTTTATAGAGTCAGGTCCTATTTTCCTTTTTATTTATTTATTTTTTTTTTTACAAAAGTAGCAATTTCTCTCATTGAAAAATTTGAATTCATCCTGATCTGTCATCTGTATTGGAAAAGGATTTGTCAGTTTTGTTTGCAAGCGAGACACCTCCAGTTGCAATTCTTCAAGAAATACTTCCACAACATCAGAACCTCTACATGGAATAGACTGCTTTGATGAATAGTGTGGTGCATCGCTGCAAACTGTGTACATGCAGAAATTATATGGAATATGTGTGCTTTCTTTTACTGTATCTGTACTTTGATCATCATGGATTGGTACAATAAGGGTTTCCAAATGAGCATTTATCAAAAAGGGGGCTCGCAAACAATTCCCAATATTCTCAAAGGAACACAATTCTCCAGGAGATGGCATCTTATTTTTCTGCAAGTCAAATTGCTTGCATGTATTCTCATGTTGAAGCATATTCATTGTGCTGTTAATGGATTCTTACAATATGCACAATAGTACATCTTGCCATGGTGTTTGCTCTCATGAGAACGTAGATGTGACATATTCTTAATCCATGCATAGTGTCCATTATTTAGCAGAAGGAGAGCGACATGTTAAAATTTCTCCTGAGGGGAAACATAGACAGGAAATATGTTTTTACCATCTAGGCCATCCACATTGATAGAAATAGATGGGTTCAATTGTTCAAACTTGCAATATTTGTAGTTTCCATTGGAAGAAAAGTCCACTGAAATCAAGTTCATGTACCTAATGACTATATTTAGCAAGGCAGTCAACACGAAAGTTTGCTGGATGCAGAGCTGACAATACAGCACATCGGAAGCAATTATTATCTGTATTTGTTACATTTATAACAGCATTGGTTTTCCTCAACCAGCTTAGTGTTGGAGTAAATGTTGATCCATGGCTTGGTTGAAAAGTACCTGCCTTTATGATTAGTTCAGTCATTTCCTCCACTTGCCAGCCAGACCTACCTTTTATAAATTTGTATGCATTATCTAACATATGTGCTATGGTCCCTTGTACTAGATCTTGAATACCGCTTGATGCAGGTACCTCAAATGTGTGACTACGAAAAGCTGGGAGTGTCTCCATCTGTTGCTCATCTATCAAGCTTATCTTAATCAATCTTGCTCTCAAAATTAAGTGAAATGTCATAGCCCTGCATTTCAGCAATTGTAGCTGTAACCATTCAACTATTTCTTCCTTCCTTCCACTTAAAAACTCTCTTTCCCCATGTCTCTCTGCTTCATTGGTTGGATATATGCTTATGTCTTCAACAGTTTCACCTAAAGCTGATATGCACTTTCTTCTTTTCTTGCATGTCCTACACAGCTTTCCATCAGGTGTGTCATAATGTATAGCAGGAAGAGGCCTGTGACATCTTTTGCACTCCTTCCTTGTCTGACACATTTACTACAAAAACACTTTTCTTGACTGTGGAGGCAATTACAGAAATGACATCTCTTTTCAATCTCTGTTTTTGTTCTCTACATGCATCACACAAAAATTCAACCCAACTGCTTGGTGGTCTTTGGCTACAGTTACAACACAGCATTACTACACTTGGATGTGATCTTTTCCGCTTTAGTGTCTTTTGCGAATTGGTGAGTTTTCGAACTGAACAGATCTTACATAATGCTATTCATTGTTGTGCTTGACAATTGACTTACTTTGTCTTTAGACATAATATTTACATAGATGCTAAGACAAAGAAGCAGATGATATATATGTCTTGATGATTTGCTAGATGCTGTGGCCATGTAAAATGTTGATGGATTATTTGTAATGCAACTGCAATATTTCCTGTAAGAACGAGATAATTCACAACATCATTAAAAATATATGAAATGCAGATAATCTCAAATTTTTACTTGGCTTGTCTGCAAACATTTTTAAACAATGAATTTCCACTTTTGCGCAGAATTAATCTTGTGAACCATTAAATTCACTCTAGATGTCTATTGTATTTTTGTCTTCTTTTTCACAACCACTTCCTGGTAGTCATTACCTTATTCTACAATCCGAACTCTTTATTCTTATAAGCTCACCGGTCACTGTCTAACCTATATGCATATGAAAGTACTATTGTCCATATTGCACACGTTCTTCTGTAGAATTTTGACATAGGTTGTATTAGCTCGAAAAAAATTAAAGGGTCCCCAGCAGGTAACTACTCAGAACATGTTTCGGGGCTTATACCAATACATGTCTCTCTGAGTAGCGGGTCCTTGTCTAAGCTAAAGATTCAGCAAAGAAAACTCACATTATAATGAATAAATATCAATGCGGCAAATGGTGAATTAACTAAATTAAGTTTTACTTATAAATGCAGAGCTTCATCATGAAAGAAGGACATGGTTACTAAATTTTTATAGTAAAGGTTCAAATAAGCATAATTTGATATACCCATGAACCAGTATGTACTCTTTCTAGCTGAATAGCTTATCCTAGTTAAACCACGTGCCAGTGCATAACTGAAGTAGAAACAAACTGGGGCATTATACTCAGTCCCAGTGATTGTAAAATAAACAGTTGCAGCTAGACCAGCTGTACAAACCAATGGGAATCCTAACAGGTACTTCAACAATGGACATCCTGCACCAGAAATGTAAAACAAACTCCATAATGACACCTGCTCCTCACTTTGAAAGTCTCCAAACAATTAAGCTCTTTTTCACTGCCGACCCTGAGTCAATGATTGAACCGTTCCTCTCAACCTTTGAAATGTTCTTTATAAACTACAGACACTAGTGATTCCAAAGTGTTTGGGCTTAACCAAACAAAACACGAATTGTATTACTTCTGCCAAAAATAAAAAGAGGCCTGGTAGGCCTATCATTTTTTAGTTCTCCCCCCCACTTGTCAGTAAGCTAAGTTTACGGCAAAATAGTAAAGTAGGCCTACATCGTTTTGGGGACATTTATGAACCTGGAACACTATAAACACACTATACCTCCACTATAATTATGAGTAGGAGAACAAAGCCCACGACACAACATAGCCAATGAAGTGTTTATCAAATAGTACAGAAAAACATAATCCATATTCATAAATTCCAAACCCAACAATGACAGCAAAGAGTTTCCAGATTTGCCAAAGCATCAACATTTATCTTCCGATATCAATGTGAAGAAACAAATTTCACTCCTAACTTGAGACAAGCAGTCACCCATAAAAGGCAACTGGTGGTTTTAAACCGGTCCTCTCCACCTTGAAAATATTCTTCCTTAACTACAGACTATAGTGTTTACAAATTGTATTGGTCTAAATCCAAACTTTTATTACTTCTGCCAAAGATAGAAAGAGACCTGGTAGGCCTACCACTCTTTAGTTCTCCTGACTTGATAGTCGGCTATAGCTTGTATTTTGAGAGAATGTTAGTGTGTTACTTGTTCAATACTAGTTTGCACTCAGATGATGCACCTCAAACTAAATAAAATCCATGACGGCCACCCGATCGCCTCACCTTGAATGACCTTATGGTATTTACAAAAAGTTCTACTTCTATCCGTCATATAGTGACAGTTTAAGAGCAATTGCTCTTATGTTTAAGAACTGAATTTATTGTTCACCCAACTAAGCTTACTCTTCTCGTAAATTTACTCCCATGTAAGTAACAAATAGCACTGGAAGTATTGTGTGATGAAATTTGAAAATTATGCCCTTCAGTTACCATAGAAACCAGGCAAAATGTCAAAACTACTTATATTTTGTCACAAGCAAGTTTGAAAATTATGTTGTGGCTATGTGCTTGAAACTTATGGGGAAATGTAAATGAGCAATATATAACGTCCTCTGTGTTACACTATCTCTTTGCTAAATAAGATAAGGTGAATACAAGGATTATTGACATCGACGTGTAGTAATACTCCAGCAACTTCCAGATTAACCTATAAAGTTTACAGTGTCAGTTCCAATATTTTTCAGCATGCAGGTAAAGAAAACCTCAGTGCCAATTGCGACGAACACGATGTTCGTTATTTTGCAAAAAGTTGCAAAGCACATGGTACGTTGGTCCCATAACCTGCCAGAGTGGAAGGTATTAAAGCCAGTAACTGGAGTTCACCTTTCACTTTTGGTTGAACATTATCCCAAAAGCAACACATTGTAAAAGTCATAGAAGCTATTATCATGGGGTTTGTTATGCTTCTGTTTCTTAAATATGTGGTCACCTTATGGTGCTGTACAAAGGACGGCTCAGGAATAAGGAATAACTAAGGAAGAAGTGAAAGAATTACAACAAATAATGCGATAGCATGTCCATAATAATAGGCAAAATCTGCATGTAATACCCAGATAAGATGAAACAATTAAAAATAAAAAAAATGCAACACCAAAATTTGAACTGGACATTTTATTATATTTGGGCAACAGGAGTTTATTAATGGCTGCTATAATATTGATCACTGCCTGTCTCAACTCATGTCTGCAAAGATAGATTATACAGGAAGAATCGATGAGCATTGTTAATTTGCATTGTGAAGGTATATTGTCAGTCTAATGATATAATCTAAAGTTGATTTTTTTTGCCAGTATTATTAAATGTTTGTGCAGTCCAAAGTGAGGCTGACAATGTTTGCCGTTTGTTTCATATAAAACGTTTTGTGTAGGAAAACTGACAAATATTGAACACCTTCCGCCGAATTTTTTTGATTTGTAAAAGGCACAATGTAGAAGTTATTATATAGGACACAAAATGGCAAAACATAGTTGTTCTCTTATATTATAAACGCTTTTTTGATGTAGGCATTAAAATGGTGAAGATACTGTTTATCTATATCTAAATTGGGGGCATACTATAGGGACACCACTGGGGCTGCCGACCTTTGTAAATGTAAGGCTGCCGCAAACAGCAACAGCCAACATACAGGAAAGTAAACACAGACTGGTTTTGGAGTTTTTCTTGTTCGTTTTTGCCATTTCAAACAATTCATAAAAGGATTAATCATGACACATAATAACAATATAAGACAAATTTCTATGCAAGTACAAGCTATTTATTCTACACAAAAGTTCAGTAATAGTAAATGACTGTCTGTATTTATTATTTCTACTACAAGAAGCTTAGAATGCAGGGTGCAACATTATGATACTATAATTTGATTCAAGGAAATATTTCGTATTATAAAGAATAAATGTGTGTGACTAATGTTTCCTGAAATCCATACTTTTCCAAATGATTTCTTGGAAATGATAATATATATATATTTGAAAAAAAAAAAGAAACTAATTGTGTGTGACAAAAGCTTCCTTACATCCACATTTGAGTAAATAATTTCCTGGAAAATGAAAGATATATATTTGTAAGTGTACAGTACGTGAAATATATGACTGGTCATAAAAACACTATTACCAAGACCTGTATCACCTGCCAAAATCGGTATAGCTCAGGTGCATTGACAAACTGTGTCTAAATATTAGTGCAAGTGCTTGCTATCCGCAAAATTTGACCGTTTGAATTTGTGAAACATAATCTTTTATGATTTTCAAAGTTTACTAATGTACAGATGGCTTTACTTTCAACTTTTGTGGCTTACATGTATCTGAATGCAAACCGCATGATATTGCCACCTGTTCTGTCTATTTGCTGCGCAGATTTTGATCGTGGGAGGATTTACATTTAAGAAACAACTTTTGACACCATCTTATGATATCCACTTGCAACATTATTCTCTGTGAAGCATAATAGTAGTACAAACCGTAATGCCACCCCCAAATATATATATATATATATATATATATATATATTTCGTATATTTCCAACGACATGTAAGTTGAACAGTAACCCAAGAGTCCCATTTGGAAAAACATAAACTAATAGCAAGATACAAGTAAACTTGAAAAATAACTTCGTGGTGCTATGTGAAGAATACCGTCCTCAACTTACATAATGATGGCGCAAATTAATGAATCAGTAAAATTAAATACACTCATTCATCGCTATGCTTTTGCCCATATGGACACAAAATATATGTCTAAGGTGAGCCCTAAAAAGACTTTTATAAAATCGCCCGCATGTTCTGCACACAACTCTATGTAGCTGATCCAGAATTGCTCTCTTGAGGAAGTCTCTACCACCTGCAATGCCTTTCCACATGTTAATACTGGTCAGTCATTTGCAGTCCGATATCCAGTATTGTCTTTTGGTGTAAAAATGAGCTCTAGTCAGGAAGCAACATGAGAAATTAATAGCATTATTCGAACCGCCATATAACATTCATATTTAATTGTGTCTAATCAAGTGTAATTTTAAGCAAGTTCTGTAATGAATCAGGCTATCCATGTAGCTCAACACCATACAAATCAGTGGATAACGTATGGAGCTAGAGGCATATACCGTGCGATGGGAGGTCGCAAAGACGTTTGGGACCCGACGAGATATTAGCCATAAAAATTGGCCTAGTAAAGGGAGTGGATGACAACGGATGGGTGCGAAGAATGACGGATATCTTTTTCCGAAAGCCATACGACTTTTACCTTTAGATTTGTTTTATATAGTGTACAAAAATATCAATTTCCTTGACCTAGGTTATGTATAGCCCCAAATTATGCAATTTGTCCTCTCGAGTTAAGGGCACAAATGTGTTTTTATAAGTAGCTCATAGCCATAAAGAGTAATTCGAGGCTACTTGTCACAGAACTGTGTACATTTGTGGTACACTAGACCCTTGCTACCGAAAGTAGATCTGGATTTGAATGTCTCTGATTACACATGTACATTAAAAATCATATTTTTATTGCCCGGCCATACGCCATGAATCTGTTACAATCAATCAAATTACAATGTGCCCAAAGACCCTTCCAATTTCAACTTTTCTTCTATGTTTAACCTGATTGATTTATAATGTTTCAAGCTGTTGAGCAGATTAGGAAACATTGGCAATGTGTACCATCATGAGTAAAGTAGGGTAGAATCTCCAAAGAAGTACGCCAAGCGATGTATAAAGTCGCTGTACACTATGAGTAAAATAATTAATGTAGACAGGCAGGCGCCACTTACTGCAAATTAAATATAGTTCC
>OZ026628.1:41622266-41643266 GCA_964020975.1 Hermodice carunculata | reverse complement strand
GACAAATTGGCTGAGAAGGAAGGGAATTGTATGGCTGGGTTGTGTGGTCGATAGGTCCCGTCATAATTGAAAGAATATAAAAGTGAGAAAATCCAATTCTGGAAAGAAATCGTACTGATCCAATACACCTCCCTCTACCAACTTACACACATTCTATTCCAAAGTGCAGACTTGTATGCCGACAACTTTATTTCAGTTTTAGAGGTACCGTTTCTTATGCACTGAAATCCTCAGTGACACTAAGCACTCTCGGAATAGGGGAAGTTTTGAAGCAGATTTTTACACAGCTTTTAACTCACACAGGAAGTCAAGTTAAGCTTCCATGAACAAATTCAAATTCTCCGTGCACGATGACAGGATATTTTACCCTAGTTTTTTTCAAAAGATTTATTCAATCAATTCATTAAACTGATTTATTATTTAACCTATTTATTTTTTATTTTAATGTGTAACTGCTCTGTGTGTGTATGCATTATATGATTATTTTGTGAGTTTAACGTCAGGGCCTTTTTGTAAACAAGTTGAAACTGTTAAACATCCGTAATAAGATAACTGTATTTTGAATTTAACTTGTCATTTTGTATTACCATTGGTCGTTGAAATTTGTATTGTAATGTCAGATAACAGAGAAACGTCCAGTTGCGACAGCTTGACATAGCATTACCTAACAGATATACTCGTCGTGTGTAAAAAAGTGTCAGGAACTTTTAGAATTCAAAATAAAAAAAAACAGTCATGCAAAAACGCATAATGAGCAATGATAGATGTTTTCCCCATCATACAGTACGTCTAGTTGTGCACTGAGTTATAACATAGAAAAGTGATGTTGAAAGACTCATGGATGGATATATATATATATATATATATATATATATATATTATATATATATATATATACATATATATATACATATATATATACATACATATATATATATATATATATATATATATATATATATATATATATATATATATATAACACAACACAAAGACCAAACATAATATTACAATATTATAATAACAACACCAAGATCAAATATAGTAAAATACTAAGAACACCAAGACGAAAATTATATTATAATATCAACACCAAGACGAAATATAATATTATAATAACAACACCAAGACCAAATACAATATTATAATGACAACACCAAAACCAACTATTATATTATAATAAAAACACCAAGGCCAAATATAATGTTTCAAAACCAAGCCGTCCTTGTGATAGGTTAATTCAATGTGCATATAATACATCAAAAAGTTAAAAAGTAGATATACAAACATGAATATATTTATATATAATGTTTACAAAATATATATATCACCCTAAAAGCTTTTTGTCATGTCATATTCAAACATTATGTACTGTGGTTGAAAGAAATGATATGTATAGAACTGAAAATAACGTTATCAACAGAGAGAAACAGTAGTTTTATATTAAATGCCCTGCTAAATAACTTTTCTTTTCATTTCAGTATGGCAGTATCTGTTGCAACCTTTGAACAACCTTTCCTCTGCAAAAGAACAGTTCATACAAATTATCTGGCAGTTGCACGTTATGTCACCAGACTTGTCGAGGAAAATGGTTTTAGGCTGGCACTCCAGCAATAAGCCCGTTTGAATCTGCCAGAAAAATACATTAGCATATTTCAAAAATGGCAGTAAAAGCGCCAACTGCTGGTTAACTAATCCACTGAACTTATGTAGCTCCAGGTGCGTCGTCTTCCTGGAGGCTTGGATCTGAAAAAAAATGTGTGCAATTTATTTGGTTGTTTTGTTGGCAATAAAAGGCGGACTGCTGCTTACACGTTTAGAGTGTCGACTAATGTGTGTTTGTTCTTTTGATCATACGGGAGTACACTTTAGTCTAAGTGAGAAAGAACAACACCAGGTAAAATACGTCAATATGATTATTTTTTCATGAGCTTTTGGTTTTTACGAAAATAATTGCTCCGGCTTCTTGACATATTGATCTATATCTGGCTGCAATTGCGTCATATATTGCGATGTCAGATACAGGTTTCACAATCTATTATTTTGCAAGGTAAATTTGAAGATATTTTGGATTAAATGGCAATGAACCTTGTAAATGAAGGCACTAACAGCAGTAGGGTTTGTCGATAACATATATATATATATATATATATATATATGATACTTTGAGAAATGAATAACATGCAAAAGAAAATCCACCACGCAATTTCCGAATAAACCTGTGGTCAGATCAAGATACTCTGTTCCTGCTATAACCAGGCTGTACAATGTATTTTAACAAAGTATGAAATGAAAATAATTAAACTGAGCACGTCATCTTACTTTTAGAGACAGAGGCAAAACCTATAAGGTGACCAGCTGAAGTTGTCAATGCTGTTACGCTTGACTTTAATTTAATAATATTTGCAAATAG
This sequence comes from Hermodice carunculata, assembly GCA_964020975.1. Lineage (NCBI taxonomy): Eukaryota > Metazoa > Annelida > Polychaeta > Eunicida > Amphinomidae > Hermodice > Hermodice carunculata. The sequence continues at coordinate 41,640,853 of OZ026628.1, read as the reverse complement.
TCTTATCGAAATGAATCTGTATACACATGATCCTACTTTGGGAATGTCTCTGCCTAACGATCAAAATTAACAATGTCTGGTTTACATGACGTCTTTATAACACAGATCAACCGTATTTTTCATTGTTTGACAGCAGAAAGAAATTGCCTATTCTGTTGTTCTTATCGATCGAAAAGCAAGCTGATCTTTATACATATATATATATATATATATATATATATATATATATATATATATATATATATGTATATATATATTTATATATATATATATATATATATATACTTCGAGAAGTACAATGTTACATTTTGCACTTTTACAGGCAGAAAGGAGAATTACACTTTGAAATTGAAATGTCTTGTTACTTTGTTGATATTATATAATGACGTATGACCAAGTGATGGATTGTTTCTGTTTTTGATGTATGCTCAATCACTGGCATACTCACTTGTCTGAGAACAATGAAACAAAATTTGCGTAACGTTTACACTGAAACTGTGCAGAGTTTCTTGCTGAACATAACGTTTTTTACATGAAGTATTATGTCATGGTCAAGACATTAAAATCAATTGTTATCTCAACAACTATGATCCCGAATATAAATCCAATCCTGCAAAGGAATTACATTTTCATTTTTCTTACCTCTGTTGTTTTCAGCAGGATGAAGAATGTTAACGTTTTTTTGTACCGTTTCCGTGCGTTCTGTCGTAGAATACACTACAGTCAGGGCAAGAAAGAAGATTTACACTTCCAAACGCAAACTAAAAAGGCATATTGTCACAGTGATATTGTAAAATGATGTCTATGTAAAATGATCTACAGATGCTTTTTTGTCGATTTATCGTCAAGGGCACACTCTCTTGCTCGGAAGTTATGTGAATAATCATTGGGGAATCCCGCATATCAAAACCGCGTGACTATATAACACTTGGATGTAGAAGCTGAGCTTGGGCTTGAGCATAAATAGTAGTATGCAACTTGTAGACAAATATCCTTGCAAATCATAAGATCTTCAGGTGGTAGATTCTTTCTTTCTTTCTTTCTTCTTTTCCCTTTCTCTCTATTTCCCTATTTCTTTACATCATCCTTGCAAAGCATCATCATCACACATTTAGTATAATAACGTAAACAGTATCTGGAAGCCAATAATTTTCCCATTTGTATGCCTCATTTGAAAATTTTAATACATAGTAATAATAGAGATGCATCACTCGCATACGAGTTTTATAACAACAGGCACGTTTTAAGATGAGCATTTTTCCTCTACATATTTCGAGTATATCGAAATACTTTTTCACGTAGTGGCTAATGATTTAGAAGACAAATTACTAATCTAAAGATAACATGATTACTTGGCCGTCTTTCATAATCGCAGAACAGCTACGTAAAGAAGTAATTCGCTGGCATTTGTCCGTATACTGTGGCCCTCAGCAGAATGAGTTCTCTTATTTTCACCTTTCCGATGACTTTTCGATGCTTTTTGTTATGAAAGTACTACATTAATTTTTACTTGCTGTTCAAAAATTTTCAAGGATTCACGTGGTCGGAGAATGAAGTTAATAGAGGGCCTAAAGGTTGCCACAAACAATTATTTCAGCAAAATATTTTATCTTTGAAAATTTAAAACAATTTATTTGACTGCAGCAAAAGCTATTGTAATTATTTAACGTTACTCTTTGTTATTGATATAGCGTCATATTAGTACACAGATACACGCTTTCTTTGAGCTTCCCTTCTATAACGCACATTAATTATACATTGTGACCTTTCAGTGTTGAATCATTCATTAGTTTTTTCCTTCTTTTATTGAATTGTACACGCAACATTGTAAGAAATCTTCGTGTTCAAATATATGAAAGACATAGAGTTGTGACTTGTAAGGGAATAATAAACTTTCGAAATTCCATTATAATGTAACAGGAAGCTTTCGATTTGGTTGCATTTAAAGATTTGAAGCAAAAGCATTTCTGTGTGTGTGTGTGTCTGTCTGTCTGTCTGTCTGTTTGTCTGTCTGTCTGTCTGTCTGTCTCTCTCTCTCTATATATATATATGTGGGTGCTTGTGTGATAATGTATATCGGAAATCAAGTTTGTCTAAACAAACATCTTTCATGGGGATAAATTTTATGAATTCTGACGTCGTATTAAAATGAGTTGTTTTTTTTTTCGAGAAATACATGTGGATTTTGCCACATGTGGGCGTAGGAAAGGAGAACTCTTTCGTTGCATGTTGCTTTGGTGATAATGATGTATGACTAAGACATCCACGGTTTCCTGCTCTGATATATGTTGACCCACTGGAATACTCTCTGGCGTGAAAATTGTGAAACAGACTCTGCGTAAAGTTAAAACTGTGCGTTTTTTTCTGATTAACTGACTGATCTGGCAAATACTAAAGCTTTGTGATATCGTCAAAGTATGCGGGGATATCATATCAATTATTTTCTTAAAACTGTATTTCAGATTCTAAATCCTATCCTGCCAATGAAGTACGCAAACTAAAGATTGGCCAGGATTCTTGTAATACTTTAGCATTATCGTCATTGCACCCTGTAAGACGAACTTTGTTACTTTGGCAGTGACCAGCTGGGAGAATGTGTTCTTTGTTATACCCGCAAATACATGTTGACTGACGCATTTTGAGACGAACCAAGAGGCAAATTAAGCACTGATAACTGACAGAAATTAACAGCAATAGAGGAATGTAGTGTTAAAATGCAATAAAAGTTCAAAGGAAAATTGTGCCCTGTTATGCAACATGTGAGAAAATATACGAGGCTCGCGTCGATGGTTTTAATTCTTTCTCAAGAACAAACAGAAACGCATTTAGACCGTTACGCTAGTTTTTTTTCTGCATCATAAAAGTTGCCACGGACTAACATGACCACATAAAGTCAATAATTTATAAAATAAACTATGATCCAGTCATAGCCAAACTCCATTGCATTCCGTTGTTGTATTACTAAAACGTCACATATGGGTAACATTACGTTGTCAAGTTATTTGACGATTCGTTGTACGTTATCTTTGTATTTTCGTTGCGGGTTTTACAATAACTTTTCCCTGTTTTATGAAGTAAGTTACATTTTTACTCCTTAATGTGAATCAAACCTCCTGGAGTGCACAGACAAATAACGTTCGTATTTGGCTGATGGAATTGATAACTTTCAAACCAGCTCATGATAGTAAACTCACCTGGTTCATATGGCGGTGTAAAAATTTGGGTGTATTTCTTCATGTAGGCAATCCCAATGCATGCAGCAACGTTGACTATGAAGGATAATGCCAGGAAGGCAATTAGAGCTATCCCTAGTTCCCTTGTACTTTGCCAGAGGATGACTTGAAGAAACATCGATGAGAATTTTTTTAAATCACCTTTATATATCGGACATCGTGTAAACAAATTGTATGCAACCACGTAGATGCATACCCACTTTATTCTTTCTACTGTGTTTTGTTACACTATATTAAAAAATCTGCCGAAAATATGAAGCCACGCCCGCCTGAAACTTGGACCCATATTCTCGCCCCCAAACACTCTTTGCTATCTATATATGACCAAATCCCTATGCCACGCCCTGAATATAACTGACTACTCGTGTTTTTCATATTTTACGGTTTCAAATCTACCCCAAAACGACCATTTTTACATGCACACGTCACGTCTAATGACGACCCACATTCTGCACATACCGAAGTGATTTGTATTTGTGTCTTTTTGCCCAGAACCACTTCCTAGTAGTCAATATCCTATTCCGCAGTTCGAACTCTTTACTCTCCATAAGCTAACCTGTCCCTGTCTAACCTGTATATATATGGAATTACTATTGTCTATATTGCACACGTTCCTCTGTAAAATTTTGACATAGGCTGTATCAGCCCAAATAAATTAAAGGGTCTTCAGCGGGTAACTACTCGACATGTTTCGGAGCCTTTTACCCATTTGACGTTGAGGGGAGTGGATGAAAATTTCCCACAACCAAGTGACCACCCTACCAAATAGTGAAATGGCTAACCTATTAGACTATATTCGTGAAACAAGCTTTAAAGACCAATTTGTATCATTTTTATCGCTTTTTGTAACATTCCTTAAACCCGGCCGCCTGTGAATCATTGAACTCCCGGTTAGCAGTATAATTGTAAACAGTGTGACGGCCGCACTCACTCTGAGGTGATACACGAATTTTCGAAACTGTAAATGCAATTTGCACGGATACGCTGATATCATCGTATTAGTCATCCAGAAAAGGTGAAGAGTGTGATAAAAAGTGATAGAAAATTCAATTTGAACACCGAAAGACGTGCGCTAGCGGGCTGTCATGAGGCAGCCATCGTATTTTCAGCCAATCACAATGCGAACCACTAATTTCTCCGAAATATTACCAAGCGGGACTCGAGAGGGGTTTTGGAATTAGGACCTGGCAAGCAATGACGTTTTTGTGATAACTAAATCGTACAAATGTGTTTCAAACCATTGAATGTCAACTTTTACTAATCTTTAACTTGAGGTTGTAAGAATTCTGACCTTCCTCTGCATGACTCATTGGTGCTGACATTCAAAGCGCATATGTAAACAAAGCCCATCAGGAGCTCTCGTCTCGCATTGGAGCACCCTGATGGCTGGTAGATTTCCACACACACACTCAAATAGGAAACGGCAACTGAACTTAACGACACAGCGCGTTCTCTGCCCTGGCTATACAGCCACCATGTCCCAATAAAAAGGGGACACGTGCACTGGGCATTTTCAAGCTTTCCTTTCCCCATGAAAGACCCTGCAATTGGGAGTACAACATCCCTTATGAATCGCCAAAGGCACTGTTGCTATTTAATTATCTGCAGTACATACATATCAAACTTACATTAAATATGTTCAGACTACCCATGGCTTCCAATTAGCTTTTACAACAGAACACTACTTGAATCTAGGATACAGTAATTCTAAGTTAAAGTATGGATATGTATTTCTTACATTATGCCTTTTAAGTCTCTTTGGCAGCTTTGTTAACACCATTTAAGATACACGTATGCATGGGCGCCGAAAAATAAGGAGATTAGAGAGTAAAGACACATTAACTTATGTTCGGTTAAAACCGTCAGAACAGATTGCTTAGGTGGTAAGTTATCTTTGAAACGTCCCAGGAGATAAATTAAACAGTAATTAAGAGAGAAAAAGTACTGCTTTTTAAACTGCAGAAATCTGTGCGTATCAAAGCCACTCATATACATTCTACTCATCAGAATCTCATCAATGAACTTTATCTAGTAAATTGTGGAGTGTGAAGTTATCAAAAGTAGAACACGATTCATTTGAAAATGTTATCGGGCGATCTCAAATGTGACGCGTGGCCCTTCATAAAAGCGTTCACTACAATATTCTTCAATCAGCGGTTGTTTTTGAATGTTTTTAAATGCGTTAAGTTTCATTACTACATTTACAGTGTTCTTTATTTCAAATTTATGTGAACTGTCATAATTATTTAAGAAAAACAACGTTTTGCAATTTACAAAAACTGCAATTAATAATAATAAAACACTCCCTTAATGTGACATTGGCACTCTATCAAATTTTGGAATGCTAATTACACCTTCAAATAAAATAAATTAAATATCACGTCAGTTGGCGGTTCATTATTTATTTGCCAAAGTATTGAAGTATGTCGCTTTTTCGTTTGAAACTTGAAAGCCACCATATTAACTTGTGCGCTACTCAGCGCGAACTCTGCGTATTTCCAGAAATATCATACACAAATCGATAGACGAACATATTACTAAAGACGTGCATATATATATATATATATATATATATATATATATATATATATATATATATATATATATATATATATATATATACATACATATATATATATATATATATATATATATGTGTGTGTGTGTGTGTGTGTGTGTGTGTGTGTGTGTGTGTGTCAGACTCAGAATAACCGCTCTACCTACCTGACTCGTGATCATATAGGCACCTGGCAGTTAAACAAAAAACGGTCAATATGGCGATTCCGAGCAATGATCCGAAGGTATCGGCCAGCATCAAGAGCATAGGTATTTTACCCGGCACACATGTAATATTTGCATCCCGATCAGGATCTGAATACAAAACTGGGGAAGTTTTAATTCTGTTCATAATATTTTCACAATGCGTGCTTGTTATTTTTGCAAGAGACAGAAAAATAATAACACGACAAGAAGACTGCATTCATGGAAGGGGTACTGCCTCCTTTCGATTGGTAAATAAACTTTTCTGAATCAAGCACCATTTTCCACGTACGGTTATGCGGCTGAGAACTTTGTTATAATTGTGTTTATACTTCGTTTTTCGTGTGCATTCATCTGGCAATAGACACATAAATACATACACTTGCAAGTCGAATACATTTATGTCTGTTTCATTTATAACATTTTTACATTTTGCAAAAGATAGAATAGAGGAGAATAGGAGTAGCAAAAAATAACTAAGAACAACCAAATATATTTCATTATTCAAATAAGTTTATCTAAATCCTTCCCGTTATGGGGCGATACACATTTTTGTTCACACAAAACGCCATTGTAAGTCACTTTTATACAGTAGACTTACCTGAACCACTTTTATCCGGCGAATGTGTCTGGATGTGTTGTATGGTGATAAAAATCATTAAAATAAACAGCACCCCTGGACCGAAAAAGGTTCCCACAAAATGGAATAATACTCTGTGCCATTTCTTTTTTTAACCATGAAGGACCTGTGAAATGGAGCTTTACTCAAATTATCCATTTAAAATATAATGAATGTAGATAATTTGGCCACCATGGAAATGGGTGGATATTCCAGTCAGACTTATGATGTAGCTTGTTAGATTTAAGATGCATTGATTGAACTGAATAGTGTGTCAGACCAACATTGCATGTGTCTAAAGTTGCTACTGAACTTATGCATGGTTTGTATTTTTGACGGACCCGTTCAGAAAACTGTAGCATTGGTGACCGTTATGTTGATACTCTCAAAGAACAAACAACTAACAACAGAGATTATTGTATCAAATACACTTAAAACATGATGTGCTAAAATCAATGTAACTTACGAATAAGCTTCTTATTCCTATCTTCGCGCTGTGGTAAAGGTTATTGACAGAACCGGATGAACCGAAAGGGAAGAAAATGTGAAAAGGGCGCCATGAAGATGTACCTCCGATGGATCCCCGATGCCAATAGATCCATTATAACTCGGTAAACAAGAAGATGCACGGCGTTATAAGTGTTGACGGATGCAAAATTATCTTACCATACGCTGTAAACATGAGAAAAGAAAAAAAATTAGTGAAGGATACTTTTGAAGCAAAAAGCATCCTCAATCGTTCCCCACAAAAAATAGACAAACGTGTTAAGACAGAGCAGCCAGCTTACAGTCGCGAAAATACGATATATATCTGCGACTTTTTACGGATTCACAGAGCGGCAGCTGCTTACTCCCCTTTAATCTCTCCCACCCCGATTTTATTTAGACAGTTAAGAGTTTCCGCAGTGGTTGACATAATATACTGATACATTTTTTGTTTTCTGTGTTGTTTATTTTCTGACGAATCTATGGCTCAAATCCCTTTTCCCCACGCTGAAGAACAATTTTTGGTTTGTTTTTTTCTGATACGGTTATTCAGAAATATCTTTGATCTTTTGTTGCTTCACAAGACATGTTAAGTTTGCAAAAGGGCTTGTATCGGTAGAGCATTGTTCCTCCAGTCAACTCGGGCGCAAGGGACCTCGTAGATTCGAAATCAGGAATCATTGATACACGTCCTTTTTCTACAACGTGACACGTCCAGTTTTTCTTGTGCAGAATGAGTCAATCTGGGGAATCCGGTGTTCGTGTGGATGAGAGAGTCTGGTAGATGATTTTAAAACAAGATAATTATCGATTGTTTTTTAGCTGCAATATCAAATTTCCAAACCTGTTTAATACACTACGCATTTCAAATAATTATTTTGGACCAATTTTATTAATATGGTCCAACAAAAGACCCAAACACCATATGAAGATGAATAAAAAAAGGGGGACAGAGAAATGCCCCCCCCCCCACACACACACACACACGCGGTTTGACATAGACAATTAAGAAGAGGCACAATGTCACACACTGATAGCCGGCAAAAGCCGAGCTCATTTGTGAGATTATGCTGAAACGTGACACACAGCTTAGAAAATACTTGACTTACTCTTTCGTTGTTAGCTTGCAAGATGCTACCAAAAACACCCCCTATCAAAACTAGTGTAATTGTTTTGACTTTTCGATAAACGTGTACACAGTCCTAATTTCTCGTTTTCAGATAAAGAATTCATCACAGTCCCAAAAGATATTTTGAACGGTGTTAGGGGCTAGCCTACCGACAGATTTGTGTAGGTCAATGCAAATAAAAGTAAATGTTTGCCAAATAAAAAAGTAATGGACTGTCTCTTCGGCAGTGGTATTACCACAATGATCACACGTGTCTGTTTCAAGAAGACCCTTTTTATAAAGGCAACTCTTCAGCCGAGTGCAGCCCATGCGGAGCATTGCGTGCAAAAAGGAACGTGTGATGGCTCCCAGGGACATATAATAATATGAATTGTATTTATTTGAAGTATTTATATTCTGTAAACATAAGCTTCAAAGATACGTATGTCCTCTGCTTGTCTTGTTCTCATAGGAATTTAGTTCCAAAAACGGGTGGTGGAAGGAAAAAAAGGACAGCCAAAGGCCATCCGTGCACAATATTGTTGGGGTGTTTTGCCAAAATCTAGTATTACAACTATTTCTATACTGAACCAAACAAATAACGCAAATTTTTCATTTGGGTTTATGTTCACATTGGAACTGTATTTAAAGTTAAGAAATATACGAATCGTTGTTAAATCAGTCTAAAATAATGCACCAAGTACCCCTCAAGGTCGAGTACCCTGACCTTGCCATGGGGTCATTGTCATGAATCAAGAGTGACTACAGCAGGCTATTTTACGCAAGTCTCTGACACCTGAAATTAAGGTTGCCAAGTTTTTGATTCTGGGACAGGAAAAGGCCACATTGAAATCAGCCCAAGCGTAACTGTGTGCGAGGATATGAGGCTTTCAAAGTTTGGTGGTTGTGCTAAATCAAGGACAACTGCAGGATTCAGTGTTACCCACATGACTAAAACATTCGCACCTTTACTGGTTGGGTGTAGCCCCTCACGGACAATAAAAGGGCAGCATGGGATTCTTTTGGCACAGTATTCCAAGAACTATGGGTCGATTATCAACAGTAGATCGGGAGAGAGGAATTGGCATGCTACAGGCTGGTTTATCTGCAGCAGAGGTGGCAAGAAGACTGAAAGTCCACAAATCCACTATATCCAGACTTGCTACAAGATTCCAGGAGACTGGGGCCACAGCTGATAGACAGCGTCCTGGGAGACCAAGAGAAACCACACCTGCACAAAACAGACACATCAGGGTATCACATCTGCGGAACAGAACTCGACCAGCCACTAGAACTGCACAACAGACACCTGGCAGAACCAATAACAGAATATCTGCCCAGACAGTCTGTAATAGACTACAAGAACACCATCTACACGCCAGGCGTCCTTACAGGGGTCAAATTTTGACACAGGCAAGAAGGTAAGCCCGATGACAATGGGCTACTGCCCATACTCGCTGGACCCATCAACAGTGGAGGGATGTGCTATTCACCGATGAATCCTGCTTCACCCTGTATCATGCAGATGGTAGGACACGTGTTTGGCGACGAAGGGGAGAACGCTACTCAGATGCCTGTGTGCTGGAAACAGATCGATTTGGAGGTGCATCAGTGATGGTATGGGGTGGAATTTCATTCACAGCCAAAACCCAGCTAATCTTCATTGAAAGCAATCTTAACGCTGCCCGTTACAGGACATTCAGCCTGTTGCTGGCAGCGTTACAGGACATTCAGCCTGTTGCTGTCCCTTTCATTAGACACCACCAACTCTACTTGCTTCAACAGGACAATGCTCAGCCCCATGCCGCTAGACAGACGATGGATTTTCTGCAAGGAGAAGGAATTAACGTTTTGCCATGGCCAGCCTTCTCACCTGATATCAATCCCATTGAGCATCATTGGGACTACCTTGACCAGCGTGTTCGGAGACGGGATCCAGCGCCCCCCAACTGCCAGCAGCTTCGCCAGGCTCTTCAAGAAGAGTGGGATCGTGTGCCCCGGCAGATAGTGCAGCGGCTAGTGTCATCCATGCGCCGACGTTGCATAGCAGTTACAGATACTGATGGTGGTCACACACAGTATTAGTGGACATGCCAATTTGTGAACTTTATAAATCAATGTTGCCCTGTTTATTGCCGGCTGGTTGGGCCCTCGTTGACAGTTTCAAGTTTTTGTTTTTCACATGTTATGCCAAAAAGACTGCAGAATATGAATCTAATTTGTTTCTGTGATATGAAAGTAACAATAAATATTTAAGTTAAAAAGTTTAAGGGTTGCGTTATTTGTTTCGTTCAGTATATATAGTTGGTCATTGGACACATTGTCTGACAGGTATTTAAGAAGATCAAATGCAGTAACGTTTGCATATGCAAAACCAGTAGGCTTCTGTCAGCAGAACACAGGATCATCATAACCCTCTTGGTCCGTATTTACTTGCTGATGTGAAGTTCGTAATGACTGCTGCATTGTAGTTCTGCAAACTCCACTAAGGCCAAGTATCACTTCTTTATGTATATATATGCATATATGTATCTACATATGTGTGTATATATGTGGTGCGGAGGTCTCAATTGGTATGGAGAAAAAATAAGAATGCCAGATGCAAGCGACAGAAAAAATACTGATGACATGTGGTGTCTTCTTCACATAATGTATACCCTGTTACAGTATATGACAAGACAGGAGAATGCAAGACATCAAGGCACACAAAAAACCTGACGATACATCATATTCTTAATATTTCGTACATTCAAATAAGTAACCTTTAAAATAATGTGTATGGTCACCCAGGTAAAACGACTAAACGTGGTGATTATATATCCAGAAAAAAAAACCAATTTAGTAATATTCTGCAAGCGGACCCTTCAGGCTTACCATTCAGTCATGCTGACAATATTCTACATGCCTTAGCCCCATGATGGTCCATATATACGTAAACCTTTTAGTAACTTTGGTATCAATTATTTTACTTTCTTCTGAACCACTATTGCCTAGACCTCTGTGTCTGGGCCACAACTCCAGACATAATTGAGATGGAACTCGATTGTTCTATAAAGGCCTGATGGTGCTGGTGACACTTCCACTTGGTTCCTGTGGATTGGGAGTGGGGTGGGATGGGGATGGGGATGGAGGTGGGTGATGGGGTGAGGGTGGTGTGACTTCGAGTGTGAATATGCCCCTATTTGTCCTTCCTTCTTATGATAGGTCAGTGGACATTGTATGTACAGCGCAAGTGAAGAGGGGTCGGGCAGGCCTCTCTGGTGGTCGAGAGGTAAAGTATACTCACTAATTCCGAAATTGATTAAAGTTTCATGTATTAGTTACGTAACATTACCTTTTGACCACTTGCATTAGTAGGATGGAGTAACTAGACATCCATACTGGCACAACACTGGGACTGGCAGCCTGGGGGGATTATCGGTCTCAGTATGGAAGCAAAGTCTGTTGGGAAATCCTCAGAGGTTTGTGGATGTGAGGCCACCAATAGCAGTATCCTGGTCTATGCCTGTAAATCATCCTTACCAACCAGCATGTGACTGCCAATGGACCCCTGGGGATGCCTGCCAATCTAAGATTAGTCTGCGGTAAGGGAGCTGATATCTATTTCTACTCTTTGTGTCCTGGAATTCTTGCAAGACCAATGCACCATGGAAAAAAATGGCGGGCACCCAGGAGGTGGTCATTTAGTTCCATCAGGCTGTGTCCGGTTGAATAGGTTGCTGGCTCTTGGCCTAGCAGGCTCCAGCAATAACTGCCCAATGTGAGTCCGAGACAAGATCTAGCGCTACCCCAGGTAAGCCTACCAACAGAATGCATCTGAGTCTAAACCCCAAAGGGCACCTTAAACTGGAACACAGTGGGTGCCATGAGTGGACAAGGAAAGTCTAATGGACACATATCAGAAACCTATGGACAAGAGCCTTCTATGCCATCAAAGATGTAAATGCCCTCCTTCAGCATGATAAAGTCATGCAGGTATTTCTCGGCAAAAGCCCTAGATCATTGGCAGTGAAAAGCGCTTAGAATATCAACAACAGCGATGTTCCTTAGGGCTTTCAGGAGGCACTGAACGCTCCCATCTGGTGACCTCTAGTGGACAGCTGCTTCAGGGCCAAAGGCCTGTTCAAAGCACTCTTGTAGGCCTCCAGAATGGACTGCTTAACACACAATGGCATTGTACCTTGGCATACCTGTTCCTTTCATGACTTAACCAGGGGCAAAAAGCGGGTTGATATCGGACACCTGGCACCGTCCATGTGGGAGAGATACCAGCACACAGCTTTTTTCTGGACACAAGGCTCTTTCCTTAGCAGGTAGAGTAGTATTCCATGGTACAAATTGCAAAACCCCTAAAGGTCATAGATGGATCTCGAGCCACTTGGTTCTTTACAAGGAAGTGAGGCCTGGGAATGATCCTGGTGACGATTGGATTCAATCATGCACCAGCGCATGTATCTCAATTCTTCCATTGAGCCGAGTCTACCCCAAGAGAAGGGTCTGAAAGCCTAGGAATCCAGGACAGGTCACACATCGACTGGAGGTTTTGCATTTTTCACTTCTCGCAAACAGATCTGTGTGTTGGGTACTCCACCTGACCCACATGGTTAGAAGGACCCATGGGTGGAGTGACCACTCGGTCCCTACTGGCTGACCTCTTCTTGAAAGTTGGTCAGCCATTTTCTAGCCCTGGGATATGCTTTCCATGCATGTAGACACCAGGAGGTGGAGGAGTGCTAAGCGTATCTCCTCCAGTGCCAACAAGTTCATGTGGATAGGGGCCTGCATCAGCCAACCGTCTGCCACTGTCCAGCCCCCCTATGTGGACTCCCCCAACTAAACAGAGATGAGTCTGTGTACATGGTCAGTTTGGGCCTGAAACGGCATCAATGTCTGACTCAACATGATGTTCTCCGACTTGATCCACAAAATGAGGTTTCTGGGGTCCTCCTGGAGCACTGGCAGCTGCTCTTGGCAGCCATGGTTCTTTGACTATCCCTACCACTTGCTGCAAGCAATAGGCAGTGTAGGCAGCCCAGGGGGACCTGGGAATCCATCGAGATCAGGGAGCCTGTCAGGATCTGCCACTGGTTGGCCGTGTAAACCTTGTGACTCATAAATGCATTGAGAATCAGCTGGATTCTCTCCAGAGGATGACAGATGAAGGCAGCCAGATTAAACGGCATGCTGAGACAAATAAAGACCTGCTCTGATATTAGGTTGGACTAAGGGCGATTCACAATTGGGCTGAAGCATGTGCCAAAATGATCTGTCTGTAGCATAGGAAATCCAGACAGCGTAGAACCAGGATCAGCCAGTCGTCCAGGTACACACATAACTACCTCCATTGAACCTTTTTTTTAATTTTTTTTTTTAATGGGGATTTGGTTGAGTGGATATGTGTGTTTCACATTTCGGCTAGGCCACTGGTGCCAGAGGTTGCAGGTTCGATTCCCGCTCATTCCGAACATAAAGTAGATATTCTTGGCATTCCCTTAATGCTGGTAAATTGAGGTCCTCGATTCTGGAATATGTTGACTCAGTACTTATACTGCATAACCGTGTTGATATAGTACTCGCACCTAACTACCTCCATTGGACCATTCTTTTTTGGAGAATGGGGATTTGGTCAAGTGGATATATGTGTTTCCCATTTCAGCTAGGTGACTGGTGAAAAGGTTGCAGGTTCGAGTCCTGCTCGTACCGAACATAAAATATATATTTTCGGTATTTCCTTAATGCTGGTGGATTAAAGTCCCCGATTCTGGAAATAAATGCAGACTCAGTACTTATACTGCATAACCGTGTTGATATGGCACTCGCACATAACTACCTCCATTGAACCATTCTTTTTTGGAGAATGGGGATTTGGTAGAGTGGATATGTGTGTTTCCCATTTCAGCTAGGTGACTGGTGCCAAAGGTTTCAGGTTGGAGTCCTGCGTGTTCCGAACATAAAACATGAATGCACACTGTCCACTGATGAAGGTGCATGCATACTGCCTGCACGAACTGAGTGAACACCAGAGGTGCTATGCAAGGCCAAACAGAAGTGCCCTGAATTATTGAACCTAGCACAAGAATGGGAACCACACACACTTCCATGACATTTCCATGATGAGCATGTGGCAGAACATGTGCCAGAGGTTCAATGACGTCATCCCTTGCTGGGGTCACGAGGTACCACCACTAGCTGAGGGATCTCCATCATAAAAGACGCACCCTCCAAGTATTTTTTTTCAGCAATAACAGGTCTATAAAATAACTGGATGCCAACCTTTGTCCCACTGGGGACTACTAAGAAGTAGGCTGCAGAACCTGGGAGACCCAGGATCTTCCACCTGTTCCAGACCACTTTTGTGCCGTAGCTTTAACTCTGCCTCCAGGAACCCAGATACTTAGGGTTCCTTTGTGGGGTGCGTAAACAACTTGGGTTCAATGCATTGCAGATGCCTGTCCTCGCCAGGTAGTGAGTGGCCATGTCTCATGAATGAATGAATCATCTGTTATACACTAACACTGTAAGCAAAAGACAGTAAGGCAGCCTCCCCCTTGGTGTTTGGAGATGTATTTAGCAATGGTGGAGGTTGACCCTGAGGCAGTAAGTTCTGCAAGACAAGTGTCAGGAGCCCTAAGGCTTCTCCAGGCTCTTGCCTTTATCATGCTTCTTGCCCTTCTTCGATTACTCTCTTCCCATGCCCTCAAGATGCCTGACAAATGGCCTGGGCTAGGGGATGAGTGGTTGCAGTCTGCGTGCCATGCTTCAGTGGCCAGGGAGGACAGCAAGCAAATGGAGTCTATCAAAGCCTTCATTTTGGCCTGTTCAACAGAGCACGGCCAAAGGTCCTAAACTTGTGAAACAATGTCCACCATGTCTCCTTCAAATGGAATGTTACAGAAAAGGTGCCCCATGTGTAGTTGGTGGAAGATTGGAAAAAGAAACCTGGAGATGGCCACCCCTGTATAACAAACACAAGTTTACCCATAGAGTGTGGGCTATTCTGAACTGGTGGTCGATCGCGTGCAACAACAAAGCCATAAGCAAGGCCGCCTTTCCAAGCAAGTCCCAGCCTCCCTCTGAGATATGTGATGTATGCTGTAGGTTATCCAAGACAGACCTCAGAGCCAGAAGCAATAGGATGGAGTAGGATGCTGTGAGGACAGAGCCTCTAGCACCCTCCTCTAGTCTCTTGAAGGCATCCGAGGAGGCAGAAACCATCTTCAGTGCCTTTGGAGTATAGTCTTTCAAATTTAAATCCACCAGAAGTGACTGTGATAAGTAGATCTGCCATGGGATGGAATGCCCTTTCTCATTGACAGCTTGCCAGAGAGCATGCCCTTGCCTTAGATATCCACACATTGGCAGCTCCACATGAACTCTGGTGCCACAAGTCTTGGCTGTCAGCTGGTTATAAAACTCAGTAACAAGGGCTGAAAAAGGAATCTGTGATCTATGATACGTATCTTCCAGAGACAGCACATTACATTTCACCTCTCTCTCCTCCAGCTGAGCAACAACAGCTTGGTCACCCACTAGGCTCTGAATGAGAGCAATGATCTGCTCAAAGTTCTGAGTTGGTGTCAGAGTGGTGTCCATGGGTACAGGAGTGTGGTCTGCCTGCACCATGGATGATATGGGCTCTGCTGAGCAGAGCAACATCATCATGGGCACTAGCTAGCCAGTGATCTGCACATACAAGCTGATGAGTCCAAAAGCAACAGCTACTCCTCCTCTATGTGTCAAGGTAGAACCTATCAGCAGGCATTGGAATTGTAGCTCCTAAAGCCTCATTGAACAGCTGTTTGTGAGGGGCAGATGGGGAGTCCGCTTGTGATAGAGGTACTTCTGTCACCACATCTTGCATTGGGGGAGTGACAAGTTACCGAGAAGTCACTTTCCCAGCTACATCTGCTCCTCCCATGGAGGAAGAGGGAACATAACTTCCGAAAGGTTCTGGGTAGCAGCCACAGCAGCTGCCAACCCAGCAAGAACTCCAGAGTCTGTGGACCAAGCAAGAGTTTGCTCAGGGCTGAGGCAACAAGCTGTTCATTCCAACATGGCAGGAATACCAGTGGGGCCGAATGGAGACAAAGTCTCTGTCTGTATCTGCTGGCTGATTCCCCTAGTTGCCAGATCCAGGACCTCGGGTTGAACACCTGGGTGCATCAGAGTACCAAAAATGGTAACATAAGTCTGTGGTGGTGTCCAGCTGTTGTGACCCTTTAGCTTCTATGGTTGTGGTCCCTAGTGCAATGGAAGTCCAAAATCTGGCACCTCCAGCCCCTGTTCCAACCTGGGCCAAGCAGCTGGTACTCTCACTGCTTTTGAGCTGGTTACTTTCAATCTTTGCCAAAATATTGTTTTATTTGAAACTAAATGTTTTCAAATTTTGGAAATCTTCTCTCATTTTATGAGTAATTAAACACTACGGCTGTTGCAAATATCATGCATAACTTTAACCTAACCCTCAACCTAGCAATTTGTGGTAAGTGTAGCATATAAAAGCAAGAAAACCTTACTCCAGATTAAATGCAATGAATTGGTATACCATCAATGCAAAGCAAAGCAAAGCAAAGGGAAGCAAAGCAAAGCAAATAATGTAAATCCGAATCACTTGTTTTAATATTGTACACTTTCTGCTCTGTTGCCCTTCATCAGGGTGAAAATGAGGCTATTACAAGACAGGTGACACATGTGGTGTCACAAAGGTAATATTAAAAGACCCTTCACTTTCTATGTATAAAAGGAAACTCATTTACACGATGACTGGTAGAAAAAAAATGGATAAAACTGTGTTATTGTGCCCAGCCCAACGCTGATTTCTTTGTTTTACATATGGTGTTTTAGACATCTTTATGCTGATATCTGTACTTCTTCATAGAAAACAAGAAATGCTTGTAAAACAAAGATGCCCCCCAACCGTCATTATGTTTGCCCTCATTACCTTGTTGATAGTACTAAATGGGGCACTCAAGACCTTGGGCAGCGGATGCAGAAACCAAATCCACTAATGTGACCTTGTGACCTTGGAAATTAGGTCAAGGTTGCCCTTCTTTGAAGCTGATCTAGCCCTAATAGAAGACTACAAACATCTACAAAATAAAAGCTTTGGCTAAAAAAAATGCTGCAGAAAAAACAGAAACCAAATTCAGTAATGTGGCTCAATGACCTTGGGGATTGAGCCAAGGTCATCCATTTCAATATTTGACATAGCATAGTTCTTATGGAAGGCTATATTTCTGTGTAATATAAGAGTCCTAGGTCAAAAAGATCTTTAGTTATCATGCGGAAACTAAGTTTAGTAGTAGGACTCTTAGCGGTTACCTTAAAATTTGGTTAAGGTCATCTGTCTTCTAAGCTGCCTAAGCCCTAATTGAGAACTATTAACATGTGCAATAGTGAAGTCATAACTTAAATTCTGAGTTACAATGCAGAAACCAAGTTCTCTAAAGTTACCTTGTGAGCTTTGAATTTCGGTCAAGGGTCACCCATCTTCAAAATTAACATAACCCTGGATAAGGACTTTCGCGCACTAAGCACAAACTATCTCCAATGTATTTTGTGTTGTAAAAAATGATCATTGATTACCCAATCTAACAAATAGCCCCTCACACCTTCAAAATCCAAAACAACACTATATCATAGATATGTTGGCATACTGGATGTACAGAGACCATATAGATTTGTTGGACAATGATACAATTCATAATAACAATCCAGAATAATATTTACCATTTACTTGTCTATATGTATCTCTGCCTTTGGTCGGAATTGACTTGGATTTGTTTCATTAGGACTTCGAGTTGGATATGGTAATGACCATGTCTAATTTCCCTAAATTTACTGAATAGAATGACACAAATACCTATTGTGTCTTCATCCACCATACTTGGAGCCCATTCGCTCAAAAACATGGCTGGAACTAGAACCCACAAGAGTCCAAGGATACTGCATGCAGTGTTGCACATCAGACACATTTCCATCCATTTGAAATACACGTCTTCTCTGGTAACCTCTAAAGTTTTGTGAATTGAAAAGGCACTCACACAGGTGTCGGTTACACACTTCGCAGTCATGATACAAGTTGGAACACATAATATGACTACATTACATGGAGTGGAGCAGGACACGCAGAGATGTACGTGTGTGTATGTAGGTATGAATACATGCCTATCATATACGTGTGTGTGTGTGTGCGTGTGTGTGTATGTACTTATATGTTCATGTGTGCATGTAGGCATGAATGTCCACTATGTCCATGTGTGTATGTATATTCATATGTATTATCTATATGTGCACAATTGTATGAACCTATGTCAGCATTTTGCATATCTCAATGAATGATTATACTGATATGTATATATTTAATTCTTTTACGCAGTTT
>OZ026628.1:41602266-41617266 GCA_964020975.1 Hermodice carunculata | reverse complement strand
TTTACTGCATACCAAATCTTTTTCTTTCCTTTTAAAAATTTTAGTGGTGAAATTTTGACACAATTCGTCACATGACTCCTTTGGATTAACTAGACTTTCAAATGAATCGCTACCATCCTAACTATCATAATGTTGTAATGTTAAACGTACACGTAAAATGGACCAGTTAGGTAACCTGAAAGGATATATTATTCCAATGATTGATATGTATTAGGATATTGCAACTCTGTTGTTGGTAAATACTTTAATACTTGCCTGTTTACTCATTTCTTTACATATTCGTTTACTAGTCATTCATTCTTACTGTATTCACTCATTCTTTAATTGAGCATTCATTCCTTTCATGTGGCCATCGATCATCCCTTCATGCACCACTCACTGAAGTAGTCACTAATTTATTCATACATCTAGATAATCAATCACTCCTTCATTCAACATCTGTATTTGCATCTCAAGTAGTATTTTTTATGTTCGGAACGAGCAAGACTGGAACTTGCAACCTTTGGCACCAGTCGCCTAGCTGAAAAGGGGAACACACACATCAATCAACTAAATCCACATTCTCAAGTCATATAAAAAAAGCATTTGCTTCATTTAAGTATCGAGAAACAGGAGCAATTGTTTCAAGTAGCATAACTAAACAAGTTGGTGTACACAAAACAAAATCACCTTTTGCATGTTTCTATTTATATAATCTTATTTCTAGCTTTAATTACTTAATACGTGCCTGATCACTGCGTAAAATTGTCCTTTCGATACCTTATGCTAACTTTATGCTCAGGCTTGTCATACTTACTTCTGTGTTCAATGCGCAAGCATAACGTTGTCTTGTCTAAGCCTCCAATGCGTGCATTCGGAACATAAACAACACATGTCACACATGAAATCTTCTTGTTCAATTTTACACTAATTTGATACGTATAATTAGCGACATCTACACCATCAAGCATTGCGTCGCTTGGTGCTTCCTTCATGTCTTTACGGTAGGTTTCTTGTGTCTCCCAAATCAGTATTGGCCGTGTCCTGGAGTACCCCACGCTGCAAGTGAGTATGACTTCATCATTATATGTTATGTGGTGGGTACTCCATTTTCCACAGTTTGTTTCATTCATAGAGCTGCCGTCCTCGAAGATGATCATTGGTTTGGGGCTGGGCAACACTAAGAAATGACAACGGAAATATCCAAATCAACATAAATCCATTCAGTGATGTTTACTCTGGAAAAGACTGACCATCATTCATCTTTGTATTATCAACTACTACTACTACTACTACTACTACTACTACTACTACTACTACTACTACTACTACTACTACTACTACTACTACTACTACTACTACTACTACTACTACTACTACTACTACTAGTGATGATGATGATAATAATTTTGTTTCAAAGAGCTTAGTTTTTGTATGTGTTTTGCTTTTGTCAGTTGGATTGAAATGCTCTAAAGCATCAAGACCTGGAACAACATATGAACGGGTCAACAAAAGCAACTATGTCATTTTTTATAATCTATAATTCGTGTGTTTGCAGATAAATCACTAAAATTCTTTTCGAGTTGTGTGACACAACATCTTGACTACAATACATGTGAGGGGTACATGCATAGGATTCCATACTTAGCTACACTTGCACTAGATATCATCCAGAGTCAAAAGACAAAGTTAACCAAACGAGTGCATTGGGTTGTGTGAGGCTATGGCTTCACTGTTTTGAATGACATAATGAGTTGTCTTTCTCTTCCTGCCTGTGGTAGAAATATGTGTTTATTTAAAAAACAGTCATTTCTTGGTATAAATTCGGGCTTGCCCTGGTGCCTGGCATGTGCCGACTTCGCAGTGAGACGATCACCATGCCAAGGCTGACAAAGGAGGACACAGCAAGAGCCACAGGTAGATTGGAAGTTGGTTAAGGTGGTGGCAATGTTGACAGGGCCTTTGGTGTCAGTTACAAAAAAATATTAATTTTTAATAATAAAAAATAATTTCAGAAGGAATTCGTGCCGCCAATTGTGCAGATGATTTGCCGCGATCAGAAGGCCGAAAGTGGTCACAGATTAAGACGACAGACTTGAAAGAAATTTGGCAGTAAGATGCATAACGAGAACTGCTTCCGACATAAGGAACCAGCGTCATAGCGCTAATACGCATCAGAGTTGTATATCCTGTCAAACAGTGAGAAGACGACTCCATGCAGCAGGCCTTAAACCCAGGACCAAAGTGAAGAAACTGTCCCGCACCCAATGTTCACACCCTGTCGAGTAAGTTTGAACACAACGCCTGAAGCTACAGAACCAATATAAAAAGACAAGGTGCAAAATTATTTATAAATCTGTATGTTGATATTGTTTTGTCGTTGATGTGGCAAACATTTTTAGAAGTGAAGGTGCTGCAGCCTGTTGACACGCCGCTCAAAATAGGCGTATCGGCTTCCCGGAGGAAAGTACAAGGTACTTCAATAGGGTTTATTTTTATACCATTAACAGAAGACCCCCAAAAGCAAAACTAAAAAATGAAATTATTGTGAGAATGATGATGATGATGATGATGATGATGATGATGATGATGATGATGATGATGATGATGATGATGATGATGATGATGATGATGATGATGATGATGATGATGGGAAGGATACGCCGCTAGCACAATTTACTCAAGAAACTGTGGTACTTGATCACTTTATCTGTAACAATTTATTATAACATGAAAATATAGCCTACTGTTTTTGGGAGTATAATTGTATATTCTATGTTAAATTAAAAAAACACAATCACTCATTGATGACCAGAAATCGATGAATTCATTCCAGTCAAATACACTGTAACTAATTAACGCGTAATGAATGGAATTTGTTTCGTAGTAAACTACACAAAACACGCAGGAAGTGTTCATATTTTGATAGATATGGAGGTGATACAAATACAAAATTTCCGGTAAGTTTACAAAAATTATTTCTTTCATAAAAACCTATGATTATAAATCAGAAACTTACCCACAAGCGCTAGGCGAACCATATCCCTATACATACTGCCATTGCTATGAACAACACACGTATATATACCCTCACTCTCCAATTTAGGTTTAGCGATTGTTATTGTGTGGTATTTTCCTTTTTCTCCAAACGTGCCAGAAACATTGCTATATATTGTTTTGTTTTCCAACCGATGAATATCTTCTTCCGAATATTTTTCCGAATAAATGAGTTTATCATCTTTGTCAAACCACCGAATCTGTTCAATTTTCAGTCCTGAAGGATATATTTCACAACAGAGGTCTGCTTTATTGCCATATTCCCCGAACAATGCACGCCCAAAGACTCCAGAATTCATACCTGCAGCAGCTGCAAATGATGGGAAAATGATATCTACGGCATCAAAGAGAAGTTATGACAACTGAAACACTCGTATTAAAAATCATCTGAACATCTTAATTTAAAATGGTCAAACCAATGTTTACAGACCTCTCATAATTTTTGCAACTCATCACGGTTTTCTGTGGTAAGTTCACTTGTCACACCAGACGTGGGCTAGCGCTACTTTCCTGCTGCTACATTGTAAAGGAAGGTCGTCTACACGGCAATCATGCCGAATAGCTGGCGCCACAAATTACGACATCCGACAAGGAAAATAGGTGATAAATGCCAATCGGTCTTATTAACGGTTGCGTCACATTACCTTATTCATCATCTTGTCAAGCTTGAAATCAATATGAAGACTTTCCGCCACTTTACAAGATTTGAACCTCGAAACGTAAACTGTTGTGTATAATGAGATATTTCCGTATGATGGAATGGGATCCCTAAACCTTCCACATTGTAAAGTCTTTCACAAAATCGTACACATTATGCAAATAAAGACTGATTAGTAGCTTAACCGAGTGTTTCTATGCTCAATTAGAGAACATAAAGAGCTTAACCTGCGTTGTAGACAATAGATTACTATATGTTGATCAACTTTCCGCAACAAATGAAAATTGCAAGATCAAAATATAGGTATAAGGAGCAACAGGAAGTTCTGCAATTAGTTCTAACTTTGGTGAGCCAAAGTCACTAACATTCATCTGAAGTATGGGACGTATTTGGAAGCCAAAATAGAAATAAAAACTTAATCCATATCAAAGCTATAGCATGATGGAGCGAAAGTCTATTTTTTCCATCCTAATTTACAATCAGGAATTTGGCTCCAGAATCCTTTTAGGAACCAAATAATTTGAATGATAAGTAAGCTACACAGTTAAAGACACTTAGGCAATATCCTACCTCGAACTACCAAAACAGCACACATCACAAACAGCAGCATCATGAGTGAAAAGGTTGTAAGATTGTACCGCAAACACTTATAAGCTCTCTGAAAAAGGGAAAGAAAATAACGTTCGTTATCATAGATGCCGCGTGCCAATGTCAAATGAAGTCGTAGTTTCACTCAAAATATATTGTATTCCCCCCCCCCCCCCACACACACACATAAGACTATTGGACTGAATTATAACTGCCACTGTTATCCATGTATATTCTACTACTAATCACATTAAAGTGACTCACACAGCTGTTTTACTTTCACTGTTTAATTGTGATCGATTCCCTCTGCAATCAATTTTGACTCTTGGCTTTAAAAACTGACATTGTTGAACGCATTTAGAGGTCTAAACATGGTCCATACCGGCACACATTTTTCCCGCCTGTTCGCTATTCTCTCCACGGTGCCAGCTCTTATCTCACCTGATAGAACTGGCAACTGACAGGTCTCAATACTGCCAATTCACAAAGGAGAATCTGTGGTAGTAAGATTACTGGGAGCTGATATAACCAGTTGGTCGAAAGCTGGCAGCTAACAGAGAAATGTCAACTGACAGCTGGGAACTGGTGGCTGGATGAGAACCGCAGCTTTGAGTAAACTGTGAGCTGTCACAGATTCAATACTGGGAGATAGCGCAAAAGTGAGAGACAACTTGCTGCTTGGGAGGACTTAAAACTGTGGAAATAACTAGGAGCTGGTAGAGAAAAGTATCTGATGAGAAGGGTGTACAGTTGGAAGAAATTTGTAGCTGGCATATAACTAGGCGATGATAGAAAGTACTGAAAGCTGCACAAGAAATTTCAGATAGGGCAGAAGTTGAACTTGTGTACATGTACTTTGAACTAAATAAGAAAAGTTGGATGCTGACGTAAAACTGACAGCTGGAATAGAGTCACCTGTGGAAAAGTAAGTTCTTAAAGGGCTAAAACACTTTGTGACTTTCATGCAGAAATATGCAATTTTTTCATTATCTTTTTGCATGCAAGACAATCAAACGCTTGTATTTCATAAAAATGAAAATTATGTAAGAATCATATATATGCAAGGATTTTGTTTATTGTAAAAACATCCATTGCATTGTTTCAGATATATGGATCAAAGAGAGTCTGAGCGGACATAGATTGGAACAATAATAAATTGATATTAGGGTTATGGGGTAAAAGATAAAAAGCATATAGATAATGTTGCAAGTTTAGACACAAGTAAATATGCGCATAGAACAGTTTGGTTCTTGTTCGACCTGCTACGTGACATTGACATAGAGACACAAGTGAGTGACGAAGTGGAGAGACTGACAGGAAACAGAAGTCCTGACTTGCATTGCACAAGTCCTGACAATGCCTGTGTTAGACCTACCTGCCTCAACATGTTTGCACTTGTTAATATTTATTTTAAAAAGTCTTGTATCTTTGTTATGATTTCGCCATTGGTACAATAAAGGACGTCACACTACCAACATTATAAGTGCAAATGACTGCTCCTCTGGGCTACCTACCTCAACATGTTTACACTTGTTAATATCAATTTTAAAAAGTTTTATATCTTTGTTATGATTGCGCCATTGGTACAATAAAGGACGTCGTACAACCAGCATTATAAGTGAAAATGACCACTCCTTTGGGAATGGGCAGTGTTGCAGACTTGTTTATCACAAAATCCACTAATAAGGACAAGGCCTTAATCAATTCGGTACAAAATATAAAAAAGTATCTGACAAGCCAAATGTTCACACTTGTGTAGATGAATTCTGACATCTGTGTCAAGTGGTTTGACATTGTTAAGGCCTCCCTTTGCAAGTGAGAGTGTTTTGGCAAGTTGTAACCTGTATTATGACACGAATCTCGATGAGAACCTTCAATCACCGGGCAATATTGAGCAGGAATAATACTTTTAACGACTTAAAATTCCGTTGCTATCGAAACCTAAGTTCATGGCGTGTGCGGTTGTGGCTTTTTTGTTTCAGGCCCCGAAAACAAGCGACCTCAGGGTATTGCGGGCTTTTTGGAGGCAACGGCTGCATTTGTAAAGGACTATAGTAGCATGAGTCATCCAAAGTACAAGGACTAACTTTAAAGGTTTACGGCATGTACGCCAACAGTCACAATTAAGTGGCAAGCTAGGTTTTGGAATCTGTAAATCGCGTACGATCGAGTACAACATATGTTTAAATGCTTTCATTTGTATGACCAATTACAATCGACTCAAATCAGGGATGTGCCAAAATATGCAAGCAATATATTTTGACATAAGACCAAGTATATTTAAACATGTTTCAATTTACCTGACCTATTGTCCAATTATATTTTGATATCTACACAGTTGTTATATATATGAACATTGTGCCTCAATAACAATCCTGCCAATTTTAGCAGGAACCGCTGTTCCAGGATACACACATATATACCCCAAGTGGGAAACGACATAATTTGTTTTTGTGCGGCGTATCTCTTTAGTGTATCTGCTACCAAGTGTACTTTTCAGATCTGTTGGTGTATATATTTAAGTTGTTGAGACCCACTGAAACTAGAACTAATCTTTATTTATTTTCACAATACATCAAAACATACATTGCACAGCCACTGAAAAAAATCAAACTAGCGCCTAATTTACTATATTGTGTGAGCTCAAACAAGTGAAAGCTAGAGAGAGAGAGAGAGAGAGAGAGAGAGACAGAGAGACAGAGAGACAGACAGACAGAGAGAGAGAGAGAGAGAGAGAGAGAGAGAGAGAGAGAGAGAGAGAGAGAGATCCTGTAAATGTCTGGACATTTAAGCTGATAAAACATATTGTATAAGACCGCAGTAACAGGCAAACAGTGACCGAGATAAAGAAATTGAGGATAAATAGTTTCCCAGCAAAAATGATAAAATGAGCACTGCAAAAACTAGTCCGAGAAAGGGAAAAAGAAAAAGGTAATGAAGGAACAGAAAGTGATTTATTGTGTACCAACCTGTAAACATAAAAGAGCATACGATGGCAAAAAGAGTATGATACAGAGCATGCAATGCAAGCAATGGTTTCATTATGATTGTGTCGGTGAAAGAGGAGATGTTCATGCTTTATGGTCTTGCTTAGAGTGTCGCAAAATTTCCAGGAAATCGGACTCATCATCCAGGAACTCAGTTCCTTCTCAACAAACCTAAGTACTCTTCAAAACACTAACTCTGATTTGATTAAACAACTTGAAGCGAAGGAAGCAGAATGCTTAAAACTTCAAAATGACAATACAGAACTTAAAGTGAGCCTGCTGTCTCTTAAAGAAGAGAAATTATTGCAGCTAGGAAAAGACACTGAGAATAGCATTATCGTGGGGGATTTCCTAAATTCACCTGCACAGGTAACGAAAAACACCCAAAGTGATCATGGTAATTGGATGGACAGCAAAGTGGTTAATCAAAAAAGTGAAAGGGTCACCACTATGGCGTCCTTGTCCTGGGTGATTCCATCGTCCATGACGCACAGAAATATGTTAACGACGGAGTTAAAGTGAAATGCATACGAGGTTCCTGGGTGGAAGAGTTAACAGAGAGAGTGACTCAACTGAGGAATGAAAGAGTTAAACACGAGGTCTGTGTGATCCATGCCGGTACGAATGACTGCAGTGATGAGCGAGCTACCAAACATATCGTTCATGATATTAACATGCTAATCACTGCAGCTTAACGTCTTGCCTATGACAACCAAGTAGTGGTATCATCTCTTTGTCCTGGAGATGATAATGAAATAGCTTCGTAGAGATGCCGAGATGTAAATGATACAATAGAAAAAGTGTGTGAAAAGGAAAGCTGTGAGTTTGTTAACCACAATCTATCTATGAACCCAGAAGGATGGATCTGTGGATCCTCTTATTCTGATAAATGATAAGCAACATCTTTCTGGTCAAGGCACATGCAAATTCAGTAAGATCATAGACTGTCAAGCAGGTCTGGATATGTTCTATGCTCCTAAAAAGATTCCATTTAAGCGAAATCCGAATCGTCAGATTAGTGCATCCAAAGGATGGCAATGAGTAGAACCCAAGCAGAAACACCCGAAAAAACAGCCTGCAAGGTTTCCAAGGAGACTGACTCCTAGGCACCAAAACGGTACGTGTGTTGGCTTAACCATGACCAGTACTGATAAAAACCAGAGTCGCGGTGGTAGATCAACAAAAACCGCACAGGGGTAAACACATGGGACATGTTTCCTCCTTAAAGCTCCAAAAGGAAAATGATGTACCTAGTTGCCATTATTGCTTTGAAGCTAACCATATGAAAAGACAAGGTTGGCATCTCGGACCTCCACTGTGTAACACATGTGGCTCATACGGACATAAAGAAAACACCGTGGCCTTATTAATTCTCAATAAGGAGTTGGCCAGGCAAATGTTAGGGCCGCCTATCGAAGGCTGTCCATTCATGACACTGTCGATACACAACAAATAGTTTTCAGATACTAAGTAATGGTGAGTTTGCATATGGCCAAACCATTCATGCTAAAGGTACATGCTGTAATGAAAGTACTAAAAATCCGCAAGGAACAGTTCAAAAGCAACATTATGTAAAAGACACTTACATTAAGGAAAAGAAACGTAACGATGGTAATAAATTTCACCTCATGGGTCTTAACGTCAGAAGTTTACAATCTCAATTTGATGAAATACAATGCAAAGTAAATCAATTCAATCCAGATGTGTTTTCTGTTAATGAAACTTGGTTAGATAAGAGTGTCTCTAATGCCAAAATACATATTGATGGTTATAATGCATTTCGAAATAATGGAAACCGTCATGACGGTGGTGTTCTTTTGTATACGAAAACTCATTTAACTGTAAACATCGCGATGATTTGGTTTCTGATGAGTAAGTGGTGTTGAGGCATGTTGGGTTGAAATAAAACTAAATGGCATGTCTCCTTTATTTGTCTGTTCAATATTACGATGCCGTGTTATTAAATATCACGATGGCCCAAAGTGAACATAAAAACCTTATAATTATCGGTGATCTAAATGTGGATTACAAGCTGAATGACTCTTTGAGTAGTAATCCTATTTATCACATAGAAGATCTATTTGAGCTAAAGCAGTTGATAATTGAACCAACAAGGGTAACAAATACAACCTCCTCAACAAGCGATTTGATATTGAGTAGTATGTCTAATGATCACATCAAATCTGGTGTCCACAAGGTTACTGTAAGTGATCATTACATGATGTATACTATTTTGAATGTAAAGAAGGGGCTGAAAAAACATGAGGCACCCTTCAGAGATTATAAAACTTTTGATGAATTTAATTTCATTCAAGATCTGAGTTGTTCCAATGTTCTACAAATTATCTCATTGATGTGTGACGTTAATGAAGCCTCGAGTCTCTGGACAGGTGTTGTGCTTAAATTTTCTAACTCGTATGCACCTGTCAAAACCATGAAGCTTAAAGATCGTAGAAATCCTTGAGTTACTAAAGAGATCATTAAAATGATGTATACACGTGGTCGGTTACATGAGGCTACTGTAGGTACAGGTGATCTGCAGATATAGGAGCAGTATAAAAACATGAAAAATAGAATTACTGAGTCAATCAGAACTGAGAAACAAAATTATTTTACTAGTATGCTACGTAATACAAGGAGTGGAAATCCTGCATCCCTATGGAAAGATATTAGAAATGTTTTTTCAAGCAATAAGTCAACAAAGAAAGTTCCACATGAGAGCAGTTCTGATTACTTCAGTAAGTACTTTGCAGAAATAGGAAATAAAGTCTCCCAAAGTCTACGTATACCTCAGATTACTAATGATCTTTTATGGATAGGTCTTTCTAGTATTTACAAGTTCAGCCTGTCTTACATTAACACTTCTTCTGTAATCTGTGAATTAAAGAGCTTTCAAATGTTAGTTCTATGGTTGATAAAGTATGAATAGAATATGTTTGAACCAAGTGACACTTGTCAGCCAGCGGTGTTGCGTTTGTAATGTCATGAGCCTTTCGCGCCTTGTGGGTGTCGGAATTGAACAGAAAGCGACGATTGAAGGCGCAGTGAGTTTTTAAAATAAAGATGCGAAAAAAAGTATTGTTTTCACATCCATTTTTTAAATCGCACTGTATGGTGAGAACAACCCATGAGTCACTCGTTAATCAAATTTGAACAGGGTCAATCAAGAGGACCTTTAACTCGTTCACTGCCAACTGCAACTAAAGTCGGACGTGATACACTTTTACCGGCACTTAACACAAACAAATACAATTTTTCTCCAAGCATGTCCATATATAGCCTAGACCTCGAGATCGAGGAAGGTCGCCAAAAAAGTCGCATGGTTTAGAAACTTTGAAGGGCCCTGTTTCTGTTTGATTGGGTAATAATTAACACGTTAAAAAGTCAAACGCGCCCGTGTGTCAAATCAGGGACATGCTCTACAAGGGTTCTTTTGAAGCAGCCATGCCGTCCGCGCGCCGCGGCAGCTGACGCAAAATGGGAAATAATTGCTTTTAAAATAAATTTCATTGAACATGTTTAGATTATGTGGGTTTGCATTATGGAAAGTACACTTATTAGGGATATCTTCTGCTTGACAGAGGTGTCCATAAGATAGGCCGTAAAACACAATAAACTGAAAGTAAGTAAAAACAGTATTTATTTTTGAAAAGGAAATAAAGAGGAAGATTGTGTATTTTCATTGTCATTGTCATTTGTGTCACTTGTCTCGCGTTTATAAAGCAATTGCGCAAAGTGACGTACAATTTTCCTAATTTTTTCAGTTTGAAATGGGTTTAACTTTGTTTATCATTTATTCAATTTTTTGAAATCCTGTGGCAATTTAAACTATAAGAAATGAATACATAAACCGGCTCTTACATTTTGCAAATTTTGCTTTGTTAGGTTTCTGGGACTGTTTGATATCGAAGGTTGACATCACACTTAATGATGCTTAAGTGAGATGTCAACCTGCCAACATTAAACGGTTCATTTTGTTTTGTGGCTTATTTGGTGGACACCTCTGCGCAGCAGAAGTATATCCGTAAGTAGTTACTTGTTGGATTTCATTCAGGAAAAGGGCTCCCATAATCGGAAAGGAAATGGAGCTATGTGGCAACCTTTCCCTGGAGAAAGTGACATTCCACCCTGCATGCCATGGTGCCCCAGCATGCGCTGATGGAATAATGCTCCATAGACATATTCCTTACCTTTGGGTGCTCATTCTTAACGAAATGACAGCTATTTTTCCTGGTAGATAAAAATAAAGTACCACGAAATAATGCCAAGGTTTTTTTTTTTTTTCCTGTATGGTTTTAAAATTATTAATGGTATAAACCTATCTATATATGAAACTTCTTAAATTCCTGAGTTACCAAGTCATGTAGTTCAAATTCTATAATAATAATGATGATGATGATGATGATGATGATGATGATGATGATGATGATGATGATGATGACGACGATGATATCACAGAGTAATTATTATAATTTTTGAGGCAGTGGCATAAAATCTGATTTGTCAAAAATTCCGCATACCAGTTGTTGTAAGTCTACAGCTGATAAAAAGTTTCGACTTTCTAGCTGCTGTGCATATTGCTAAGGCCAACCACATTAAGCAAAAAGAGAGTAAATGTGAAGGCTCAGATGTGGAGACAAACCCGCTATATCTGAAATGGTGGTCTGCAAGTAGTCATTTATCACTTAACTGATAGGTTCTTTCACCTTCCGCTATGAGTACCATGTCAAAGCACTATGGAATTCTTTTGTATTAGGTCTCGCCTATTGTTTAAGTGTGACGCTCTAAATCTCATCTATAGTCATCAGTGCCATCTATCGGCAGCTAAGTAAATCAGACTAATCATATAAGAACGTATAATAAAATGTGTGACTAATATGCACGGAGTTGTTGGAAGTAATTGTTGACTAGTCCTGGGAACCACTTGTTATCTTGGGTATGAGGTGAACAAAACAACGAGTCAGCAGACATTACGGAGAGAGATTGGAACACTAAAGGGGAAAGATGTACTCTCTCCATAATGGACATCCAATAAAGCTACAATCGATACCAAGACTGGACCTGTATATTCAAGAGGCGCACCCGTGAAGGTGGCAATAATAATAATAATGATGATAGTGATAATAATAATAATAATAATAATAATAATAATAATAATGATAATAATAATAATAATAATAATAATAATAATAATAATAATAATAATAATAATAATAACAAATAATAACAATAATAATAATAATAATAATAATAATAATAATAATAATAATAACAATAACAATAACAATAACAATAATAATAATAATAATAATAAGAAGAAGAAGAAGAAGAAGAAGAAGAAGAAGAAGAAGAAGAAGAAGAAGAAGAAGAAGAAGAAGAAGAAGAAGAAGAACAATAACAACATTAACAATAATAAATAACAGTTAGTGTCTGTTTTCACTATTTTCTACCTCTTTAAAATTGTGACTCAAATTGTTCTAACACTTGGCGGAAACGTAGCTTGCGGTAGGGTTAAATATGTCCAGTATATGGTGATACTCTGGATCTCTGATCTTTATCGATTTTTTCAATTCTGGTACCTTTCTTAAACGCATGCATTTTTACGATAAACATATACGTCAGCGAGATTGGAACAATCTCATTTTGCCGTGAAGGTGGGCCTAATTCACTTTGCTCTGTTCATCATATGCTAGCTGAGCATGGGCTCATAAAAGCCTCTTGCTTAATGATGTTATGTACATTTTCAAAATGCATTTTAATTGTTTTCTTGTATGAGTACCAGAATTGTAGCCTTATAAATATGGGGACCTTTCTTTATGGAGTAAACATAATGAAAATGATATATTTTGTTCTCAAGTTTTGGGCTGACTCTCAAAACATAATGCAAGAGGACTGTGACAATCCAGCATTAAAAGTTAAAAATGCGTTAAAAATCTAGCGTCCAGAACGGTTTTGCAGAAGTTAGTTAAGATTGTACTAAACAATAGGGGCTGTGTGAACAGCCCATGCTGAGCTGACCTACAGATTCATCATACTTGTGGCTCTATGAAATTGGAATGGGATTATTTGAACAAACTTAGTCATAATCCCCATCTCTTGAACAACTTTCATCGACCCTTCTACAATGTACATTTTCCCCAAGTTTCAGCAAAATGTGAGTGATGGTGTTGGAGCAGAAGTTAAAAGTAGTAAAACCATCCTTTTTGCATAAAAATATTTGAAAAATCACAGCGCCACCTGTTGAGCAATTAAGTCTTCCAGTCCCCAGAAGTCTCCCAAAGGAAGTTTGAATCAAATGGCCGTTTTGGAGAAGATTTGTTAAGATTTGGCCTAAAAATTAACAAAATAATACAAAAAATCCAAAACCACTGGTGCATGACCATTTCAACAAACTTGGTAGAGACCCACCCAAGGTACATCCACACCAAATTTGATGTGAATCTAGTGTGTGATTTTGGAGAAGTCGACAATGTGGATTACCATTGCAATCACCATCCATTTAAATAGTAATCATAAGGACTGTAACATTTAGCCGATATGTGCCCGAATTGAAAAATTCATGAAAAATCAGGGGTTTACAGCAACGCCAACTTGTGAATAACTTTGTTTGGCCTTTCTATAAGGAACATTTCCCCGCAAACTTTCAGCATTATGTGAGTGACCGTTTTCGAGAAGTCGAAAATAGCGAAAACACACTTTTGAAATACAAATTATTTGGCAAATTACAGCGCCACCTGTTGCACAAATTAAGGTTACAGGGTCCCCATAGATCTCCACAAGCAATTTCGAAGCAATACGAGGTATGCATATTGATTTCCCGCCGTAACTGCATAGGCGGTTATTTTAGTAACCACAGTCTCGCCTGCTGAGATACGGGCCGCTGCCTGTGCGGGGAAGCGGGATATTCTTGATATTTTTGGGGAAAATACTTTGTACAGGCAGATATAGATTTATTCTTGTAACTAACTTAGGAAGCACTAACTGAATATGACTTTGGTATTTCCAAACTTAAATTTCTCTAATGGACACTAATTTTTATGACAAAGGGGTGTCCGGCCGTATCTGTAACTATGATATGCCCATTTGTCCTCCGTGATTGACACGCGTGAATCCCATGTTTTGTGGCGGGAAATTAATATGCATGACCCGTATTCGCTATGCGGTTTCGGAGAAGAAGATTTTTCAAGATTTGGCCAAAAAAAAGGAACATGAAATAAATCATTGAAAATCCAAAAATCAATGGAGCGTGGCCATTTGAACAAACTTGGTACAGACCTACCCAAAGTACATTCCCAGCAACTTGGAGGTGAATCAACATTTTTAGCTCAGCTGAATTGTCAGTCAGCTGAGCTAAAATTAAGCAAGAAAAGTTATACAAGAAAAATTGTAGAGCCCCCCCCCCCCCCAATTTACATCACCACCATATTTGAAGTGAATCCCGTAGACGGTTTTGGTGATGACGTCAAAAGCATGAATTTTCATTGTAATCTCCACGGAGATGCATGGTAATCAATACCATTGATCCAGAATATCACCACGCCACTTAGTGAACAATGTTTTCAACTTCCCACAAGCTATATTTCCAACAAGTTACAGGAGAATCTGAGTGACAGCTATTCGGAGAAGTCGAAAATAGCAAAACAACACGAACGTTCACTTCCAAAATTTCAACATTGGCCTAATGCATATTTGGTGTAAATTTTGCAGTTCTGTATCAATTTTTTAGCAAAG
>OZ026628.1:41556066-41602066 GCA_964020975.1 Hermodice carunculata | reverse complement strand
TAATGAATTTGATGTGTTTTTTATGCATATGATGTCAGTTCCAAGAATTACCACCAAGGCTTCTTGTGTAAAAAGCCTTTGTTGTGTATGAATGTATTAACACAAGTTGAGATGTGATGACCATCACAAAAATTCTTTTCATGAAAAACATGCGGTCCGTGACCTTGAAAAAGTAGGTCAATGTCATCAATATTATGCAATGTCAATTTCTATACATGTTAAACGTTTGGGCATATTAGGTGATGTTAGCCTTATTCTTTCTCAACATGTTGGATACAGTGTCTTTTTCAGTAATGATTAATGATCTTCAAAAGTAGGTCAAGGTCACTGAAAATTTTGCAAATTTTTACCATTGGTGCAATGCATAATAAGTTTTTAGCTTGAGTTTTTGTGTTACGGCTTTTCTGTCAACACATGTTCTGTTATATGTTGAGAAAATTGGCGTTTATTTCTATTTCACCATTTTCAATGCATTTGTTTAACACATTAACATATTTGTGACTTCTATCATTGCTCACATGCAAAGTATGGTATCTCCTGTCAATGTATGGTGTGACATTTTTGTCACGTTGCTATATGCATTTCGTGTGGATGAGCATTGGGCTGGTCAGTATATATATTCCTGCCGTTACTTATTTCATATCCTGTTCCCACTGTCTACATTCTGAACATTGTGCTATCATGTATATCGCAATGACTGTGATGGAATCCTTATTATACTATAAATTATTATTCGCTGCAAAATATATGCTATTGCACGAACGTGGTTTGAGCTGGTGTGAATACTCGGGTCAAAAGTCGTATCCACGTGTGTCATTACTTATGCATTCAAGTTTGTGTGCAATCATTTATATTACATTGTATACTCCAATCACTTATTTGTTCCTTATATGATTGTTACTTCAAACAATGAATTAATGAAGCTCAGGCGAATTGCTCAGCATATATATATATATATATATATATATGTATATATATATATATATATATATATATATATCTTGCCCTTTATTTGGTCACGTTTGTATTTGCTGTATATTTTGCTAATTTGAACCTTTCAGACTAATACATAGAGAGCCTCTCCACTGGTTTATATAATGCTCAAGGTTCTGCATAGGGGGCAACTGAAATTTGTAAATATATCTTTCACTTGTCTTCTACTGAAACTCTTAGCGAAAAATGTTCATAAAAACCCGGGCCTTGTACAACATTCTAGAGACATTTCATATTGCCATTTAAATATACGGAGTATGTCCCCAGATAAATTGCGGTGCACAAATTCTCTATCAGGAACTTTCCTTTCACCGGATTCTATACCAAGTGATCTAGAAATAACTGACTTTGATGATATTATTAGGTGGTGTTGCACTGTATGTATCCAAATCCTTGCACGTCACTCGACAACTGGATCTTGAGTTACCTGATCTGGAGATTTTATGGTGTGAAATTAGACTTCATAATACTAATTTTTTATTTACTGTCGGATATAGGTCACCCAATTCGTTTTAGAGTAAGCTTCAGGGATGTTTGGACCCGGCGAAACACACAGGATTTCATAATGTCTTAACGGGAGACTTAAATTGCAATTTTCAAAAGCCATTAGGCCATAACCTTGATCAAGTTGTCAGTACTGATCTTCTTACGGTACATATAAATGAGCCCACACGCACCACCAAACATTCAGCTACATGTTTAGATAGGATCCTATCAACATTCCTAACTATGTACTTAGGAGCTATCATCTTCTTCCAATTTCAAATTGTGACCATTGTGTTGAAGGTGCTAACCTACTTTTTCGGAAGAAGAGAGATCATACATTCAAAAGACGCATTTGGGCTATAGTAAAGCAGAGTTTGAGATAATCATAAAATCCCTTCGAAGTGTGGACTGAAAGTCACGTTTTATTTCTGAAGATTTTGCTTTGTGTTGTGGTTCCTAGTCCACGCTGCTGATGGAAACTGATCAACAATCAATCCAAAACAAAAATATTGCAGACAGCAAGGCTTTGATACTTTTTGGTAAATTTTCGTACGCTTTCAGTACTTATGGCCTCTTCTCCCAAACTCAACTTCTTGAACAGGTAGTAAGGCTTTTACATTTTTTGTACATAAATTGTTGTGTGTGTGTCGGTATTTTTGACTCCTTCTCTCAAACCACCTGCTGCATTCTCTGCACATTTTGTGGGAACATACCCAGCCTTGATCTTCGCAAAATATGTAACTACATATAGCTGGGGCTTTTCCCGATCAGTCAGACCACATGATTTACCGTGGTACAACTCCCGCCTACGTTCACTTAAACATCAGGTTGAAAGAAAAAATGAAAATACTTAACGTCAAAAAAAATACCCATGCATTGACCTCTGTCTGTCATGTTGGAAACCGTTATTAAAAGCTTAAAATAGCTGGATACTCTCAGGGGACGCGACTTAATTGCAGTTGACACGTAGTTTAATCCTAATCCTAATAATTGCAGAGATACCTAGCGGGACTTTTCGGTACCAGGGATGGTGGAGGTGGTAGGGGTGGTGGTGTGAGGGTGAGCGTCAGCTTTGACTTACACCAGTACTTTGGTTTCATAAATTTTATGTTTCGAAACTTACAGTTCCTGTGCTCAAATTTTCATATCGCATGTGCGATACCAAACCAATCATAGTGTGACACCCGAGGACCAGTGTAGATCGTTGCACAGTATACAGTTATGTCAATGGGGAAAACGTTCAAAGCTTGTTCTAATCCATTGTAAATGCATTTGGCTGGTGAGGTACACATTTTTTTATTGATATACTTTATTCCTTTAAAGAGGATTAGAAAAGTAGCCAAAGGCTAATACAAATTCTTCTCCTCGTGTAAATACAAAATCTATACAAATATAACCGTACACAGAGTCATGTAAAGAGAAAAAAAATTGTAACAGACAATAAGATAGAACATAGAATGACAAAATACACAGTTATACGTAACAAATGGGATCAGAATATAATACAAGATCGCAAAACTGCCATAATACTGGAGAGTCGGACACATAGGACAGAAAAAATTGATAAGCGACAGATAATTGAACATATGTGGATACATGTATATATATATATACAATGGACACTAATATGCACACGCCACAGATGACGACTGAAGGGGACGTACTAGTCCGACTAAAGAACCAGGGTTACTGTTTGGCGCGGCCGAAGCACGATGGCGGCATGCCCACACTACCACTGTGGAGCCACCATTGCGCCCTACAGCTCGGTTGTTCTTTCCCCGCCTTGTCAAGGTACACATCAATGTGAA
Source organism: Hermodice carunculata (assembly GCA_964020975.1). Classification (NCBI taxonomy): domain Eukaryota; kingdom Metazoa; phylum Annelida; class Polychaeta; order Eunicida; family Amphinomidae; genus Hermodice; species Hermodice carunculata. The sequence goes on along the minus strand of OZ026628.1, from coordinate 41,598,779 downwards.
ATTACAAGTACAATCCTTCATAAATTTTTAATAAACCCGTTTTATTGTAGTCGAGAAGTATCTGTTAGTAAAAATTCTCTGTCGGACGAGGCTCTGAACAACGTATTGCTACCACCTCACACAAGAGGCGTCAAGACAAATGTCTTCTTTTTGTTGTTTATAAAACAGTAAAAGAAAGTCAGAAAAAAAGTCACACACTATACCTTACACAATTTTATGGAAATACAGATCATTCAAGACCAGGAGAAAATATTATCGTGCCCAAAGAAAAGTGATGGCGAATAGAATAATATAAATCTGTGAAATCGTCGACAATAACAGCTTGATAAGTAGCGGGAGTCGCGGACTCGTTTTCCTCGTAATATGTGCAGTCAAAAGCTGCTGGCGCAGGCAAAATTTTAGCTCCAAATTAGCAGAAAATGTAGCTAATTTCGTCCCTTTCCTTTTTAATTCTTCTGCCCTTCTCTCTGAAGCTGCCGGCGTCTTTACTGGTCTTAATTAACCGCCCGTTTGTCCCTTGAATTTGATTTCCTGTCCCCACCGCCCCCTCTCCCGACCCCCCCCCCCCCCCCGCTCCAAAAAAAAAAACCTCCTGCAAGCAGAGCGGTTATAATATGCTACTCGCATTCAATCTTGACAGATCGCAAACATGACTTATAAAGTAGCAATAAACTTTATTTCTTTTACGAGGATTGGGCAATAGCCATTGGCTAATACAGGGCCCTTTCCTCAAGTACATACAATACCATTAAATAGAATAGAGCAACAGTAATCCACAATGGAAAAAGAAAAATAATGATATATGAAAAAAAAAGAAAATATTGCGCAATATATTATAAAACAAAAGAACATGACAATATGATGTAATAGAGCAGGCGCGTATAGATGGTTTTAACTAAGTGGAAGCCAGTCAAACAAATAAGTATAGTTTCGTTTCAATAGGCACGTATAATTAATCGTCTTCGTCTGAATCAGAATTAACATCATATCTTTTACCGAATCTTTTTGTTTGGAGAATAAATTTCATTGAAGCATACATTATTTTGCAGTTACACTCAAATGACAAATTATGGTGACCGAACAAACAAAGCGACACTTTATCGTTATTAGATAAATTATTAAAATTCAAATTAAGATGACTGGTTTCGAGAGCTGAGGAGATTCTAGCCAAGAAAATGTTTCTGGGAACAGTGTATAATGGACACTGCAACAGAAAATGATAAGTAGTTTCAGAATGATGTCCACAGTGACATATTTGCGAGTCTATCAAACGACGATTATACAGATGTGCACAGAGGGCACTAAAATCCACTCAGTTTAATTTACGAGGCCAATAACGTAGGTGGCCGAGCCCAGAAGGAAGGAATATTTGTTTAACGTACAATTTGAAGACGCTAAGAGACCTGGAGTCACGAACGAAAAGTGGAAGAGAGTTCCAGATTAAATTTGCAGAGGGGATAAAGCTACGAGATAAACTATTAATCCGAGTTCTAGGCAAAAGTAGATCATTCATGGTGCATAAATTATAGTTGCGACGACCATTTTCAGGAGGAAGAAGATCGCCTAAGTGAGCCGGACATAAGTTTTTAACCATTTCGCAAAAAAGTACTAACTTAAAGCATTTTCTTCTGTCTGCTAAGTCGGCCACCCTACTCATTTTAAAACTTTAACACGACTATATGTATTCATAGCCCCTGATACAGCAAGTGCAGCTCGGTACTGAACTGATTCGAGCATATCACTACTCCTGACTGAACAACTGTCTACAACCTGAGACGCATATTCCAAAATCGGCCGAATACCTGATGGGTAAATAGTTTCAAGAACATTATATGGAAGTGTAAGCATACATTTCCTTAATCTCCCAAGTCTTGCTGATGCTTTGTTACAAATTGACAAAACATGTTTATCCCACGAAAAAAATTATGGGTAACAATGACACCAAGGTGTTTGTGCTCTTTTACGTTTTAAATCGTTTCACCCATGAAAGTTACAGGTGGGTGGTTTTCATGTTAAACTTTTTTTTAGAAATGACCATATCTTCAAGTTTTTCCAGGGTTAAACTGTACTTTCCATTTTACTCCCCAATCCTGAATGATTAACAGATTTTCATTTAGACTTATTACAGTTTGGTCAGGAGACTCAACAATTTCCAGTAGCGATGTGTCATCAGCAAAAATGTAAACTTTGCAAGAAAGGTTGACAACTAAATCGTTAATGAAGACCAAGAACAATAACGGTCCAAGGACACTACCTTGGGTCACACCAGACTGAATAGTCACCCAATCTGAAGCAACTCCATCCAGCACAACGCGCTGTTTTCTATTTGTTAAATATGAACGGACCCAGGAAAGGAGTGGATCGCAAATGCCAAGTTGTTTGAGTTTAACAAGCCCCGATGCCAAACCCTATCAAAGGCTTCAGATACATTCCAGAAATATCATACGCACATCCTTACGTTTATCTAAAGCTTCACTAATAACATGCATAATGTTGATGAGTTGGTTGACTGTACTGTTTCTTGAAACCTGAATTGCAAGCACCCAAAAGATTTTTTGAAGTGAGGAAATTATACATTCATAAAAACACAATAATTTCAAACACTTTAGCCGATGAACATAAAAGAGAGACAGGACGGTAATTTTTAGGCAAGAAATTTTCGTCTTTTTTATAAATACAAACCACATTAGCTTCTTTCCAAATAGCAGGAAAGGTAGCTTTTTCCAGTAAAAGATGAAACATTTTCGTGAAAACACCAGCTATGTATGGAGCAAATAAACGTAACACTTTATTCGGAAGGTTATCAGGCCCACCTGTTTTTGAAATTTAAGTTTTGATAGAATTTTTAGTGTTTCATTTTCAGTAATAATAATATGATCAAGTTTTTCGTCGGTTTTATCTTCCAGAACAGGTGTCGGCTCATTTACGTCATCATTGACCCACTGAGACGAGAAAAAATCATTTAGAGCTGTGGCTTTATCAACACAGTTAAATAGGACCGAGCCATTAACAATAAGAGGAAGGATGGGTTTATTTGAACGCCAACCACTAGCATTTTTTAATGTTATCCACCTTTTCTTAGTTTCAGTGGATTTATTTGTTAAGGCATCACTAACTTTTGAGTAATAATTGCGTTTGGCTTCTCTTAATTAACTTACGACATTATTTGTGAGTTGGCGATATATTTCCCAAAATGTAGCTGCATTTACATGATTATCTTTTTTTGCTTTTTTGTTGCCTTTTTATATGCCCTGTCTCTCACTCTCATTTTTTGCCGTAAGTAACTTGTCATGAACGGTTTGTCCTAGGTCTCATCGTGACTTCCTTATGGGGAATACATTCGTTTGCTACTTCTGTCAAAAACTTGGTAATATCCAAACAAATATCATCAACATTCTCATCGAAAAATAGAGCATCCCATGGAGCAGAAGATAAAAGATTGTGCAACTTTTCATTATTAACTTTGGAGAAATTCCAAATTGTCTTTCGGTATGCAGTAGTATTACCAAGAGAAAGTTTTGTACAAATTAATAATGCTTCATGATCACATATAGAAATTGGACATGAATTTGTAACAATAGTATCAAGAGATTCATTGATTGCAAACACTAGGTCGAGAAACGATTGTCCTCTTGTAGGATCAGTAATAAATTGCTTCAAATTGAGTCTGAGACAGGAACTTAGAAAGTCCCATTCTAGCCTAGTATTACAGTTCGCCGAGTTCCAACAAATGCCAGGAAAATTAAAGTCACCAGTGATAATAAGGGTATGTGGAGACTCAGCTATTACTTTTGGAATTGAGCCTTGAAATGAATCTATAAAATTCCGTACCATATTTAAGTCTTGCCCAGGTGGTCTTTAAAAACTTGCAACAAAAACTTTGAATTTGTTGACAGTGAGCTGAATCCAGAGTGACTCAATATTCGGATTACATAGATCATTTCTAGTTTTCACGCTCAAATTATTACTAGCATAAACTGCTACACCTCCCCCGCGCCGGTTTCTGTCATGTCTAATCGGCGGGTTAAAACATGAGACATGAATATCATCATCATGAACTGTTGCATCCAACTTTGTTTCATTTAGGCAAATTATATCCACATTATGATGAATACATATACTTTCAATCTCATCTAGCTTGTTGTTAGCTGTAAGACTGTTGACATTAATATGAAGAACGGTAAAAAAATTCAAATTAGGATCTGGGTTTGGGTGAATGTCACCACATAAGGCTAGAAGGTTATCAGTTATAAATATAATTATGGTCAGCTATAAGTACATGGAATAAACTAATATGTTCCAGCGACCAAAGGTACGAATAAATTCAGATTTACACTTAGTATGCCTTAGATATACCTGTAGGGGTTGCTAAAAAATTGAAGATACAGTAACCCGAAAAAGCATCATTTTTCACAAGAAAAACAAGAAATAACGATAAAAGTTGTGACCAACAATGCCATCGTTTCGACAATAATAATCTAGCATTGTTTTGCAGTGACACCAAAATTTGTTGTCTACCTATTAACCGATACCAGATCTTGGCATGAATCTCCTACATTCTAAGTAAAGCCTGCTGGAAAAAGAATTGAACATTGAATTATCGTAATGAATACAAGACAAGTAGAATTTATGAACAAAAGTTCGTGTCATGTTGTCTGCCCAACATCTGAAAAGTTTAAGCGTTGGGTTGAATAAAGCAACATGTAAATAGAAAGTACAATGAAATGTGTCAGTACCACCATGTGACCGTGTCAAAATGAACAAGGTCACGCTGAAGGGTGTACCGAAAAAGATACAAACATTTAAGAACAAAGTGAAAAAAGCAACGTCGATATGCATAGGAGCAAAACGTTAGGTTACCTGTGAGCTCGTATTGGATTAGCACACCATATATATATGATGAAGTAACTACTAGGTTTTCACAACTCAATATAGAATCGAACATATTAACAAGTGACAAAAAATAATATATGAACATTGGACATTTACACATATACATGTAGATCTAAACATCTAAACATGTACAAATTAATCCATATGCAAACACATACATATATATGCACATACAAGAATGCTGGAAAAAGGAATAGTCATGACACAAAATGTAATAACGTATTTCTAACAAATATGTATATATAGCAGAGCATGGAGAAAATAAATGGACACGACTGTTAAAAAAATAAAATGATGTCCATGCCATTCATAAGACTGGACGTTTACAGAACATAAGGGTATGGCTTATCTATAATGCTGATGCCCAAGCCAAAAATGTTGGCAGCAAGTTTATATTTTGAATATGCACATAACTGTAACAGATATACAAGTGCCAAAATTCGCAAAAGTACATGGCTAAGTTATATATGGTATATTAAGCTTATTTACTTGGTTGTGCATGATTGAATATACTGTCTTGACAATGACACAAGCAGATGTAAAGACAAAGAAACAAGAACATTTTTTAAGGAAAATCAGATCATTGCATACGATGGTTAGATGGCAAGAACCTGAAGGGTACATCAGATTAAATACACGCCACTCAAATCTCAACCACTGTTGCTGAACTTTTCGAGGTCACTCTCGCGGCGAATTTCAATTGTCTTTAAGTTAGGGTTGTTTGGTGCAAGTCGAAACTTTACAAACACTTTGCCGTCGTAAGTCCACGTGTCCATAATCTTGTTTTGTCTTTTCAGTTGCCGCGCCAGGTAAGGCAGCCTATTCCATTGCTTTGTCAGGTCCTCGTTAACGAAGATCCCCAATCCTCCCAATTTACTTCTGGCCTTCAGAACTTGAGTACGTAACCTGTAACTGACAAACCTTGCAATGATCCCTCGATTACTGGAATCAATGGGGCCAACACAATGAGAGCGCTGGATATCAGACATTTGTAACTGAACCCCCAACGAGTCTTTACATAAATGCAGAATGGATTTATAAGTGTCCCAGGTGAACCTTGACTCTGACTGTCTTTTATCCCATTAAAACGTAGGTTCAATCTCCTGCCATATTGCTCGAGATAGTCATGGGCATTTAAGAGATCATTTATCTCTGAGTTAAGTTTTTCATTTGTAACTTTCAAATCACACACCTGGGTTTCTAAGGTAGAGATCTTATTGTTAGATGTGGTCAATAGGGTAGATTGAGACTGAATAGTGGTCTCTCTTTTGTGCACTTTCTCCTCAAGATCCTCGAGTCTCTTAAGCACTGGTTCCATGTGTAATTTCGAAGCATTGAAACCGCTTGTTCAAAAGTAGGTACAACGCGAGAGTCACATAAAAGCTCTTAAGATCTTCAACCGGGATGGAAGGTCTTGATTTCTGTGTCGGTGGTGAAAACTCCAGTAGAACCAGGAGATAGCCATGGTCTTTTAAGTTGACCATTGTCCTTCACACTATCACCTTGTTTATCGCTCATGACACCTTGCTATAGTACAATCCAATGGCGGGGAAATACAATCAGGAAAAAACGTTCATTATCTCACAAACCAAGTGTCCCACCTGAATATCAGCTTGATCATCAAAAGCACAGGGTAATCCTAATTCATACCAAATGACTTTATCCATGATAAACCATATTGATCCCGATAAAATATGGGAAGATATATACAAGGTGCGACAGTAATATCCTATGTCACAAACACCTAAGACGTTACTCACTTATAAAGTATTCATGACGACATGAATCTAACCCCTTCTGCTGCTTTGATCGTTATTTTTTTTCCGGGGTGTCCGAACATTGGGCACTACTCTATACCTCAGACCTGTTCAGAATGAATGCAGCGACGTCTTCATCACTTGTACGCCCCTGACGCTGTCTCCCTTTTACAACCCGATATCGTTATACTTTTCAACACTGATGAAAACTCTGTGTGTTTCTTATTTTGTCACGCGCGGCTCTGGCACCTTTCTTTCGCCGTTAGTGGCGTAATTTTCTTGTTTCCATGATTGTCTGCAACTTCATGAGCAGAAGAAAAGCCGGCTCAGACCGAAAACGTAAGCTGTACGCATGCGCGAGATCGGTATGTAAATAACTTAAATGACGTTGCACAGGAATTCCCTGCTACACTCTGTTTAAATATTCAAGTTCCATTGGTGGCTCACCGATAGAAGTCGCGATGTTTCAACCCCCGAAAAAACTCAACAACGCAACAAACAACTTGAAATGGGAAACGAGGGTGTTACAGCGGTTTGATTCCCACATTCATTGCACTAAAGTTGAAAAATATTGATAATTTGGGTCAACTACGTTGCGGATGGCAACTTTAAGTCATTTACTTGGGAGATTTCAATTGTCCATCGAATATTAATTCCTTTGCACGCAGGTTCGGTTGACGATTTAATGAATGGTAAATTCTATTATGGTATTTTAATTGGATTTATGTTTTATTTTGACATACAATATGATTATCATTTCTTAATTGTGTGTAGTACGTATAAGTGTATTTTGATATATGTCATTTAGGTGTATTCTCGTTTGCGGGTTTAATGATGATGATGATGATGATGATGATGATGATGATGATGATGATGATGATAATAATAATAACTTTCAGCTAAAGGTATGATAAAATATAGCGACTAAAAGTTGTACATACAAACTCCCAAAACGATTTGCAGACAAAAACGTATAACTGTTACAGCTCTCTCGGGACGCATGAAGTATCCACAATGTCGGGTGACACACTTGGGTGGGCAAGAATAGCGTTTACAAGATTGCCATACAGTTCCCGTTATCTCAAGATTGAGAGCGAGGATGGCTACGAACACCACGTATGAAACCTGAGACCATGCGGGTGTGACGAAGTTCAGCTTGGGGAACATGTTTTTATGTGTTCATTTGTTGTTTGACAACGTCAACACCCACAAACAACTTGCATTTTATTGTTATAACGTTAAAGAGTCTGAGTCCTTTATTTGACAGAAAATACAAGTAAAATAAACATTACGAACAGAATGTAATAAGTCAGTGTATATATATGTTTCATGCTATTGATTGTGGGAATGTTACCAGAACGGTGAGGGTGACCCTAGTTGAGGACAGATTTCATTGCGGCCACCTCAGGAGAGACACAATCGACAAATGCTTTGTACTGCAAATGAAATCCTATATTTTATGCATAAAATATGTGAAGTGAGGCAACTAGAAGATATTGGATTTGATATACCAGCCATATAATTAAACACTCAACTGTTACAAACATAAAAATTTGGTAAACTGCACACATCTTGTTGTTGACGTAGGAAATCAAATTTAGTATAACTTTTTAAGCCACAATATTAGTACGTATACAGTTTTTCGGTGATGCAAGAAACTAGGGCTCTAATTATGGAAGGGATATGATCTAGAACACAATGTTCTGGAGTAACTTTGGCAGGCTTTGCAAGATGGACACTTTCTCTATTTCTAGTTTCATAGAAGTGGATTTATTGTAGAGGAGTAGCAAGTATATAATTGAACTAAAAAGGAAGATTTGCTTCAAAGCAAATCTGTATGTGTGCCTTCAAAATTGTAAATATCAAATGGTACAACTTTTGTGCTTTGGTACTTCACATTCCATTAAGCTTATGGCTGGATGAATATTTCCAAGTCCAAATGACCTTGACCTTTGACCTTTAACCTTCACAGGTCACATGTAAATTGCAAAAATGTACAATGTTACAATACCTACAATTTAAGTCCAACATGAGTAAAATTGGATGGATAATGGCCGAGGTATGGCTGGGTGAAACTTTCAAAGGTCCAGATGACATTGACCTTTGACCTTCAGGGGTCACATGTAAGTTCCGAAATGTGCAGTGTTGCAATAGCTACAAATTGAGCCCAATATGATGAAAATTGGATAAAAATTGACCAAGTTATGGCTAGAAGAAAGCCACCATCGAAAGTGGCCTTTGACCTCAAAATGACCCTTTGACCTTGAGATGACCTCCATCTGAAGTAGTCCTTGACCTTTAAAATGACATTTTGGCTTTATAATGACATCTTGACCTAAAACTGACCTTTGAGCTTGACATGACCTTGACATTTGAGATGACCTTTGTCTTGATATGATCGAACTCCAATACACGCGGAACTACATCTTCTATAGTATATAAGATATTGAAGATTTAAAACTTAAATAGCCCTCATTTGCATAATTTTGAAAAGCATGACATCTCATTATAAAAAGACCTGACTTCATCTATAGAAGTATGATTGTGCCAAGTTTGGAGTTTGTACACATAATACTTTTCAAATGAAATGTCGGACAAATTTGCCTGTCTAGAAAGAAAGAAAGAAAGAATTCCAAGAAAAACAGTATGTCTGTGTTGGCACACAGACATAAATAAGAAAGTAACTGATTGTGGGCATATCGAAAATAAAACTAGATTGCCTTTAATTTCAAAATGTCTTTTACCTTTAAAATGATAACCTGTTTGAAAAGCGATTTTGTATGAGCACTGAATTTTTCAGAACAAATAAGAGGCATAACTTTTTTCTGTAGGGTAGATACACGATCACATAAGAAGCTCCAAGCAAGAACTGAATAATTTAGATGTGATAGAAAAAGAGAATTGTAAATTAATAATTTGCCACAGCCAGCTAATTACAACACTTTGAATAATTTCGAGGTACATTTGTGGGAATATGATATTATGATATTTATGATATTTCACCTTTCAGACATTTTAGGCTAGCTTGTTTTCTGTTAGGTCAAACCCCCAGGGGCTATAGGTAGCAAGCTGCTACTGACGACAGTTACAAGCTTGCCTAATTTTACTCAAAATCCTGTTAAGAAAAATTGTTTTGATAACATGTTTTTGACATAAATGCTAATGTCTTTCATTCTTTTCTGACATGCCTAAATGCACATTTACTCAAAATTGACAGTATTTTCTCAAATGTCACAAAACTGACAAATTAAGTTGATACATTGATTCAGGGTTGGCAGTTAAATAGAGCTTAATTGTTTGAGGGGTAGGTGTCATCACAGAGTTTGTTTTACATTTCTGGTGCAGGATGTCCATTGTTGCAGTCCTTGTTGGGATTTCCCTTGGTTTGTACAGGTGGTCTAGTTGAAACTGTTTATTTTACTATCACTGGGACTGAATATAAGGCCTCAGCTTGTTTCCACTTCAGTTATACACTGGCGGGTGGTTTAACTAGGATAAGCTGTCCAGCTAGAAACAGTACATATTGGTTCAGGGGTAAGTCAAATTGTTCTTATCTGAACATGTACTATACAAATTTAGTAATTATAGTTTGTTTGACAGGTATTCTTCTTTCATAATGAAGCTCTGCATTTATAAGCAAAACTTCACGTATTTAGCTAATTTATCATTTGCCACGTTTATATGTATTCTTTATTACGTGGGTTGTCCTGGCTGAATATTTAGCTTAGACAAGGAGCCGCTACTCAGAGAGACATGTATGGGTAAAAGGCTCCGAAACATGTTGAGTAGTTACCCGCTGAAGACCCTTTAATTTATTTGGGCTGATACAGCCTATGGTAAAATTTTACAGACGAACGTGTGCAATATGGACAATAGTAATTCCATATGTATATAGGTTAGACAGGGACAGGTTAGCTTATGGAGAGTAAAGAGTTCGGACTGCGGAATAGGATATTGACTACTACGAAGTGGTTCTGGGCAAAAAGACACAAATACACACTTTTCAAAACATTAAGTTATGGAAGTACAATGCTCCAAATAATTTTAAAGAACTCTATAAAGTTAAGACGAAATACCCGGTTATATTGAAGTGTGCGTTAAAACTTTATGAACAGTTCAAATCACGACACGATGTCTTAAGTCAAAATTTTATTTGTCCCTAATTGCCTGCCAATGCTTACTTAGGAGACTACAGTAGCGCGCATCTTGCAAGTTACAAGGATTAACTATATTTTTTATACAGAATGTAAGTCAATAGTCACAATTAGGTGCCATGTTCATTGTTGGAAGCTGTAAATCTTGATTGATTACAACATTTGCTCAATGACTTTTATGATATGACCAAATATAACAAAATCAAATCAGAGGCGTGCTAGAATATCGATACAGCCTATGTTAAAATTTTACAGACGAACGTGTGCAATATGGACAATAGTAATTCCATATGTATATAGGTTAGACAGGGACAGGTTAGCTTATGGAGAGTAAAGAGTTCGGACTGCGGAATAGGATATTGACTACTACGAAGTGGTTCTAGGCAAAAAGACACAAATACAACACTTTTTCAAAACATTAAGTTATGGAAGTACAATGCTCCAAATAATTTTAAAGAACTCTATAAAGTTAAGACGAAATACCCGGTTATATTGAAGTGTGCGTTAAAACTTTATGAACAGTTCAAATCACGACACGATGTCTTAAGTCAAAATTTTATTTGTCCCTAATTGCCTGCCAATGCTTACTTAGGAGACTACAGTAGCGCGCATCTTGCAAGTTACAAGGATTAACTATATTTTTTATACAGAATGTAAGTCAATAGTCACAATTAGGTGCCATGTTCATTGTTGGAAGCTGTAAATCTTGATTGATTACAACATTTGCTCAATGACTTTTATGATATGACCAAATATAACAAAATCAAATCAGAGGCGTGCTAGAATATCGAGACGTATGTTTAAAATTACTTGTGATCGTATGTCGAAATATATTTAGACATTTGAATATTTGTTCGTAAAATTTCAGCAGATATCTTAGTAACAATCTTAATGAGAAACAGTGCTCCAGGAACATGTACATACGCGTATACCCCGAGTGGGATGGTAAGAAAATGTATATCTTAGTGTGTGCTTACCGATGTATAGTTTTCAATTCTCTGGGTGTATATTTATGAACTCTGGAGTCCCAGCAAAACTGAAATTTTAAACTTTATTTATTTTCACAATACGTAGAAACGAACTCTACACAAATGGCTGACATCAGAAAAGTGATGGCTCCCAGAGGAGTAAAAAATGAGGCTGGTGTCGAATGTACAATATCTTATGGGTTTGAACTAGTGTACATGTGCCACACAGTCGGTATTGAAAAAAAGGACTGTATATATGTATGTTTAGCTATTAAAAACCCTGGATGTAGAATATGTAGGTCTAAACTGATAAGGAAACATTTATTCTTCACATAAAATGTTCCACTACGCGTAACACTATAGTGAAAAGCATTATACAACCGGAAATACGACGGAGCATGCGCAGAGCTATGGGAGTTATAGCGTCGGAACTACATAATACAGACCATGCGTAGAGCTATTGAAGTTAGACCACCGGTAATAACCAGAGTATCATAATACGGAACATGCGGGAAACTATGTGAGTTATGGTATCAAGAAAACATCATGATGAGTATATGTATTGTATATATCAGTAAAAGGTCACATTTTATGTTTATAAAGCAAGACAGTGGTAACACTCACAGAAAGAAAATAAAAATATGAATGCAAAATAAAGAGAACCCTTACGCAAAAACCAAATGTAATTACTGCACAACTTACTCTTAGATCAAGTGAAAAGAAATGTTTTAGTAGATTTTAAAGCTGTTACGTGAGTACTCAGAGGAATCATCTAATGACTGGTATAAAGTGAAAGGACGTACAATAAATCTGCAATGACTATCTTTTATTTTTGTTGATGACCACTGACCCTGCTGTTTTTGATAGTTAGTAAGACTTTAATAACCCCTACAATTATACACTTGGGTCTATACTGTAACACTGCGGTGTTTGCCCACTTTACATGAGTACATGTCCTGTGCGTAGGAGAGAGGGTGTTGAATTTTCACTTGAGCAAAGCCTAACTTATGAAGGCCAATCTATGATACAGCCGAAAAAAGCTGCGGATAGTTTTGCCACCTTACGAGAGGTGTGTTAATGAAAAAGAAGAAGGAGAGAAGTCAATAGCTGTTGCTTTCCCATATCAAAAAACTTTTAATTCCATATAAAAAGGTGACTCATTACAAACATATAAGGATATTACAGCGCACAATAATTACCTGGCATGTAGGGCCTTTAGCATTATATGAGGAGAAAAAAATCTTCGACAACTCCACGGTCACGGTCGACTGGACCGCTCCTGTAGGAGTCAAACGCAAGCTACACGTGAGCTACCGCGCATAAAGTCATTAAACAAAATATATATCGTTCGCAGTTGAACATAAATTTATTGGTCGTGATCTGAAACCAGTCTGGAGTCATATTTTCCAGACTGCAAACACGACTTGCCTAAATATTGTATGGTCTGCAATACAGGGTGGGGCTAAGAGGAGTGTCTTGTAAACGTGTTAATAACATTCGACTAGATATGTGGTCTTTGAATGTTATGTTCTGTTATCATCGATGCCGGTATTATCTGTGACCACAAGCAACCATTACTGAAACGGAAGAGTCATTGAGGCAAGAGTCCAAACACTAATATCTCAACGGTGTATGAGAGCTCATAAAGATAACGTGCCGTAAGTTTCCAGGATGTTAAACTGCAGTATAGTTTTTCATATGGAAACTCTACAAACTTGTTGTTGACATGAGTCTTGAATGCACGTTCTCTTAAACACAGGAGATTTGATACTTTGCAACACCGAGCCAAAATGGCTTGATCGGCTAAAAATAAATAATGGATGATGAGTAGCAAACAATCAAAGTTGAGCTCCTGTAAAGATGGCATGGTGCAATGAATGTTAGTTTCCCACAGGTGTTTTTCTCTTTGTGAAAGTTTAGCATATATCATATGAAACAATTCAAAAAAGTCACTGTAGGTTATAACGAAGCTCATTTAAACGCACAAAATACATGTATGTCCATGGCAAGCAGATCTCAATCTTAAGCACTGTGCAGTAATATGTCAGTATGACTGGAACCACAATATTGAATTTGAACTACGATTGTCTACTTCTTATCATCCATTATTTATACTTGGCCGATCAAGCTAAGCTGGCATGATGTTGCAAAGTATTCAGTTCTTTATGTTTAAGATAAAACGTTTTTTAAAAAGCGTTTGAAAAAGCAGATGTGCAGATATAAATTGAAAGAAATTTACAACCATCTGGGTTCCTGACGTTTAACTGCACGTTTTCTGACTGAATAAATGCATCCGGTTGAAATTCTGTTATGACAGATATGACCATATATATTGGACCAGTTCATGTGTGACAATGGTGTTTTGGGTATGATCGGCGTCAATCGTTTGGGTACAGTGACAGAAGTCAATTCAATAATTAGCTGTTACCGACACCTTTATCCGAACTCGGCTCAGACATTCAATGCTAGAAGCATGGCACTCTTTTCCAAAAAGTGATCTGTGGGAAGAAGAGGCTTTCGTGATAAGCTACTCTCCCTCTTGTCAATATCTAGGGTTTTAAAACGTTTAATCATACAAGACCACATCGTCCTGCATGTATCCGAAGTGATCAACCTAGCTTTGGATTTAATGAGAAAACCAAGAAGCTTACCTAGTGTGAGGAACCTATTCTTTACTACAATACAGATGAATATGTGAAAGGTAAAAGATTTACTTCAACGTAAATTTTAATTGAGGATAAATCATTCATGACCAGAGTTATGTCACATGCGTGGATATGTCAGAGAAAATACAGGTAAGTACAGGGTTGAGTGCAAAACCACGTATAGGTAGGACTGTCGTTTCTCATTCTTCCATATAAAAGTAATTTAAATTTACCTCCACTATATTTTATTTACTCAGAAACCATGGATCCTTTCCGTCAATGTGTATATGCTATCGCAGGTGAAACTTACCACAATGCAAATAATTACGAAAGGTTTTGTCAGGAGTGTAATTTAGAATTTGATACAGAATTTGAGGGTGCACATTTTTGAGCTCAAATGGGAAGAATTATCTCAGCAACTGTTTGAGGAACCACAACCGATATACCATGCTTAAGGTATACAAGAACTGGACAATTTGGCTCAACCGATCCAGAAAGACCAACCACCCAAGTTACAACGGGAGGGAAACTTATGGCTCTGTCAAAACCCAACTAACAGTTACTATTACATGCAATATGTACTGGACTCGTAACATACTGTAAGTAGGACAGGTTCATGTCTTTTTAATGAAAAAGACTGTCATTGCCTTATAGTAAACAATTAACAAGATTCATTATAGAACAATCAATGCTACTCTCCTACCAGTACTCAGAGCGCCACAGAGTACTACAATCAAATGAACGTTGGTGGGGAGAAAGAGTTTGCCAATATGATAATCAACCAAAATTAATTTCAATACGATGAAGTAGCCTATATAAGACAGTCAACACTTTCAGATAGTCATTTGTTGGAGATTGCCACCGACAGAACACACTTCATTTGACCATTTCGAACTTTAGAGATGGCACATTCTTACAGAATTTCCCAGGATGATGACAGCCTTTCCTCCAAATTACACTTGCTGGTAAAGAAAAGCTACCACACACCCTACGTTCAACTTCAACGGTTAACCAAAGCAGAAATGCGGCGGTCAGTAAACATTTTGGAACCCACGTGGCACTGTCTTGGGAGCAAAGTGGCTGATATCGATAGGTCCTTTAACCAACACAGCCCATACACGACCGACCTGGGGTGAGCGTTGAGCGTGACTGTAACACCACACGAAGCCTCGGTCCAATGGTGTGTGTGTCTATGTAATTCTTTTCAGGTCCGTTGGTGCTTAAAAATTGTATGGATTTTAACGGAGCTGAATGGACAACATTGCGAGAAAACTTGAATGAATCGTGCAACATTAGGAAGAGTACAAGCAAAGTTCATGGATTGCAGTTAAAGTGCTTGAGATTATCAAGAAGCAGCACGTGCAAGTTCTAGCATGAAACACAATGAGAATTAGTGTCATTACCATATCCAAACCGTAGTACTAATGAAACAAATCCAAGTCAATTCCGACCAAAGGCAATGGTCCTTGGTATGAAGAATGTTCTTGTTCCTTACGTCAAGCATACGCAGCTAGTGGACAAACAAGACGAAATAGAGCGCACTGCACATTCAGCATTGCTAGATCCTGTCGTGAAATCCGTTCCTCAGGCATAAACAACCCATCACGCGAGCTTTACTCACGTATTTGACAGAAGTTAATCATAGTTGAAGCTGTGACAATACAGGTGACTTACAAATGCCCGGGAAGTTTATTAAAGGTGCCAATGTGGCTGATCTTTTATTGTACATGCAAGGCGAGATTGAACAGGCCCCATCGGGTTTGGAAAAATATTTGCACTTGTTCAGTGGGCAGCATGGTTTGTGTCACATATGGCCTGAAATCCAACTTAGTGCGAAAAAATACGAATGATGATGAGCCATCCGATCAGCAAACAGACAAACGACCATCCCAAAATGCCGACAAAGTGAAACCAACCATTGAAACGCAGCTTACAGATGATAATTTACCTCCACCACCCCCATTCTATTTTTAAGAGGCCCAAAGACAAAAAGTCTCTTCACGGAATCCTTTAAAATACCTTCCAAATCATTAACCAGTGCACAAGGATCAAACAAGGACAAGGAAGCTGAAAAGTCAGCAAATTGCACTTTAAAAAGGATACTATGACCAGTTATAGGCAAAAAGAAAAAATACACAAATAAAAGGTGTATGCTCCTGTCCTTTTAAATTAGTCTGTAACCTATCTTGATGCCAGATGCGTTTAAAATGACCGGTTTATAACTGATGCCTGTTTCTAATACCAGGTTGAACAATTTGGTAAAAACTACAGACAGTTTTGGGAATGATTGTTTGATAAATTCTTTTTAAAATTTGGTCAACACCACTGCCTTTGTTGTTCTTAAGTTTAGATACTACACCATCTATTTCATTAACAGTGCATAGTTTATTCAGTGTCCAATTATGTGCAATATTGATGTCTTCAAGATTGAAAGTTTCCTCAATGTCATCATCTCCGGTGAAGGTTTTAAAGTGTTCAGCGAAAACTTCCACATGAATCTTTGCCCATTTCAAATTTCATATTTTACGAATGACTATTTTTTTTTATATTCGATAAGCTGTTTGTTAATAGTTCTCTTGTAGACCTTACTGACAGCTTTACATGCTTCCTTATTTATCATTTCTATTTGTTTTTGTGCATTGAGACAGGACATGAATTCACGTGTACTTTGCTCAGATTCTTGATTGAACCAAGGTAGTTTTTGCCAGTACGTTTATGTTCCCTGTTTAGTGCTATATTTGAGAAACAACCATATCGTTTAGCAATTTCTTTCATTAGATCACAGACAGTGTTCTAGTTTGAATTGATATCATGTTGCCCAACATTGCTACTATCACTGAGCAGCTGAGTCAGTTTCTCGTAACACACATTAATCTTTTCAACTTTCATATTTTCAATGAATTTATCATGAAAAACTGTCTTACCAGCTAGGTCTTTGGAAACTGTCTGTTCTAATTTGTCTGCTACCATTTTCTCTGCCTTGCGGAACACACGCTGCATTTTATGATAAGGAAATAGGTTTATGACCATCAGACAAGATATCATTAAAGTCAAGTACCTGAAAACCAGCAATGTGCTGGAAAAGACCAGGTGAAAAGATACAGTAGTCAACCACACTGGCTTCTTTGTTAGTAAGGGTTCCATTTATATCGCTACCAACTCTTTCATTTGCAATTAATAGGCCCTGCGATTTACACAAATCAATAAGTTTATAACCATGATTATTTCATGTCTGTGTCTTGAATTCCTATCTCTTGGAATACCCAAACTTTTAACACTTTGTTCAAAAAGTAAATCTTCCCTCATTTGTTGATCAATGTTGCCAAAGTTCATAATGTCATTATCAAAATGAGTTATGTCACACATATGACTGGTACTAGCACTTAGGTCTCCCATGAGAATAATAGGTATGTTTGCCCCATGTTTTACTATATCGTTCTCTAGGTCATCAGATAAACAGAATTCTCAGGTTCGATATATAAAAAAATGACAAGCTATTTCGTACCAATAACGTTCTCATGGAAATGGCGCTATAGAGGTCATTCCAGACTATACATATCTTGGAATAAGTTCATTTATAATGGTAGTTTTAACAAGTGCCAAAATATTTACATGATCAGGCTAGCGTGGCAATGTTTGCGGTTTTAAATAGAAGTAGACATCTCATGCTTCCTGTAGACTTACAATTACAGCTTTTTGATCGTATGATATTTCCAATATTTTTGTATGGCTCTGAAATCTGGGGCCATTACTGTTACGATGTCCACTTTTTGAATATTAGCAGAACTTACCAAAGAATGACAACAATGATATACCTTTAACAATAACAATATCTTAACAATTAAAATTGGCACAAAGTAGGTAAACTAATCTCTGGTATTCTAACACTCAAACAGACTTAGGTAAATCAGGACGCTGGTAATATTATCCACAGGTACTGTCCCACAGTTCCAAGTCCTATGATACGTGCCAAATGATCTGGTACAAATCCCACACAGGTACGTTTTGGGTCCAATGTGGTGCTGAAAGATGTGGTACCGATCCAATCCCACAGGGATACAGTTTGTTTCCAATGTGGTACAATTTCCCAGTCCACTCAAAGATAATGTCCATACTCCATGGGTACAAAGCGTAAATGGGTAGCACCAAATATACCAGTCCACTCAAACCACTGCCCACACTCCACAGGTACAACGTAAACAATGGCTCACATTTCGATAGCTTGATGACAACACACAGCTTCTGTCAGATCATTCAGAATTCAATTTTCTCTTCTCTTCAGTCAGGAAGACATCTACCCCTATATATCTAGGCAGGAAAATCTATAATTTGTTCTAGGGTTTTCCAATTAGTGACACATCCTAGTGCATTGGGACGAGTCTGGATCACCTCATATGAATGTAGGTCAGCATTCTAGCTTATTACACATGTTTACCAGTTACATGTGAGCCACCCATAAAACAGGCCAACTCAGTGACTCTGCAGTGACCTTGCAAAGTATTCACTGAACTCAATAACCCGACATGCACTCAATGAATACGATGACCTCTCCAAAAGAAAACAAACAGCCATACACATTTTCAAAATATTTACCATAACAGTATTGTTAATGGACTGCAGTTGAATTCTACAAGCTAGTTTTAGGGATTAAACAAAGAACTCCAAGCTGTATGGTCTATGGAAAACTAGGTAAATACCCAGTGGATGTTACTATACAGTCTAGAGGTCTTGTGTACTGGCCTAAAATCTTAGGTCAAAAACAAAAACACTTTCAAACGTAATTTTTTGATTGTTGTATGTTTTGCATTCGAAAGAGATCTATAGTTCTAAGTGGATATTATGTGTCAAATATGGTTGAATGACTTAGGTGTGATTAATATTTGGAAGAGACAAAATTAAATCTTCACCAGTTTAAAATGCAGTAAAACTTTGATTAGCGGACCAGTACAAACAGAAATGGCACTCTGGAGTATACGATCATGAAAAGTGTGCCAATTATAGAATTTTTAAACATAATGTTGGATTTAAAAGATACCTTATTCATTTGCCAAAATGTCATGCTGCGAGATTTTGTAAGATCAGAACTGAAAATCTCAACTTACCAGTTACTAGAATGCAATATGAAGATACTATTCCTAGAGAAAACAAAGTTTGTAATTTGTGTGATCTGGAAGTGGGTGATGAGTGCCAAGTGTTGTTTAAATGTATTATTTAAGAACACGAGAAAAAGTCTACTACTTGAAAAAGTTACTGTAAGACCTAACTGCTATAAATTCAAAAATCGTATGAATACTAAAGACTTAACCGAGTTAGTCAATTTATGTAATTTCATTATAATAATTAATAGTTACACGATGTGATTATTAATATGTAGCTTTTCGTTCATGTCTTTCCTGTCACGGTGCATATTTATATAACATAACTATTGATGTTGCCGGATCAACCATGTGTCTGTTTGATCACTATTAATCACCACCAAGTTCGTCAGACCTACCAAGCAATCATTAGTGGCCAGAAAATCTATGCCAAGGATCGTGCTGTCCATTATTGGGCCAACAAAAACATCCCAATGGAAGATTGTTGTACATTCTGCTAGATCCATATTTCTCACTTTGAATGCTCTCATATTGCTTTCCTTAGCTGCCCCTTTGAGTAATACTGATTCACCCCTTCCACTGTCAACACTACCAGCTGTGCAAACTGCTGACTGACAAGAGTCACCTGTTCAGCAGTGTCCACAACCGCATCTATTTCCTATCCTTCCACTTTCAAAGGAATAACCAAATTTGTAGTCCAGAGTAACCATGGTCAGGCCTTTCTTCCCCCGTGTAGAATTTCCCTCCCAGAACTGGGCACGTTATCCGTGTACTGATAACGTGCCCAGTTCTGGCAAAGCTTAGCCGCAATGAATCTCTAAATGAAGGTTGCCCTGTCTCAACAAAGGCCACGACTTGTCCCTGCCTTCTTTTGAATCGGGGTTAAAGTCAAAGGAAAAGAAGGCGTAACCTTGTGCAAATTCTGCACGCGAAATCCCATGTCACTGCTGTCGTCTTTAAGCATCACTATAATTTCCGGTAAATGCATCATCGCTAAACACCGGTTGCAAGGCTTTGGCGGGAAAACTTTCCTCGTCGATGCATTGATAGAATTGATATGATAGTTTTGAAAATGAAAGGGATTGAGAGCATAGGACCCAGACAAAGCTTCAGATTTAACCATGCATAAAGTGAACTGAGAAGGTATTCTGCGTAAAAACACGTCGTCCATGTCAACAGAAACTTGTCTTTGAGCCATGGCAATTTTTTTTTCATCTCAGATCTCATGTAAGGATAATAGGCTTTTTTTCTCTTCGTTCAGTACCGCCTGGTGAGCTACTAACATGTCAGGTGTAGGGGTGACGCACCATACTTTTAAAGTGGCGCCTCTTATAACAACTTTGAAATCGGCACTGTCTGATCGGTGACATAATGATCAGAATAGGACTTTGCTCTTAGAATATCGGACTTGATAGTGTTCAAACGGGGTGAATCAGTATTACTCAAAGGGGCAGCTAAGGAAAGCAATATGAGAGCATTCAAAGTGAGAAATATGGATCTAGCAGAATGTACAACAATCTTCCATTGGGATGTTTTTGTAGGCCCAATAATGGACAGCACGATCCTTGGCATAGATTTTCTGCCCACTAATGATTGCTTGGTAGGTCTGACGAACTTGGTGGTGATTAATAGTGATGAGATAATACCTGGAAAGTTGTGTTATAAAGGTGCAGAAACACATCAAGTGTGTCAGGTTATGGTCCAAAAAAGGCAGTTTTTTCAAATGGAAGGATTGGAATTTCTGTTGTCATTCAAGATTCTGATGGGTCTGACTACATTGTTACACCAATTTAAGGGAACGAGCTTCTGGTCCCTATGATGCAGATAATAGGGTGGGTCCTAGGAAAACCCTGAAATTTATACTGATATAAGTCCATTCATTGGTACATTTCACCATCTCACACCTAAATGAAGTTATCAATTCTATCCTGCTACAAAAACACATCTTTGGATCAGACCCTTTAAATGCAGTGTTCTTTATGACTATTAAATTTCTGTATATTAACCTAGTTTTAGTGACACTTCTGACCTAAATGTTGGTCTGACCAATTGGACCCCTAGGCTACGGCCCTGTTATTCCCTGTAGCTTTGAAATGTTGGTTGCATGAAATTGGCCCAATGTTGACTCTATAGGGCCATTTTCAAGTTACGTGTGCGATATCCAGGCAAACTTTGAGCACTTTATGTGCAAGTTACTCTGCAACTGCACTATATTGATGCAGAATATTATTGTAAATCAGTAGGTCAGTTGTGACATCAAGCAGTTCACAGCAGTAAAAATTCATTCAACATGAGCAATAAAAGACACTCAGGATAGACAAAATGCGTTGTCTTTGCGCTGGCTCCCCACTCGCCTTCCCTGTGACTTCCACTGGATACAGATCCTCATCATAATTCACTTACTTCCAGTGTTACATCTTGTGGGGGTTGTCCTTTGTTACATTTTCTTCCGCATACATCCATGAATAATCTGAACTAACCTGGCTACTTCTGTGACTAAAAGATCTCTTTGGTTTCATACATGCATTTGGCATTATGCATGTCTTATGCTACACACTTGAGGAACATTGCTCCAGGGGTTCTTACTAATCCAGCGCATGAAACTCGCCTTGAAGGGTAGGTGGCCCAATCACGTTATGGGTGGCTTTTGGTCACAAGGCCACTGGCTATTTCTAGCAGTGCAATCAAATCATCGATATTTGTTTCGTATACATGGCAAATTATGATTGAAGACATATACCCTCCTTTGCCACTAGAAGTCCACAGACTTAAAATTTCTAACCACTATGCATAATTTGAGGGAGCTTGCATATGGAATGTCAGATAAGTATGTTTGAAAATGCCCCATTTGTATGCCTATAAAAAAGAGTAAAAACAAAAAGGGCCTCATACAGGGGCTTTTCCTTTTTGTTGTTGTTGTTGTGTGTGTGTCGGGGGAGGGGGGGGTAAAATGGTTCTCCTTCTTGTCATTGTGACCATAATAATAAGTCTTAAGATGTATAAGCAAATCTTGAGGATATGTAAAACCTGTTGTTTGCCAGCTTATCAAGGGGGTGGGGGGTAGAAATACCCCCTCTGGATCACGGGTCACAGTTAATTCTAAGGCTTTTTTCACAGATCACAGTAAATTCATAAAGCCCATATGACAATCACGAAATGTCAATCAAAATCTTAATCACATTTATCAACAAAATAATGATCACAATCACAGATATCGGCAAATTGTAAAACTACAATCACATTTCACGTGTATTTATTTTGATAACTAACGCATAACAAGGAACTACCCTGATCACAAATCACGGTAATTTTTTTTACTAGTCCAGGGTGAATTAAGTGCACAAACGCCTATAAAATGAGGTACTGATGTACATGAGACAACTCTTTACACTTTTGCACAGAGAACTACATAATTAAAAAGATAGACCATGCAAACGTCATTCGTCAATGTATACATATAATACCCACACAGGATCTGGATATATTGACCAACAAGGCCATTCTGATAATCGACTTTCCATATTGAGAAGTAAAAATGGCATTGTAAAACATGCATCGTCATTAAGCTTTTAAAATACAAACGTATTTTTATCATCGGTTGAAAATGAATAGACTGCGAAACAGCTCCATATATGCAGGCCACTATGGATGTTGCACACGTAACAAAACATTATGTTTGCAACCTTATCTTATTTTGAACTAAACAAGAACTATTCCAATGTTCATCCTTACCAGATAAGTGATGTCTCGAAGTTGAATTATAATTCAATTTCTGGTGTTTAAGCACTTAAGTATTGTCACATCAGAAAATTGAATGATGATTAATGTTATGCGCACAACAGATCAAATTCTGCACTTGTGCTTAATGAAGCTTTTCATAGCCAGATTTTTATGGAAGATACTTGATTGTTTTATAGTTTTTTTATGTTGCCAATTCAATCTACATGTCAAAACAGACACCTTTGAATTTAGACCCCTATTATTTGCTTATAATTCAAGCAATAACACCTGGATACAAAATAGAGTACATTTTAGTTCAAAAGTGAACAATTCTACTTGTTTCTGAGTTTGTTTTTCTCAAAACATACCAGCTTATATTTTTATGACATGTAAAAACAAAGAACATACAAAAATTAAAATTGTAACCCGCTGGGCTCATAAGTGGGAAAATGGCCCTATAGTGTATATTTACTGACATAAACATTATTCGGAAAAACTACATGTTGTTTGATGCGGAAAGATATGTTAAAAATACGGAATTAACATATATATATATATATATATATATATACATACATATATATATATATATATATATATATGAAAAGATATATCTGTATTGTACAAGAATGTATTGATTAACCGTCTTTTAATGAAATTCCATAGCCAGTTAGCTATTAAATCATGAATTTTATATGGCTT
Organism: Hermodice carunculata; assembly: GCA_964020975.1. NCBI lineage: Eukaryota > Metazoa > Annelida > Polychaeta > Eunicida > Amphinomidae > Hermodice > Hermodice carunculata. The sequence goes on along the minus strand of OZ026628.1, from coordinate 41,574,844 downwards.
AGCTGATATGTCAGTCAGCTGAGCTCAGGCTTTGCAATTACATGTACAATTTTTGCTTCTTTCGAAGGACGTAAATCAGATTTACCTCAAACTTAGTTGCAAAATTCAAATGATAATGCTTCAGCAATTTTTTAATATGAAACTCTTAATAAATACTTCTTTGAAACCTCTCACCCAATGGCTTTGAAATTGCATGATGAAACTTCTGAAGAACCCTTGTTATTATTTTGTTCACCACATGATGCTGCTGTTCATCATTTCTATTTTTTTAGCTCTGGCCTGAGGTCACAGAGCTTACATGATCACACATGTCCGTCTGTGTGTAAACTTTTGCTGGGAACATGATACAGTCCACAGTTTTGAAGTTAGCCCTACTGTCCCTGTTGTCTTGCTTTTCTTGTTGGTCTTTTGTGTCTGTCTTTCCACAGGGACAAATGTGTTATTAGGACACTTTTCTTGTTTTCTATGCTACAGTAACATTCCATTACACAGCTAAGCACGGGGTGTTCACACAGCCCATACATGTAGTTCTGAAATTCCAATTCAATTTTTGCTACTTAGCTGGCTAATTCTGGATTGTGTATTTCTAGTGGCAATATTCATGCATTATCTGATGGTTTGAAACATGATTTTTTTCCATTGGTTAACTTTGTGTTTTAATAAAAATGAAATGTTATTTTAATTCAGGGACTGGTATATTATTTAATTTACAGTTACTTACTTACTGTATTCTCACAATTTCATGGGGTTTTAACAGTTATGTACTGTAAACTTTACAGTAAACATAAATGTATTCTCCTGGTGCCAGTACAGTACTGTATATATTACAGTACATTGCTTCAAATTGTACAATAACTTATCATTTTACTGCATTTTCATATACAGGAAGTTACTGTATTTTGACAATCATACAGTAAAGTACTGGAGAAAGATCAGTTACATACTGTAAATTGTACTGCAAAATTATACAGTACGGTAGAAATTACAGTAGTATGCAGTAACATACTGCAGGAATTGCGTTTCAAAAAAAACTGAAATAAAAGTACTGTACAGTGTAAAATACAGTAACCTACTGCTTTTGGAATTACAGTAAATTTTGGGTTATTGTAATTTTTACAGTACTGTACTCACATCCTAGCTGCCAGTACAGTACTGTAAAAATTACAGGAAATAACTCACAGTGTACATCCCTGTTCCTTTTTATGCGATTTATATCAAAGATAAATGGATCTATTAAAACAAGCAGAGAGAAAATACAATACGAGATTTTTAGATATTGAAGCCTGATATGTAGGTTCATAGGGGGTTGATCACCACCAAGAATATCGTTCATAAGGCGATCCATATTATTATTGGTAATGACCATTTGGTGACTCCCATTTACGGTTTCCATTAACCAACTTGGCAGCACACCGTGTAAAATTTTGCCATTTCCTTTTTTTTGGCACGAATTCCATATTTTTTATTACGAATCTTATTAAAATATGGTGTCTAAATATAGCAAGTTAAGGGCCCTTTATAAAATCCCATTCTTCCATGGGAGAATGGTCTTGGCTTCGATCAGGGATACCAAAGTGCACGCAACGAGCATTTCATTATCAACATTAAAGTGAGAAATAAACAGGTGCAAGTCGAGGTTGAGGTTGTTCACGCCATTTACCGTGTCCTGGCCATCCATATGCCACACTCGAGCAAGACCAAGGCCTGGGATCAGACACTTGGGATTTTTGTATAGACATGAAGCCAGATCTTTGATTGAGTATGTTCTAGGAACTTGTAGTAAACCGTGAAAAACGTTTTTTTTTATTTCTATCATTTTCATTTTACATTTTATGCCATATTGTAGGTCACCCATCTGCTTGTTCACGTATCATGCAGAGTTTTAATTGTTTTTTTCACCCATTGCCCTATCACTTCTGTCTTGCATGCCTTATAGATGTTTGTGTATTGTCCGTATGGCAATGATACGTCCATGCCCTTTTTTACACATCAGCCTCCCCCCCCCCCACACACACACAGACACCAACCAACAAACAAGTTTGACCGTACATCATTTGAGTCATGTTTTATTAGAATAATTTGTCACATGAACACATTTTCACACAGCTCCCGGTAGCCATCTTAGATTTAGAAGTAGAAGCTGCAAAATAAGAAAGGGACTATTGTTCATGCAACCGAGACCTTCTGGGAAAAAAAGCATAGAGACACAATCCCCTGCATTAAAAAACCCCAAAAGATCGTTTCCATTGCATATAGCTGGTGGGCAACAATACTATGTCCCCCAAATGTCTTTTTGCTGCAACGTCTCCATGACACATTTTGGTTATCATCAATATAACGAAGGATGGTATAATTTATTGAATGACTATCTTATAAGCGATTCTTCAAGATAATATTTACTCCGAGTACACGTTTCTTTAACCACCCTGGCCCTTCAGTGCTAAGACGACACAGTTCATTGGTGTACACCTGAGACAGTTACATCAAACTGTCTCTATTTGGTGAATGTGATAATGCTTTTAGTCAACTCATCTAAGCAGAACTTTACACTGCGTGTGACAGCAAGACTTTTAGATAACTCAAAAATACCCATGTCAGTTCATTCTAAGCATCAATCGTAACGCATATAACTTGGAGGTCATACAAATACCACCTTGGTCTTGCACTTTTGCTTCTTTGAGTGACGTCAAATAAAGCAAAGGTCCACAAGGAGATGTTTTATTAAATTAATTTGTCCATGCAGAAGTTAACACTGCGTTCGGCAGCAGGACACGTAGGTCATTGAAAAATACTGAGATCAGTTTATCTTAATCATCAACCACAACGCATACGAGTTGCAGGTGGATGCAAATACCACCTTGACCTTACACTTTTATTTCTCTCTAAAAGTGGCCTCAAATAAACGAAGGTCCCCAAGCGCATGTCTCTGGTTGGAATGGTATTGAAGGGCTATTTTTTCTGGTCTTTAGGAAATCTTACGTGATCACCACAAACACGACTTTCGTGGCAGATTTGAAAGCTAAATATAAGGTTTCTGGGAATAAATGCCCCAAAGGCACATATTTCAATTAAAAAAAAAATTATCAACATCTCTCCCTTTCTCTAGCAATCTAAATAGTCCCTCAACTACTTCTGAGTCTTGTCTAAATTAACTCAATTCTGCAGCTATGTGATAGGCCTATAGTACGGTCTAAATGTACTTGTCTCTTAACTAACTGCCCACTTGCCTGCACGTCAATCTGTAGTTATCTGTCTGGCTATATTTATAACTGCCTGCTGTCTGTCCACCTCAAGCTACCTACCTGCCTGTCCACTTAAAAGCTACCTACCTTCCTGTCCACTTAAAAGCTACCTACCTGCCTGTCCACCTAAAGCTACCTACCTGCCTGTCCACTTAAAAGCTACCTACTTGCCTGTCCACCTAAAGCTACCTACCTGCCTGTCCACCTAAAGCTATCTACCTGCCTGTCTACTTAAAAGCTACCTACCTGCCTATCCACCTAAAGCTACCTACCTGCCTGTCCACCTAAAGCTACCTACCTGCCTGTCCACTTAAAAGCTACCTGCCTGCCTGTCCACTTAAAGCTACCTACCTACCTGTGCACCTAAAGCTACCTACCTGCCTGTCCACCTAAAGCTATCTACCTGCCTGTCTACTTAAAAGCTACCTACCTGCCTATCCACCTAAAGCTACCTACCTACCTGTCCACTTAAAAGCTACCTGCCTGCCTGTCCACTTAAAGCTACCTACTTACCTGTCCACCTGAAGCTACCTGCCTGCCTGTCCACTTAAAGCTACCCACTTGCCCATCCACCTAAAGCTACCTACCTGCCTGTCCATCTATAGTTACCTATCTTCTCTGTCTCCATATCAAATTTTAAAAAAATATATAATTAGATAAGTAGATCCAGGAGAGAGATGAGTGTAATAAAATCATTACAATACTATTTATGCATGAATTTTATGGTGAAGAAGCTAATCAGTGTCACACTTTTAAGCTTGCCATAGCTTATCATAGCTATCAGCGTGCTCAGAAGAGCATAAAGCCTTCAGCCTTTGCACTTAAAACTGAAACCTACCACTCCAACATTGAGGCAAGTACATTGTTTAACCACGTAACGCCCGTATACAACCGGCGAGCAATATTTTCTAAAACAAACATTTCTTTCTTCACCGAACGTTTTGCCGGAAAAGTTTCATTTTCCGACGGAATAAGACCACATAAATATAATTCTTCACAAAGGTAAATCTTTGACATCCCTTGTGCACTCTACGACCAGACCCAAATGTCGAAAACTGTTTGCAGGGTGTATATCGCCGTGACGACACTTCTCAGATTGTCATTTGAAAAAATCATATAGCCACCTGTCGTCTGCTTGGAACTGACGGATCTAACGGAGAGGCAGTATCCATTACGTAAAAGAGTGTCACCACAGGAGTCGATCATCCCCTATAAAAGATACAAATCCAAATAAAAGGCGAAAAAATATATCCTGAAATAACAGAGTAAAAAGAAAGCTTTGGTCCTGTAAATAATGAATTAGAAATATATGGTGAAAATACCATATAACCACCGTGGCTCTAAGCCCACATACAAACTATAGTTTTCCTTTGATTTAAAATTTTTGAAGCAAATAGAATTTTTAAACATTACGCAAATTTTGCATTTAAAAAGTGTTTTGAAAAGCAACGGAAAATCAATGTAACAGGATAAATGGTTTTCCGCATATCTTTATATGCATAACAGTGATATGAAGATGTAGAAAATGATCATCTAGCGATGGAGGAGTTAGGCCGCAATTATGTCAGAACGAGGCAATCTTTCTTAAAAGTGGTATAATCAAACAAAATCAAACTTACCTAGTTGCATTTTCCGCATTAGTTTCTGGTCAACTGTGGTTTACTTTCGTTATGCCTTGCAATCTGCGTCTGCAATACCAAATTAATACACTTCAAAGTAATTGAGTCAAACAGTAACCCAACTTGAGTAAAACACATGTTGATAATCTAAAACTTATCAATTCAGCAAGAAACCTGGTCTGGCACTTGGGGAGCGAAGATTTAGAATCAACTTTTACGTGCTCTATGCCACAGCTTCCATACAAAATACGAATAACCCAGTAGGTCATTTTTTGAAAGAAACATTACCATGTCTACCCCTTCACAAGAAACCCCCTGGTTAGTGCGCACAGACAATGACAGTCTCAAATCCTCGACGCTGGACATACAGACTTGAAAGTTTACACCGTTAACGCATATTAAGTAAATGAATTGTACCTTAAAAAGTCATTCAATAATTTTTTTATGATTCTCACCAGTGGAAAGTATCTATGCCAATTTTAAAGTAGTTTTTAAAATCCATTTACGATATGCTAAAGAAAAAACAGACACAAGACAGATAAGCCAAAACATAATGCATCCTAATAGAAAATTATCATCTAGCGATAAAGGGGTTATGCCGCTCATTTGTCACGAAGTAGCGTGCTTTCTTCAATGTGGCATCATTAAATCAAACTTAAACGCACCTGGTTGCATTTTTTCATATTCGTTTCTGTTCAACTGCAGTTTACTTTCGTTATCCCTTGGAATCTGCGGCTGCAATACTAAAGTAGTAATATACTTTTAAGTGATTGTGTCAAATAATAGCCCAAACAGATTAAATATTAATTAGACCTTCAGAAAGTACATAATGTTGATAATCCGTAACGTATTAATGCAGCAAGAGACTTGGTTTGGCCAAAGCGATTTGGAACCAGCTTTACGTGTTCTATGCCACCGCTTCCATACAAAATACAAATAATCCAGCAGAGTATTTTCTGAAAGAAACATTACTACATGTGTTCCCCTTCACACGAAGCCATGGTAATGGGCACACAAACAAGTACAGACAATGATGTAATTATAAGTCTCCAATTCTCAACGCTGGACATAGACTTAGTATTTAACACCTTTAATGCATAACTAAATAAATTACCCCTTAAAAAGTCTGAACAATAAGGTTGAATAACTCTAAGGAGTGAAAGGTATTTGTGACAAACTTGAGGGAGTTTCGTCAATCCATCTGCCAGATGCTAAAGAAGACACGGGCACAAGGATAGATAAACCAAAGCAATGGACCAAATAAGAAATTATTTAGCGATGAAGGGATAAGGCTGCACTTATATCACAAGAAAGCATGTTTCTTCATTGTGGTATAAGTTAACTTACCTGGTTGCATTTTTTCACATTCGTTTCTGTATAACTGTGGTGCACTTTTGTTATCCCTTGGAATCTCTGTCTGCAATACCAAAGTAAAAATACCCTTCAAAGTATATGGAGTCAAACAGTAACCGAACCAGTGTAAAAATAATTTATTCCGAATGATATATTGAAAAAGTAAAAATCAGTTTAGCGGGTGTAGATTTAAGTAGCATGACTGGGAATCACGTCCAAATAATGATAATGAATAATCCACTCATAATACATACTGACGTCACAACGAGGCGTGTTATCTTTGAAATAGCATGATTAAAGCCAAAAGTCCTCATTCTGGTTTCTGCCACCAGAGGGTAGTAGTGTTCCACATACGGCAGAGACTATTGAATAAAGTGTACACCCAGTTACATTCTACACATTCGTCACTTTTAGCTGCCTGTTACACCATGATTAACTTTCGTCATCTCCTGGAATCTGCGTCTGCACTTTAATCTAATTCAGTCATACTAATCCGACAAAAGACCTGATTGCACTTGGTGTAGCTTTCATTGAAATGGCGATTCATTACAAAGTATTCTTAAAAAGTAATAACGAAAAGCTCTCAAATGAACAATTGAAAAGTATGGTGAAAACATATGGCCACTGTGGGTCCATATCTACATACAAACTGTTAACATTTGCTTTAATTATTGAGATTTTGAAGCTTACAGATTGTGGAAAACTAATCGAACTTTATATAAAAGCGCTCCAACATGCAAAGAAAAATCTGATCAATATTGGGGGCTTGATGCATTTTCTGAATAACTTAACCATGTTTCATAATAAATATAATATTAGTATCAAATTTAGTTATCCTGTGTTCACGTGGAAACTTTTTTTGGTGTTTAAATTCAAATTTTGACATGTTACGCAATTCTAATGTAAATATAGTAGTCTGACTTAAAATTCTTATAATGTTCCAGATTCATAAATATCTCAAAAACGATGTAGGCCTACTTTACTCTTTTACTTTAAACTTAGCTGACTGACAAGTCGGGAGAACTAAAAGGTGATAGGCCTAACAAGTCTCTTTTTATTTTTGGCAGAAGAAATGAAATTTGTGTTTTGGGTGGTTAGGCCTATACATTTTGGAAAAGGAACTAGTGTCTGCAGTTAATGATGAATATTTCTAAGGTTGAGAGGATTGGTTTAAAACCACCAGTTGCCTTTTATGGGTGACTGCCTGTCTCAAGTCAGGAATGAAATTTGTTTCTTCACATTGGTATTGGAAAAGAAATGTTGATGCTTTGGCAAGTCTGAAATCTCTTTGCCGTCATTGTTGGGTTTGGAATTAATGAATATGGATCATGTGTTTCTGTACTATTAATTGTCCTGTCATTGTTTGGATGATGTCTGTGAACTATGGTCAGGTAATTACCTTTTATAACTGTACATTAACATTAAGGGCTAAATTTGTTTTAGGCCTACTTTAAATGAATGTGAGTGTTTTCCAAAGTGGGAGGATTGGGATCCCGTAAAACTGGTTTAACCCACTGCCAATATGTTGGTAACCTGTTCCAAGTCAGGTAGAAGATACTCTCATTCGTTTAAATCTCATTACTGTTGGTCATGGATCCTTCTGACGACGAACACTAGCATGTCTTACTATTTCGTAAATGATCCTGAATCTGACAAGGTTAAACTGGTATTTGGTTTGGTCTCATCACTATCATTGAAAACTGTTATCCACTTCTCTTTTCATGGAACCCTAATATATTTGGTAACAATTTGAACATTCAGGCATTTTCTGCACATATTGCAGAGCAGTAAGTGTTCCAAGTGTAGTGAAACTGATGTTGTTTTTTTATAATTGTCTGATGAATATAGTTTGTTATTATGAAGGTCATGTCAGGTTGGCTCAAAGTGTTTAATGTACTCTTTCTCTGTCTCTCTTTTGTATAAATAATTCACATCTAAATCAACTGACTGACAAGTTGAACTACGTCCTATTATAAATGAAAAAATTTAAAACTGTTACAGGAAAACAGTTATACTTACAGATACCTTTAGGAACATTTCAATCTTGAACATTTAAATGTCCTTTCAAAAATACTTCTGGAAACCAACTTGAAATGTGACTGCTATCCTTACAAATTTTGACTATTGTAATGCATTTTTGACTACGTTTTAATGATTTGAGGCCTAATGTCACTTGCTTCTGGCTGATGTTTAACATTTGAACCAATGTACTTACTATATTTGGAAATTCAAACACTTTTCTTTTTGAAATACTCTTAGTTTATCCCCTTTAAAACAACATCATATCTTTAACTACATGCCTAAAACACATCGAATTATATAATCATGTTGTTTAGATTCTTATTGATGGTCATTTTAGGCCTAGAGGGCTTTTCTGATGGATTGGTGTTGGTGTTGGTGTCAGTTTGTGGACTTATATGGATGATGATCATTGTTGAGATGGTGGTTGCAAGTAGTACCTTTTTAAATACTGAATTTTAAAGACAGTTTCAACAAGTTAAGAACCTCCGCTTACAAATTCTCTGATGTGATGCAAATTATGGTCCCTTTTCATAAATTGTATGGTTTGTATGTGCATGAATGATACAACTGTTCAAGCCAATTTACTGAAATAGGCCTATAATTTCAAACAAAACTTTTTGCATTCTGTCATGTGAAAACTAGATAAGGTTTTTTCCTCCCTATGGACCTTTGCACTTACGTTTTGGTCTCTTTTGGGTAAATACGAACTATATATGTTTCAGCTATACATACCAAGGAACATTGCCTTTGGTCGGAATTGACGTGGATTTGTTTCGTTAGGACTACGGTTTGGATATGGTAATCACACTGTCTAATTTACTGGCTTTTTGTTTTGATGTATAGATGATTGGAAAAATACCACCTGGCGATAAAAACCTTGCTGACGTCACAACAAGGCGTGCTATCCTTGATGTGGTAAAATAAAAACAATCAGATAAAAAATAAAAACAATCACATACTTGGTTGCATTCGTTGCTTTGGGCTGCCTGTTCCTCCATGATTAACTTTTGTTATCCCCTGGAATCTGCGTCTGCAATACCAAAGTAATAGACTTTAATGTAATTTAGTTAAACAATAAGCCAACCACAGTAAATATAAGACATTACAAAAATATAGACTGATAATCTATCTCCCTTGTGCACTCTACGACAAGAATCAAATTAAGAAACTGTTTATAGATGTGCGTCCTCCTCAGATTGCCATTTAAAAAATACGTTCCCATATTTACGAAACTGTGGCAATATCTACAGACTTGATAGGATGACATTCTTAATGAATGTGTATACCGTAATTATAATTGAAATATGATTGCCTATATTCCGGAGAATAAATTCAGTCAATTCATAGTTCAGATTAGCCCGCAATACTTTCTTAAATTAATTCTTTCTTTGTATCATAGAAGTTATTCTGAATGTCATATTAACAAACAAATCAAAAGAAAACACAAACAAAACACAAAAGCAAAAACAAACAAAAAAAAAAAAAAAAAAACCGCCCCCCCCCCCCGCTGGTGTGGATCTAAAATAACATACCTGGAAGTAACGATACTAGGCCACTCAGAAATGAAGAATCCATTTGAAACGAAGAATCCACTTTGTCAGAGTAACATCACACCTGTCGAACTTTATCTAGAAAAATATAAACGCAAAAATTACATGTTGAAATAATTGGGGACAAAGAAAGCTCTGTTCAATAAAAAAAATTAGAAAAGTGTGTTGAAAAGAGCGCTACTGTGGGTCTAGGTCTACATACAAACCGTTACCCCAGCAAGCAATGAAGGTTGCCTCAATGTTGGCCTAATGTCACATTACATTGGTCCAATATTAGAACATTGGGCCAAACTTCATGGTTTGCTGGGAATAGTTTTTAAATTAAAGCCAACAGATTTTTGAAAACGACTCGAAAATTATACCGTTCTGTTCCAAAATGCAAAGAAACATCCGGTTCATATCAATGCATTTTCCGAAAATGCTCATTTGCTTTTCTTTGATTTACAGATGATTCAAAAGATCCATTGGAAACGAAGAATCCATTTGGTCACAGTAACATCACCGCAGTTGTCCTTCGCCTAGAAAATACAAAAGAATGACATTTTTGAAATAACAGAGAACATAGAAAGTTCTGAACAAAGAAACAGAAAGTGTGGGAAAATCATATGGCCACTGCGGGTTTGATGGCCAGTGGCAGAGGTCAGTGTTAAGTCGGTGTTGAGTTAACTCTGGATTTAACCTGGGGTTGATTTTTTTCCATTTGCACAAGTCAGGTGTTGTGTTGACCTGAGGCTGACCCTGGGTTAACATTGAACCTGCCTTCTGCTTGGTTTAACACCACGTTTAGAAAGTGTGATTTACCAAGCATACCTAATAATATTTTTTTTTTGCGTTTCTATTACATTAGACAATTTTGTATGATAGAGTTCTGGTCACTGTAAAGCTGAATATGAAGTCAGTGAAAGAAATAAGTGGTGACCGGAATGGCTGCTATCTGGAGTGTATAGATGACCTTGAAATGTTTGAAAGGCTGTTACGAAGACAAGAATACTGCAGGATAGAAGTAATCAGTTTCACAAATACGACGATGAAGGATTTATCTTCCGCTTTACAAAACAAGTCGTTATAGACATTCTACGGTTTGTAGAAAGACGGCTGCTACGTGTGCAGAAAAAGGAATGCTCTATTCCCTCAGATTTCCAGCTATTCATTTCACTGCAGTTCTATGGAATTGGTGATGCTGATTTAATTGGAGTACACATAAGCACTGTTAGCAAGCTGATGAAGAATTGCAAGAGAGCACTGGCTTCGTTGCACAGACAGTTTATCCCACAGAACAAAGATGCTAGGAGAGTTCAGAAATCATTTTGTTGTTCTTTTATTTTTACATTACTTTATGAAAAAGATATCACACATACGCACATACATACAACAGAAATTGTCATAATATACAATTTTGTGTGACGGCGTATGCAATTGCCTATCTGACCTTGCATTTCTCATCAGCGTATTAATCTGTGTATATATATATATAAATACATGAAAAATTGAGTGGTAATCGCCTCGTTTTTTAGCGAATTAGACAGGATGACCATGCGACTCTGCGTCATCATGAAATTCATTTATGAGACTGAAGATTTGTTGTGGAAAAAGTTTGACCTCTGTTTGGGATATGGATAACATTCCGACAGGTCGCGCTCTTCCTCCTGTTTTTTTTCTTTCCTTTTCAATGCATCACCAAACTCTTGCTTTGACTTTCTTTTAATGGTTTTCCAAGCATCTCTTAAATGCTTTTTAGTTCTTCTTGATACCTTATGTCTTGCATTGAATTTGCTTGTTCTTGTTTCCTAGAATTTTTCCTTTTTCTCACAATTCTGTCATCATTTTTTGTTTGTTTTTGTTTCCAGTAATACCTTTCTGTTCCTCCACTAATTTCAAAAGTGTTTCTTTTTCCAACGTTGTATAGTTCATTTTCCCAACCATGTTTTACCCAAAAGACAAGAAATCTGTTCACGCTTGTACATGCGTACCAGTGCACACTATCAGAATGACGAAAGTGGGACAAAGTTTCATTCGATATGGACCAGGGGGAAAGAATTACCCATGGGACGTTAATGAATCGCGTGTCAACATCAGGTTATATAACTTGCACTTAAGTATACAGTCAGCAGACCAGCTGGCGTCACACAACTCCAGGGTTAATCCAGAGTCAAGCTGAGATTTCACAACTCCTCCGTCTCAGAGTTAACTCTGGGTTCAGCCAAAGGTGAACACAAACGTGTACAACTGGCCATGAGTCTACATACAGACTGACAGAATTTTTGCAGCCAATAGATTATCAGAAACTAATCTGTCTTTATACAAAAGCGTTTCAAGACGCAAAGAAAAATCTGATCAATATTTAGGGGATTGATGGATTTCCCGAATATCTTCATTGGTTGTTCTTTGATGTATATAGTATATGTGACTGAAAAAAATATGTACCGATAAGAAAGTTATTGACGTCATAACCAAACGTGCTACCTTTCATGTGTTATAATTAAAACAAAAATATACGCGGTTGCATTTGTTCACATTCGTTACTTTTACCTTGATGTAACTTTCGATACTCCATGGAATCTGCGTCTGCAATAGCTTCAGTGATTTTCCATTTTCTGCAGTGGAGAATAAATTTCTATTTGAATCTTCAAATAGCTGCCACATCTATCCTGATTGAAGATACTCGTGCGAGAAAAAAAGATAAATAGGTTGTTACAATTGTCCAACGTAATCATATTATCACACTAAAAATCATTGGTTTTGTATATGCCATGTAGCATTTCTGTGATACATTATAGGTCATTTGTTATTTATCATCCATATGACGACGGATGGTGTAATGATTTTTAACTGGCGATCTATGGAGAACGTTCACGATAATGCCCCCACCCCCTTCAGTCAAACAAGTTTCTTCATTACATTCTGATCGTTAAAATGCTCAGTCGACATTGTTCCACCCCCTTCAGTCAAACAAGTTTCTTCATTACATTCTGATCGTTAAAATGCTCAGTCGACATTGTTCATTGGTGTGTACCCCAGACAAATTTCCATGCCATTGTCTATAGTTGATGGATTGATGTTTTCCATAAAACGCATCATGGTCGAAATTCTTGAAAATTCCAACCGCCCCAAGCAAAATTGTGCGCAAAATATTTCAATTACAAAAACAACACTTACATGTACCAACTTTTTTCTCTGTCTCTACCTATCTAAATACTCGTGTGTTTCTGAGTTTATCTGAAACAATCTACATCTCTTCTGGAGCTACCTACGTACCTGCCTGTCCATCTATACCTACCCACCTACCTTCCTGTCAATCTATAGCTACCTACCTGCCTGTCCATCTATACCTACCTACATACCTACCTTCCTGTCAATCTATAGCTACATACCTGCCTGTCCATCTATAGCTACCTACCTGCCTGCCTGTCTATCAGTAGCTATCTACCTATCTGTCTATTCCTGCCTACATATGAAATTAAGAATCAAGTTACTTAGATACCTAGAGCAGAGAGAAATTGGTGCGGTTAAACTCATACCTTATAGTGCCAACTGAAAATTTGCCGACAAGGACATTATTTAACCATGCAATGTCCATACAGCTGAGGGCCACTAAATTATAAAAGAAATTCCTTCTTCATATAGTACATATTGTAAAGCCAAATCTGTAAACCCAAGTACCGTTTGAACACTAAGAAATCCGATAGTCAAAGACCAAAGTTCAATTCACTGCAAAACTGAAGAGTTCCAAATCATTACATGGATTAACAATTTATTTAGTTCCAAGGAACAAATCATATTCATAATGTTTGGAATTTAGAAGAAAGTTGTTTTAGTCTTTATTAGCCGTTATATAAAATAGGGTTATGGGCTGGAAACCAGGGCAAGACTTGTTCTGGTGCCAGTAATCTCCAGACAAGTCATTCTGCTGACTGGGTGCACCATGCTTGTAATTTTGATACAAACATGTATTACGGAGCGAAGCGAATATGATGTCCCTTTGTTGATCGGCCTTATATGAATCCAAGTAGGAAACGGTTCTTCATTTTCCAACAGAACAGAAGGACGCACATTAAAATTCTCAACTGTCAATCTCAGATATCCCCTGTGCACTCTACAATCAGATCAAACTAAGAACACTGTTTAAAATGTGCATGCAACCGTGAAAGCACTCCTGGGATTGCTACTGTAAACATTCTGTCGACACCCGTCGTCTTCTGGTGCTTCGACCAGTATGGAAAAAAATTGACAAACTGACCAAACTTTGGCAATATCTACAAACTAAGTAAGATGAAGTTCTGAATAAACATATGCAGTATTATTGGAGTATGCTTCATAGAAAGATTTAAAGATGAAGGTGTAAGCGATGGGTCCACATAGATATTGTAGAAAAATGTAAACAGAAACATCTGAAATAACAACAATCTGAGAAGAAACCTACATTGGCAGTAGTTAAATGGGTCCAGTTAAAATCTATCGGCATTTTTAGAATAAGGTTATCTGAAATGTGTTTACATTTAAATGTAGATAAAAGATCCAAGAATAATCCAAAAACTGTAAACATCTGTGCTAATACAGAAATAAAGATAAGATGGCAGACAATGCGGCCACAAATATATTTTGAATGAGCTTTATTGACATAAACCACAAACATAAATGGGTACAGGTTCGGCTATGGGCAATGAAACAACGAACACTATAAAACAAACAGTAATACTAAAAAGCATGCCACATTGTGCATATGTACAAAGAAAATAAAAAATACATCTTACGTCACTAATGCACAGGCAGTTGCACCCAATTATGTTTCTAGCATCCTTATATGGCGTGCCCTCTGTCAAAACCGTGTTCACAAATCTGAAAATAGGTTCACATATTTTTCATCTCCCATGGTCATGATATGCAAGAATTTCCCCTGCTCCTCTATTGTGAAAAAAAAATAAACAGAAACATCTCGACTTCCATGAATCAGACAGGAAAGCTACATAAAAATTTTTGGATTAAGGCCACATAAAGTGTTACTGACATTCGGATGCAGATGCAATGGAAACAGTAAATAAAAAAGTAATTCTAACAGAAAATAAGTAAACATTAGACTGTGCAACATAATGTCACAAAAATTCCAAAGCCACCTATCTTAATGATACTTTTCATGGAGATATCCTACAAGCAGAGGGGGTCCCATGCAGGTCACAGTCCGGGCAGACCAGATCCGGTTTGGTGCTGTGTCCGTCCTACGTCTTGCCCTCTTAGACTGCTGCAAAAAAATCCAATTAGCGGTTGTTTTATGTAATTGTAAAAATATTGATAAAATAACTGAATACATTCGATTAATCTCTTATTAACTCGATTGACATCAATCAGTACTTTAAATCGTCTTGCTTTTTGTCTCCGCAACGTACACTTTTAAAATGACGAACATCTGTTCAGTGAAACCATCGCTTTTAGACACCTTGGCCTACTTTACGTTTCATGACAGCTTTAAAACGTGAATGCACCTCCCGAACAAGACATTGTACGATCTTCCCCTATGATTAAAGTTCAAGCAGAGTTTCCAAAACTCCCAAATTTTCCTGAGATCTCCCGAAAATTTAACTCATTTCTGTCAAGTCTCCCGAATCTTGAAAAAAAAAACTTCCCTAATTCTTTTCCGTAAAAAAGTTGATGTTTTGCATAAATTGTTTGTGCTGTGACAGTGTTTTTGTGTATTTACTTCTGACTGACTGTGGCTGACACACATTAAATATCACGTGGCTTTTCTGATCTTTCCTGAAGGCTCACTGATACTGACAAAACAAAAGAGCGACAGATTGCAGGATTACAATGAAAAATACGATTAAACTGTCTAGTGTACATTTCAGTGTCAGTCCAGACACTTAACCTACGAAATGCAATTTGTTTTATTTAAGTGTCACCTGTCACAGCCCAAACAGTTATTAAAAGGGGAAAGAACGAAGAAATCACCAAATCCAGTCTCGCTAAAGGGGTTTTCAGTGCTGACTTACTTATTTGCCACACTTGCGTACCGGAAGACCCTTTATTTTCCGTTCTTGGCACTATTCAATTTATTTCGATTTCTTGCGCACCTGGTACTGAGGCAAAATTTGTGTCTGTACCAGCGGCCAGGGACCATCCCCATCGTTAGCCCCTTCTGTCCACTGCTCTGAGAGTCTGTATGGTAAACTGACAAGCACCATTTGAACATATTTATAGCACATTAAAACAGTTTTTTTTTTGTCTAAACACATGCATTTGATTAAATCCATACATTTTGTCCGAAAAAAAAAATCCATCTGGGTGATAAGATCCAGTGTAAAAGTTTCGGTTTTCCTGTCTCTAGAAACATTCTTTTTAATGTATTTCAAAACGAACCACGTTATCAGAATAACAACTTGAACTCATTATTTTACACCTTGATGCAGGTATGAACAAATAAAGGGAAACTGTTAAGTTTCATAGTAGTTTGAAGACATGGACCATGTTTTCCCTATTTTTCCATAGGATGCTATTCTTAAATGCACTTAATAAATGATAAGGAATAATCTAAAACCGGGTCACTCCCTAAATCATGACGGGGACAAACCATCTCCCTGACCTGGTAGGAATACAACAGTTTCGCCCTAGATTGGGATAATAGATTGTTCTTTCCCCACATAGAAAAGCCCACACTTCATATCAAACTGCCCAACGAAATGGCAATACACATTTGGGGTTGATTCACATTTCTAACAAACATCTTTTTAGCAAAACCTTTCTATGGAAATGAAGTGCATATTTAGTTTTAGTAACCTACAAATGAGCAACATGTTCAACACCATTTGTTTCCATGGGTCATTTAATGCAAAATATTGTAACAAAGAAATTCTTGACACTTGAAAATTTTCTTTATTTACCACATCGTAAAAGCATATAACAGTGTGCTTAATGGGCACAATAGTATGATTAGCCTAAAAGCATGAAAAGATTCCAAATATAAGACACATTGATATAATTAAGAGCCATATAAATATAAAATCAAGTATGAACTGTTTATGTATAAATAGCACCTGAAAAACACAAAACGTTTTATATGCTCAACAAGAATAAAATGTCAGTCAGTTACTACTACATAAAAGCCCACACTTTACAAACAAGAAAACCGTAAAATGCTCAGTACATAGCAGACTGTGAAACAGTTAAAAAAACACGAACATGGCTGAAATAAATATACATTGACTAACACAGATGAGCATGTCTGAAATAAATAGACTCTCATTACACTTAATTACCAAACAACTGTACCCATTACCAATGTCATCTTCAAACAAACATTTCTATGCAGTTATCAATGACATTTGAAAAACACGTACAAAGTCCATAAACACTGAATGTGCACCAATGGTAGTATCTGAAACTGAACTGTATTGGCCAAACACTGAAGATTAACCCCAAGGCCAGTCTTAGTAATTCATTGGACAATAATGAGCACTAAATGTACCTTAAACTATACAGGGATAATCTAAAACCGGGTCACTCCTTAAATCATGACGGGGACAAACCATCTCCCTGACCTGGTAGGAATACAACAGTTTCAACCTAGATTGGGCTAATAGATTGTTCTTTCCCCACATAGAAAAGCCCACACCTCATATCAAACTGCCCAACAAAATGGCAATACGTATTTGTGGTTAAATCATATTTCCATCAAACACCTTTTTAGCAAAACCTTCTTTCTATGGAAATGATGAAGTGCACATTTAGTTTTAGTAGCCTGCAAATGAGCAACATGTTCAACACCATTTGTTTCCATGGGTCATTTTATGCAAAACATTGTAACAAGGAAAATCTTGACAGATGAAAATTTTGCATATTTACAACACCTTTAAAGCATACAACAGTGTAAAATGTCCTTTATTTCTGAATGGGCACAAAAGTTGATTAACCTAAAAGCATGAAAAATTTAAATACACGACACATTTAAATAATTAAAAGCCATATATGGATAAAATCAAGTATGAACTGTATATGTATAAATAGCACCTTAAAAACATAAAAGGTCTTATGTCCTAAACAAGAATAAAATGTCAGCCATTTACTACTACACAAAAGCACACATGTTAAAAACAAGAAAATCCTAAAGCCCTCAGTACATTGCAGACTCTTTGAAACAGCTAATTCACATTTATATTAGGATCTTATCATAAAAACAGGAGCAACAGTGTGTCATGTCACCCCTGTGCATCTCAACTCAAAGAAAAAGGCCCAAAATAATAGACAAAGTAGAACAATCCAATCCCTCAAGAGACCCTTCAGCAATCATGCCTCTGTCTCAGCCTAAGCCTGTAGCTTCATTAATCACAATTATCACCTTCCTTGCAAACTTTTAAAAATATAAGGCTGCAACAGCCCAATGATTCAATCAATGAGTCATCAGCGGGAAACCATCGTGCATGTTTCGCAGTCTTTCATTCCCAGACAAGCTTTTTTGTGATGGCAGCTGCTTGTCTTTGCCTCATATTTGGTAAAGACAACCCACTTGAATTTAGAGAATGTAAGAAGGTGAAACAATAACAAATAAAGAAGCAAATAATGTAACACAAGTTCTTGCTTATAATGGCAAGACTTGGTGAAATACAATGAACAAGTATATACACCAATATTGGCAGAAACTAGCAAAATTCCAGTATTAAGTTATCCTGTGGAAAGGATTCCATATTAATTCCTGAACTTTCTCAGAAAGGGAACACCGAATAAAGCTGACTATCCAAAGGTTTAAAAACAGAATGATTGCTTTGAACTTGAACTTACAATATCAACCAGGCAACGACAAGACACCTAAATCACAAAAAGGCATCAAATCCTCAAAGAGACACATCCAATGGGTATAGAACCCTGAAAAAAAAATAAGACAAAGAACAAACTCTGTACAGACCCACTCATCGTATATTGCCACTTAGTTTGAAGTGAATCTGGATAACAGTTTTGCAAAAGTCCAAAATGTAATTCTGAATGGACGGACGGACGGACGGACGGA